>OX465097.1:27602897-27683156 GCA_949987625.1 Chalcis sispes | reverse complement strand
TTTTATATATTTCTCACGCATTTTAGATTCTCGTTTTAAAATATTTACGTTGCGTCATGAAAGAAAGTAGTAATTATACCTTTTGTTTTACAGCTTTTTATATATGAAATAAATATTTATTCCAAATTTTTTTGAATTTTAACAAATTAATACCTCAATTTTTTTTTTTTCAATGAAAATGGCTTGTAAAATGTTAACTTTAAAGTAATTAAATTATTATCAGAGATTTATATGATATTGTGTAATAACAATTATTTAACAAATCGTACAATAATGGTGTAAAGAATTAATGTTTAAAAGTATTATACAAATGGAATCATGTTTTCATTTTACAATTTATTCGTTTCAAAATAAACATAATTTATAATTGTATTAAAAAACTATTGATACTATATTAACTTGAAATATTTCTGAATTGATCGAGAGTGTTGCTTACTATATTTTTAAAACTTAATCTAGCAAGTACGTAAGAAAATAATTAAGATTAGCTAAATTTCATTAATAAATATTCAAATCTAATCTTAAAAATTGGAATAATTAATCTTTCTTTTAGGTAATATCGATATTGTATATCGCGATACTGTGTGTCAAACAAAATATAAGCTTTTCTATATGTAAAAACTTTTTTTCGTGCTTAATTAAATAAAATTACTATATTATTAAACCTTTTGACTTTTTCTTGAAAATATAAATCATGAGATATATTAAAAAACAAATGTTATTTTCTAATTTATAAAATATTAATCATTTAACTGTTAATTAATATTTAAAATTTGGAAAAAAAACTTTTTTCTTTAATTATGTAACGCATTGTAAAATTGCTTAATTAGTCCATATTTAATTAATGCAACATTACGCCTTAGTCAATAGCAATTAATTTTTATTAAAATTCAGGTATTTGAGTTCAGATAATAGATAAAGAAAACATAATAAAGATAAGATCAAGTTATCAAAGTAATTAAATGTTGTGCAACGTTTTCAAAATTATTTCTTCGATTACCAAAGAGATATCACTTCTTAAAAACCCTCTTCATCAATATCGTACAATTTCACAAATCTAATATATATAAAAAATACAAAAACTCGTCGCATCATACGCGTCTTGCGCGTCAAAATTGAAAGACGCTCTTCGTTTATATCCGCAAGGCGATGCGATGTTGTTGTTCGACTATCGTTAGCTCGCTAACCACAATTATTATTGTTGTTGTTGTTATTATTGTTATCATTGTTGTTGCTGTTGTTATTGTTATTGTTATTGTTATTATTATTATTATTATTATTATTATTATTATTATTATTATTATTATTATTATTATTATTATTATTATTATTATTATTATTATTATTATTATTATTATTATTATTCAAGTGCGATTCGATGCATATGTAAAAAAACGATTCATCGTCAATAATTAGCGCGAATCCTATCAGCGCGCGCACGATCATATCGCGTTTCGTCCCAACTCTCTCTCTCTCTTACTCTTTCTCTTTCTCTTTCTCTTTCTCTTTCTTTGAACGAGCATTACATCTGCTCTCGCTCACTCGCTCTTCGGCTTCATATTGAAGCGAGCATTACACGCGAATGTGTACGTGTGCCTATGTCAATGGTACTGTTATCGGATAGTCGCCGCTCGATAAGGTTAATGGGAATTTAATTGTTTTCTTGCGCTAAATTACGAATTTTGATTGCCCAGTTTTTAACTTTCGAATCGTGTATGTGTCTACGTATCGAACTAAAGGAATTTATTTGTGTATTGATAATTTATTTTTCGTTTTATTTCTTTGTTTATTAACGACATATGGTTAAAGTCTGTAAAATTTTCCATTCAACTTCCATCTTTTTTCCTTTATTTACGATTATTCTGAATTCGAACAAGTAAAATCAAAATAGTGTTCAGTAATTAAATTTGTTCAACTAAACATTTTCGAAAAGATTATGAGAATATTTATCAAATTATTATTAATTCACTTTTTTTTTATTCCTATTTCACTTTTTTCATAATATTTTTGTTTGCAAATAGTAAAATTTAAAACTAATAAATATATTACGATTTTAAAATTTCATATTTTACAATTTTTTTTTATTGAATAAAAAAATTGTTTTTGTTAAATTTATTATTTGTTTAAAAATACTACTAGAACAAATTTTACCGATAAACAAGTACTTTTATATTATTTAAACAAATGTTTTTATTGTTTTAATAAATGTAAATATTTAATTCATTAATATAATTTTATTTATAATCATTGTTTTATCATTCCATTTATTTATATTTTAAAAATTATTAAATAATAAAATTATGCTCATTAAGATAAATATTGAGTTTTGTTGACTAGAGCAATTTTTGCATTAGATAATTTATTTATTTTAACAAAGAAATAGGTATATATTCTTTTTTAATATTTATTGCAAACAGTAAACTGTGCATTAAAAACAAAAAAAAAAAAAAAAAAAAAAAAGAAGCAATCAAAATTTTGTTAATTTTTTTACAAATATTTGCAAAGCTATATAGCCATAAAAAGTTTTCATTCAATCAAAAGCAACCGAAAATTAAAAATATTTCTCCTTCTTAAAAAATATAGTCGCAGGTGCGATCATCGAATACGTGACTCACCGCCTGATTCACGACGCTTGGATATTGATATAGCTTATCAGCAATAATACACTACGAGCTTACCAAGATTATTTTAAGCTTTTCTATCAATTTCCACACGGAAAAGCAAAAAGGAAAAAATTCTATTTGTCGCATTTACAAATGAAAGAATAACGATCTCATAAACGACAGGATATTACTTCGACAGATCCAGAGCAACTAGTTTTCTCCGGTCTTCATCACGTAGATCGTATGTGCATTTAAATTTTGCGAATGCAAGCCGGATATTGACGCGAATGGTAATTTGTAGAAAGTTCAGTTAAAAGCAAAACAATCTCTTTTTTTTTTTTTTTTTTTTTTTTTTTTCAAAATACTTTTAACGCGCGTTAAAACATTATTTTTGATTTAATTTTAGTAATAAATTTTCATAAAAAATTTACGAAACTTTTTCATGAGCAAATTAATTTGATGAACTAATCGATAAAATAGCAGCTTAAAGTAATTAAATTCTTATTAGACGAGAAATTTAATACAATTTTTCAATATTTTAATTGTGTACTATATATGTAATTAATATTTATTAAAAATCTTAGGTTCACACAGCTCGGTAATGTGTCGTCCTAAATTTATTAACTACAGATTGACGTATTACCGGCAATTAAATAACTTTGTTATATCTAACGTAAAATTAAATCATAAAATTATTTTGTTGTTAATTAACGTTCTTTAACTACTAATGGATTTATAATATATTTTGATTATAAAAATATATAAGGTTACCATGAAAAAAATTTACTTCTGAAATAGTATAAAGAAATTTGAGTGTTTACATCAAAATTAATGATTCGTTAATATTTTACGTTTATTTTTATGTCGACATTATAACATCTTCTAAATTGTTTTTACTATTAATTAAGTTTAAACAAATTTAAAAATTAATTTTTTAAAATTGATATTTCATTCTTATGTTTGATTAATAAATACAAAAATTACAATAGTAACTGAAGAGATGTTTTAAAAATCAATTATGATTTTTTTCCTAATTTACGTTTTGAAATTTTTCAATGAAAATTAAAAGACGATCATTATTTATATTACACAATTGTTATAAAACAATTCACCATTTATTCGACAAATTTAACAAAATTAACATCAAGCGCATTCTCTTTATCCCATAAGTAAATAATCACTCGTAATTTTGCTTAAATTGCCCATTTTAAAATCATTTTGTTTTAACTGAAGCTAAAAAAAAAACTGGAAAGTAAAGGTGCGAAGTCATAAAAAGTTAATTCTACAAGAGAGAAGTAAAGAAAAAAAAAAAAAAAAAAAAAAAAAAACATTTTCAACAATTCCATTAACGGAATAACTTTCTTTATCTTTTCGATGATTCGTTCGAGCACACGGTAGCAGCAATGCACTTGGTACATTTGAATTTCAGGGTAGCTTAAGCTATCCGCGGATGGATGGATCGACAGAAATGGCAATTCTGCAGAAAGTTCAAGTTGAAGACAAAGTTCCGCCGGTAGAAGCCGTGAATTATCGTCACCGGGGCTTTACGCAAACAGCGAGCGCGCGAGCGAGAGAGAGAGAGAGAGAGAGAGAGAGAGAGAGAGAACTGCATTGAGGTGTTTTCTCTCATACTCTCTTGTGCACATAAGTTAGAGTATAAACGTGCGCACGTGCGCGCGCGTGTGTGTATATGTAGCGAGCAGCAGTCCACAAGAAAAGAAGAGAGAAAAGGATTCAGAATTTATGGGATTTCTCCTCGCTGTCGTCAACGAGGAGTTCGTCGACGAGTGTATAAAGTGCATTGACCCACGGACAACGTCAGCCAGCGAAGAAACCTTGTCCTTCCACTCTACCGAGATCGAGATTGAACGCGCGTTTATTTCGTGAGCTTCTTCTTGGCTTGAAGAAGCGCCGCTGCGAGTTCGACCAAAGGCACTCGCTCTCTCTCTCTCTCTCTCTGTATCTTGTTTTTCTCTTTTCTTCTTTCGTTTTTTTCTCAGTCTTCTATATCTCTTTCGTCTTTTTGCACCTACACACGGTTGACGCGCGCCTCATACCTTTTCTCTCGAAACTCTTCGGGCACTCGAGACTCTTTTCTCGGATTGTTCGGTTTGAAATTCTCGTTCGGGTTTTTAAACTAACTGCCCTCTTGCTTGGACGTATAATTTACTAAGAGATTCTCTCGTTCAAAAGACTACAGATTTAAAAATAAACGTTTAAGGTATACATTGTTGCTTTCTAAAGTTCTTAAACATTTTTGAGAAGTTTTCGCAAGGTCAATTTTATTATTGACATCTTTTCTAAATATCTTTTAGTTTCCTATGTTCAATAAACATTTAAAATAATTTTATTCGTAAATTAGTTTTATCAAATTTTATAACCATTTTATGTAATATAAATATCTAATATTTATTATTGTAAACCAACTGTTTGAATATTAGTTTATTAAAGTTGCAAGAGTATTTTTATGACGGCGAATTTATAAAAGACGAGCAAAACTAAATTGCAATTATTATTAGTTATATTATAATAGTAACAATAAATATTAATAATGTTGTGTCAATTATAAAATGAATCTCATAATAATACACTGCATTATTTTATTAACTATAAAATTAAATATAAGTATAGTTATTAAACGATAGGCGCATATGAAATCATAAAAATGATTTTAAAATGATTGAATTAGTCGATAAAAATATTATCATTTATCGATAAAAATATTTGAAATTTCCATTGACGGTTAAAAGTATTGAAAAATTTTCTAAAAATTTTACCGCACTCCTATAATATATTCGACGATGCAAATCATCAAAATTTTCGTTTTAAAAGAAATTACCGTACTTTAGAAAGTTTCAACGTACAGTCTTTTATACCGGAATCGCGAGCGTCTAGGTTGCAAATTCGAATGCAAATTTTTCGTTATCACCCGTGTGCATTTCCCTTGACGTTTAACATACACACGTTTACGAGTATACGCACATACATGCGTGCGTTTACATATACGTGCACGAAGCAAAGAGAGACCCCGGTATTGCGATGCGATATAACACGGCGGCACGGCGGCACGGCGGCACGGCGGTGAAAATTTACTCTCGACTATACCACCGCCGCTACTACCATCATCGGTGTAACTAGTATTATTGGCACTACACAACTACGGCAAAGTCGAGCGGGCAATTAACCATAAGAAAAGGATAGCGACCGAGTTCGCTTCTCTCATACTCGGATGATGAGCTAATTTACAATTAAATTTTACATTATGCTCGATTAATTCCGCTATTTTCAGAGTCTAATTGCTACTCTTCGCCTCGCGTTTAATTGCACCTTTTAAGTTTTCCATGTACTCTCTCTCTCTCTCTCTCTCTCTCTCTCTCTCTCTCTCTCTACCTACCTATCTATCTATCTATCTATCTATCTATCTATCTTCTTCCCTCTTTATATTGCGCGCGCGCGTGTGTGTGTGTGTGTCTATTTGTTGACTCTTTCAAACAAATAATTTTCAGCTGAATTTTGATGAATTACATAATTGCAAATATATTTTATCGATAATTTTAAGATTATACTGCCGTACTAACTTTTAATTAATATAACGACGATAGTGTGATATTTATTAAGAAAAATATCGATTTAAGCTTGTTTCATTTTGAAAAATTCGATACAATTTGCTTAATTTTAGGTTGATTACTTTGCTTAATAGAATGTTTTCGCTAATTGAATTCCGCAATGTGAATCCGTGTTTAAATTTCTAGGGAATAAATGAAATCATACGTACTGCAATATTTTTAAAACGTTTAGCTGACGAAAGCAAAACAGTAACACAATACAAAGTTTTATTTCAGTCTAAAAATTTTCAAATATTTCAATAAACGTTTTCCAAATATATTTTATAAAATTCTTTTTTTTTTTTTCAAAATTTAAAACGTTTTTAACCCAAAAAGCTGTCAACTCAAAAAAAAAAGAAAAAATCTGTTAATCGAAAAATATGAAAAAATTCAGAGTTTTATTTTTCAATTTCTGAATTGTTCTACTAACAATAGTAGTAGAGAAATCGCAATCTTTTTCATTCAAAAATCGAAAAAAGTTATATGAAATTTTGAGATTGGAACGAATTTAAAAATAGTGAAATGGTTTTAGGCCTCTTGACCTGCAGTTCTTAAAGTTTTTTTATTTTCAAAACTAAAGGTCCAAAGGGAAAAATAGAATAAAGCTAACACAAATTTCTGCAAACCTTTTACGAGAGAAATGCCGAATAAAATTTTATTTTAGTTTTTATGCATTCAAATTTTTTATATTTTATTTTTTACGATATAATTTATTACCATCTTTATTTTTAATATTTTTATATTTATCATTATTGAAACACTTCAATCAGAGGACACTCGTTAAAAAATAGTTTTATCGATAACATTTTTTCAGTTTACCTGACGAAAAAATAACGTAAATTATATAGCAGACTGATTATTTTGTATACAATGGAACCAATACTTTTTTTCTTTGCATCGTCTCCGGGCTAGTAAAATAAATGAAACTCATAATGATGGCGGCAAGTCATTTCCTAAGTAAAATATAAGAAAAAAGCGAAGGGAGAAAAAAGAAAGTAATAAATAAGAAAAAAAAAAGGAGAACAAGAAAACGGAAAAAAATGCACATCTAGCATCTCTTCTCGCACAGGTGAATATTATGCTCGGCATCTTACTAGTATGCTATGCGGCTCCTCACATTTTAAAACAGGCCAGGAGAATGAGGAAACGGACAAAGGAAATGAGGCATTCCGAGTGATGGGCTCTTGCTTAGTTCCTAGGGCTCGAGAATAGAAGAAAAGAAGGACGGTTAGAGAAGAATAGAGAAAAATATAGAGACAGGGAAGAGAGGGAGAAGGAGAGGGAAAGGGAAAGGGAAAGGGAGCGAGAGAGAGAGAGAGAGAGAACAGGGCGAAGACGAAGGGAAGAAAAAAAGGAAGAGACCCTCGAACGGATAATGAAATTCCTCTGGCCTTTTTTACATGCAGCTACGTATACATATATCTACGTGAACGGTAGAAGTACTGGCCTTTATCCTGCGCGAATCAGAAGCAAATAAGAAGAAAATCCGATGGAGCGACCTGGTCCCGCTTCAATTAGTCATCGCTATCGAAAAATCGATAACGTTTCATCTTCACGTTTTACTCTCACACGCACGCTCACACGCACATACACGTACACACGCACGCACGCACGCACGTACACGCACGCACACTGCGATGTTTTAAACTATTTGTTTCGTATGTATCCATGTTTATACTCATAGAAGAGGGAATATATAGGACAAATAGATCTTTAAAAAATTAATCATTAGCCTTGTAATTACCAGATTCCTGAAGATTCCTTTTTCCGTAGTTCATGGTTTTTTAATCCTTTTTTTCTTTATTCTCTTTCTCTTTCTCTTTTATTCTCTATCTCACCCCTTTTTATTTTTCGTTTGCATTTTTCTTCGCAGGGCAAACGTATAGCCAAGAGAGAATAATTGCTCAAAGTGTAATATCGATCATGTTGTGTGAAGAAAAAAGTACAGAAAAAGAGAGAGGGGAGGATGAAAGAAAGATTGATGCGGATGATTAAAAATTTAATAACTTTTCGTACGATTGTGAAGTTTAGCGCTACTTTCAACTTTTTTCCCCATTTTTTTTATTCCACACCGCGTATAAAAAAAAAAAAACACGAGAAAAAGAAAAAGAGAGTCGTACAACACTGCGTTATAGATCAAGGGTAGTATATGGGGCGTACTCAGGGAGGATATGTAGGTGAGCCAAGCCTGATGAAATTACAGGATACAGAAGAAAAAGAGAGAAAAGGAGAGAATAAAACAAAGAGTTACCAGCACATAACTTTGCCAGCTGTGTACGCTGTACGGCGTGGCAACGATGTGTGTAAGGACATCTTTAAGTCCTAATTACTCAGACTCACCGAGTAGACAATCGGTCTAGTCCTCTTTTCCATTTATTCTCAAATGATCATCCTTTCATGAAAAGCAGCTCGACTTTTGTCATATACGACGAAGATGGAGTTCAAAGATAAAATTTTTTACGTTTTAATATTGGATAAACGGGAATTTTGTTATCGTCGTTTTAAAAGATACAATATAGAAAATTGAAAAATTGATATTAAATTGAAGTTAATATAATGTTACATAATTCGCAATTAAATCTTAATTAAATTAATCTTTGATTTACTTAATTAATTGAATGTAAACATTAAGATTAACCCTTACAGATAAATATTGATTTGTTTATGTAATATGTATATATGTGTATTATTTTTTGATGCAATTTTTATAAATTATGTTTGTTATAATAATAAACTCAATTATTAAAGCACAGTATTAATAAATAAATATTTGTTATTTATCTTTTTAATGAAATTTATATCAATATACAATAATTTTATATATTATTAGAATACTAATTAAAAATACATCTTACTTTTAAAAATATCACAATTTTTTAATTCTGTATAAAACTATCAACTATTATTTTAAATTTACATTACAAAGTATACGAGCTTGAAAAATTTCTAATTTTTTGTAAAAAATTGTTCGTACCAAATCTTGTTTAAACGCGTTACGTAATTAGTTTTTTTTTTTTTTTTGCTATTCAATAACTTCATACTTTACTCGTCATCAACATTTATGTAAGGAAAACAAATAAAAATAAACGTGTATAAAAGTTGACCTTAATATTTTTCACTTGCGATTTATGTTATATCTTACGTTTTCAATCGATGAAAATATGTGTTCTGTCATTTTCTGTCCAACAATTTAGCAGAGAAAAGAAGAAAAAAATTTTTTTCATAACGGGCCGAGTTTACCCGATAAAAAAATAAAAAGAAAACGCTTAATACCAACTAGCAAAAAGCAAAAAAAAATAAAGTTTAGAATCCACAAGAGCCTCGTGCTTTTCTTTTTCCCTCTTCTCTCTCACACACGGAGAGTTGAAAATCAGATTGGAATTGCGCAATAGTACAGCAAATGTGCTAGCGCGTTGATGCATAGTGGTATATATAAGCTTGTACATATGTGTGAGTGTGCGAGCGCGCGGCTGGCGTACGTTACATAACGGACGCGGTGATTCAATGACATTTAATTTAATGTCGAATACTCTAATCTTTAAACCGTGCGAGTGTGCGTGTGCGTGTCTAGTTTCTGGTAGCAGCCGATAACTTCGACATATTGCACAGTTGCAACATTATAGTTTGTAGACAAAAGAGCAACCGGGAGACACTTTCAACGATTCATCGAGCAAGAATAGCTTCGTTGTTATTGCAAAGAGAGAGAGAGAGAGAGAGAGAGAGAGAGAGAGAGAGACAGAGACAGAAAATGCGAGGGCAAGACGTTCTTTGACGCAAAAATAATACTTACGGAATAATGCTACGGAAAGTATTAAATAAATAAAAAAAAGGAAAAAAAAATAAGTAAGGTGTTATCCTATGTTGATTTGACATTTTTTGTTTTATTCTATTATCTTAGAAAATGAAGAAATTTTTATTGATCGCGTGGAAGTGTCGACAATTTGTTTGATAAAGATTTTCCGACTTCTTGCAACTTGTAATAACTAGTAAAAAGATTACTCGGATGATCTAAATTAGTTTTGCCTTGATTTACGTAAAAGACTTTTTTACTTTATTGAGATAAACGGGATTAAAAGACATGAGTATAATATGCGAATTATATGGTTTCATTTTAACATATTCATTTCATTTCATTTTAACAGATATTTTTATGTGTACAACGTTGATCGGAACAAAATGATGAATTGATAACAAAATTAATCGCATGAAAAGGTATTTTTAATAGTATGATTAAAGTTCGCATAATAAATTTTAATTTTCTCGAATATATTGTGTACATGAATTTGCATTGTTATAGATGCACTTAGTTGTGTAATGCACATTAATTTTCTTACGTTGCAGCACAACCAATCTTCGGATTTTACGTAACTTTATTCATCCGTCATTTAACCAATTTGTTACAGTACACGATCAATTCCATAATTGAAAATTTTATTTAATTTTCTTAACTTTTACTAACATTTTAGCATTATAAACAATAAAATTATACGTACAGTTTACTTAATAGTAAAAAAATAACAACAATGTTTTAAAAAGTCGACTTTTGAGCTAAGTTTTCGCCTTATATACAGCTTATTTACCTTTTCATAATCTCACTTTTTTTTTTTTTTTTTTTTTTTTTTTTTTTTTTTTTTAATATTTAAGCTAAAATATTTTAATACCATTTATGTTTGAATCTTTATATATCTATATATTTAATGAATACAAAAAGTTTCATGAAAAATGTGTCTTTTTACGATAAATCATGACTTTTTTCATTCTATGTATATCTAATGGGTTTGAAGTTTCCAACATTGGAGTCCAACGAAATTTTTTAAAAACTGTTTTTATTTAAAATTTTTATTTATATTTTTTTAGACTTAGTGTTTTATAGCATAACCAAATATTCAGATATTGATATAATTTGTATAAATATAATTTGTAAATTTTTATCAGCTTTATTTAAATGCGAAAAATTATTTCGTTGTACTCTAACGTTGTAAACTTCAGATCCATTGTATATATATATATATGAATGTCTAATTTTTTTCGTCTTCTCCTTCCTGTTTGTTTCCTAATGACGTCACATCCGTTATATATATATATATATATATATATATATATATATATATACAATGTGTGTTAATAATAAGTGCGTTAAGGCGAGCGCGCCTGCGCGTAACGCGCGCACCTTGTATATACTGCTATAGCGTCAAGTATAGCATACTGCTAGTTTACTTTTTCATAACCTCGTTGTTTCTCGTTTTTAATAAAAATTAATATACATAGATTTGAAAGGGTATAATGTTAAATATTCTGATTCATATATAAAATTGATTAATCTTTTAATAAAGAAGACATTAATTTAGTAGCTGTTAAAATAGTAAGTAATGTTATTATTCTAAACTTTTTAAGAACAGTACCAGTAATAAGTATTAATTTCAATCATAAGATTTTATATAACATTTAATGACTATAGTTTATATAAATATATTATATGTACTATTAATAATAATATTATATTTTTACTTGAAAGTGTTGTTATTATTTAAGTGAAGAATAAATTAAAATGAAATCAATTGTGCTTAAAATGATAAAGATTACATTTATTATTTTTAAGTGAAATTGTAAAAAAGTATTAATTTTGTGGATATGGTAAGAGCTAGTGGAGTTTGTATAAAAAATGTCGCGGATTTTACTAAATTTCTAAGTGAAATTGTAAAAAAGTATATTTTGTGGATATAGTAATAGCTAGTGGAGGTTGGGTTTAAAATGCCTTGGATTCTACTAAAGAATAAATGTCTGCAACTGGAATTCGTTGCATATGCAAATGTTACTTTCGAAGATTTATATAATAAATTAAATCAATTTATTTAAGCTGGTCACAGGAAAAATGTACTAGGATCTAAATTAGAATATATGCAGCAATTATTAATTATTATAACATACAAGAAATGCCACTAATTAATCTTGAAAGGCTTTGATTTTAGAAAAATGTTTATTATTTAGAAATATTGGAAAGTTAACAGCATATTATAAAAATTTTGGAAAAGTTAAATTGAGAGTTGAATTAATTTATTAGAAGATACGGCCTAGTACTAAAATGTTACAATAGAGTTATTACAACAAATGTGCAAGAAAAATGAGAAATTATTGAAAAGGTACAACTTTTGAAATGTCGATTAAGTGAAACTGAAGAAGAAACACAAACTTTACATAATATAATAAAAGAAAATCAAAATGAATTGCAAAAATCAGAAATAAAGTACGTGAAAGTTCGCCAAACTTTAAAAAATATAGCAGGTAAATTTAATAAAACAAAAAATAAATAAATAGATGTAATGTAACAATCTGAAAAAGAAAAACATGAATTTATGAATAATATTGAAGATCAAAAAATTATTTAATGGAATTTATAAACGTTGTTGGCTTGCAGTATTAATAGTTATTAATTTCCATCATCGACTCCAAAGGATATGAATAAAGAAGATTTAAAAAATGAAATAGTTAATAATTCAATTTTAATAATTTTTAAAACAATAATAAAATAATTTTAGTTTAAGGGGAGGTTCTCATCTAGCGACCCAAAAATTACGTGATTTTCGCGATTTTTTTTCTCATGGAAGGAAATAAATAAAGTAGTCAAGTTTTTTGGTACTTATTAAGTATGTTATTAACTACTTTTACAAATTTTTTTTAACAAAAATACCGAATAGTTTATTAGTTATATGCATTGAAAAATAGTCATCGAAAAAAAAGACACCTCCACGGGCGGCAAGGTAACTCATCCCATTTTTGTCTGAAATCAAAAAATCAAAGTTTTTTATAAACTAGAAGACATTTATTAGATCTTGAACTAAAATCACGAAGAAAAATTAAAAATTAACAAAATGGCGGACTTGCAAAAAAAAAAATATTTTTTTGCACTTTTTTTTGCTCTAAAAAGTGCAATAACAATAAAAATAATCATTGTAAAATTATGATTTTAAGTCAAAATCCAGCAAATTTGATTACCTTTCAAATAAAAAAAAATTCATCTCGATATCTATAATAGTTTTTGAGATATCTTGCCGCCCGTCTCAAAAAACATGGTTTCGAGAAAAACGTGTTTAAAGTTTTGGTACGCGATTTTTTTGACTTAATGACGACTTCGGTTTTTTGACTATAACTTTAAAAATAAATTGAATTCGGCAAAACGGGTTTCACAAGCGTATTCCACGAGACATTGCCAACTTCTTAAGCAAAAAAAAAAAAAAAATCGACTTTTGGTCGTGCTTGATGAGAACCTCCCCTTAAAGGCATAAACAATAAGTGAATGTGATTATTGTAATAAAACTTGTTTTCTTAATAATAATTCAATTTTAATATTTTTTAAAACAATAATAAAATAAACTTAGTTTAAAGGCATCAACCATAAGCGAATGTTATTAATAGATATTTAATAAAATATCAAAGATAAGTGAATGTGTTAGGAAGAATTCAGAAAGAATAATAGAAGTAGTTTTAGTTTGATTTTACATTTCTTTCTGTTTCTTTATAGTAAATAATAAAATGTAGCAATCTGTCCCATTTATTTTTATTTGCATGATGCATTACCAATTAGATGGACTATTCATCATTCACATCTATTCGCATAAAATTTATGTAATTTAGATTTCTATGTAAGGTATATTTGAAAAAAAAAATGCGAATAAAGTCACTTTATATAATAAAATATTGAAATAGTTTTATATAAATTTATATCTATAGTTACAACATAAATGGATACATAATTACATTACACTTTTAATAATTACATCTATCACATTATTGCTGAATGTTAAATATAAAAAATATAAATGTATCATAAAACTTATGTAATTCAGTATATATGTATCATAACAAAAAAAAAAAAAAAAAAAAAAATATATATATATATATATATATATATATATATATATATATATATATATATATATATATATATATAGACATATATATCATTCAAATATATATGTATCATAAGACTTATGTAATTCAGTTTTCTATGAAAGGTATACTATTGTATTTAAGGTATATATTTATAAGTACTGCGAATAAATTCACTTTATATAATAAAATATAATTTTCTTTATTACTAAAATAGTTTTATATGAATAAATTTATATTTAGCTTGAATATATAATAACATTAATGGATGTATAACTTAATTATGTAAAAAATTAGAATAAAACTACAAATTTCAAGTCAATCTTACAAAAAATTTTTAAAATTTAAGTATTAATTTATACTTTTGCTGATAAATTATTTCTTTAACCATTTCTTTTAAATTTCTTCGTCTAGTTGAGTCAAAGGCCTGAATTAATTCAATTTTTCTGTTTCGGCAAGGTTTCGAAAAATATATTTTCAAGACCCTAAAATCAAATATTTCTTTACATGTGACATTTTAGTTAAGTTATATATATATATATACTACTGTGATCAAAAAGTAAGGTGAATTTGTTTATAAAATGTAAATTCTTTATTTATTCTTCCAAATCAATTTCATCCCCTTCAAAGTAATCCCCATCCGATAAAACGCACTTTTGCCAACGCTTTATCCAGTCCTCGAAACAGTCGGAATAGTCTTTTTTCGGTATAGCCTTCAAGACCTTCTTCGATTCGGTTTTTATCTCCTCAATCGTGTCAAAACGGCGTCCCCGCATTGGCCTTTTGAGTTTGCTGAATAGCCAGAAGTCGCACGGAGCCAAATCAGGCGAATACGGTGCTTGCGGAACGATATGAGTCGAGTTTTTGGCAAAAAAGTCGCGAAGAACCAATGCAGTATGACATGGTGCATTATCGTGATGAAGGAACCAAGAGTTGTTCGCCCATCATTCCGGCCGTTTCAGACGAATAGCTTCACACAAACGACGCATAACGCTCAAATAATATTTTTTGTTGACAGTTTGGCCCGGCGGAAGGAATTCATAGTGTACCACACCACGATAATCAAAGAAAACTGTCAACATGATCTTGATTTTCGATCGACTTTGCCGTGGTCTTTTCGGTCTTGCTTCACCTTTTGCACGATAATCGCTGGATTGGTCGGTGGTTTCAGGGTCGTATGCGTAAATCCAAGTCTCGTCTCCAGTAATGATGCATTTCAAGTGGTCCTGATAGCCAGACAGCAATGTTTCACACACATCAACGCGACGCTTTTTTTCCAAAAAATTGAGCGATTTTGGCACCAATCGAGACTTGACGCGTTTGAGACACAAAACATCCTTTAAAATGGTTTGGGCTGAGCCAAATAATATTCTAACACTATCAGCGAGGTCTCTAATTGTCAATCGACGATTTTCAAGCACCAAATCTTTGATTTTTTGGACGTGGCCCTCGTCGGTAGACGTTGATGGTCGTTCAGAGCGCGGTTCGTCTTCAACGCGTTCTCGGCCCGCTTTGAACTCGTTGTACCACTTATAAACGTTTTTTTGTGCCATAGTTTGATCACCAAAGGCCTTCCGCAACATTTTCAACGTGTCCGCACAAGAATATTCATTCCACAAACAAAATTTGATGCAAGTTCTTTGCTCAACAAAATCACCCATTGTAAAAATCGAAAAATTAACTTTTGGTTGTTTACAAAAACACGTGTAACTCGGAGATAAATAAACCTTTTTACAAACAGACGCTTGGCAAATGTTATAGACAGTTCTACCAACCTAGGAAAAAAAATTTACCTGCCTTCCTAATGCCCGGGAGTTTTAAATGACAATTTCACCTTACTTTTTGATCACAGTAGTATTTACATGTTTTTAAATATCAATTTACCTTATTGAACATTATCTCAAAATATCTGGGTTTATCAAAATATTTAATTTCTATTTCTTCAATTTTTTCTTATTCTTCAATATTTATCTTTTACAAACTTCTGTGATATATAAATTTTAAAACTCTTATATTATCATATTGTAGAACACCGCATTTTTATAATAAGGTTATTCAACTTTACAAAAGAATTTTTATATTTATTCAAAAATATTATTTGTTCAAACAAAAAAGATTATTCAATTTTTCCAAAAACAATTATACAGATATAATATTTTAATTATGCAGGCTCATCAAAATCATCATTGCAGGCTCTTCAAAAGTAATGAAATCTCTTCAAAAAAACCTTTTCAAAGGTAAATTTTAGCAAGTAGGAGTTTCTTTCATATCTTATTTTATATTTGCATACTTATTGCATATTTTTATGATTTCATTTTTTATTAATTAATTGTATATTTGCATAATTTTTTAATTCCACTATTAATTCTTAATTGTATTTTTTAATGCAAAGGCAATACCTACACGTATCTATTATTTATTTATTAGCTATTGATATAATTATTGATAAGTTGCATATACTTTTTGTCTAAATATATTGTTTATAGTAAATGAAATATAAATATAGCTTATCTCTAGTAAATTGATTAAACACGTTAATTTTTCCATCCGAAGTAAAAGCGATTTGATGAAAATACTTGACAATAGTTTTACAGATTTTACAGCCTTCTTTAGCTGAAATTAGACTGTTGTTAATGAAAAATGTTATTATTTTGTTTCACTTACATTAAAAATTATTGCATATAAATAGTAAGTAGATAATTTTATGAATTATAATGAAAATTCGGAAGTTGGATAATTGAAATAAAGTAATGTAATGCGATACGATGTTGAAAATGTGAAACTCATAAAGAAAACAAATACTTGACAATTTTTTTGATTTCACAACTTTATGTAGGTCAAATTATGCATAAAGCTCTGAAAATCATTACGCTAAGCAGCCATAGCTTTATTATTAATTAATTATTATTATGTAATACGATTCAATGTAAAAAATGTGAAACTCATCAAGAAAAGAAATACTTGACAATATTATTTTATTTAACAAGTTTCTGTAAGTCGATTCAGATAATACATAAAGCTATGAAAATAATATAACTAAACAGCCATAGCTTTAGCAACAATGAAGAAAAAAGTAAGATCTAAGTTTTTCAAAATTTGAATAACCCGTGACACTGCATTTGTCAAAAGAACAACAACTTTATTATTAAGATTTTATTAAATGAACCTTTTAAAAGAAATGTTATGACATAAATTTTGTAAATATACAGTTAATTAGTAAAAAATGAAATCATACAAATATGCAAAAAGTATGCAAATAATATGAAATAAGATATGAAAAAAAACTCCTACTTGCCAATATTTATGTTTTTGAAAGGTTTTTTTTTTTTTTTTAATATTTATGTAAAAAATGATAAATTTTTAAAATATGTTGGAATATCTATTTATTATTCTCTGTATTTCATTTATTGAATCCAGAGCATAGAAACGAAAGCAAACACGTTTCATCTTTCTAATAAATTCATATTTATAATATAAAAAATAGGAGTCAAAACAAACAGAAGAACCGAAAGTTATTTCTGGTAATTTGAACATGCAATAGGAAAAAAAAATTTGTTTAAAAACGTTCGGTAGATATTTTTAAATGTGTAAAACCGATTAAATTAAAGTAGATGAATCGATTGTATGTATGTAATATAAACATATCGCATGCTATGAATGAAACACCATTATGAAATTAATAACCCAAGTTCCATTTACGCGATTTTCCGCAATGCTATTGTTTTCGCCCACGTGTAAAAGAAAAAGATCAAGTAAATTTTACCATTTTTTTTCGAAATGAAAAAATTCTGGCCGCATTTAAAAAAATAAAAAAACGGAGGAAAATGGAAAAATAAAAAAAAATCTCTTTCCAAAACGAAAACTAGAGCATATACACACACGCACTCGTTTTTATGCCAACTGTAAGTGATGACTGCGTGAGTGCGAGAGAGAGAGAGAGAGAGAGAGAGAGAGAGAGAGAGAGAGAGAGAGAGAGAGAGAGAGAGAACATGGTTTTAAAAGTAATACCGAGGGCAAAGAAAAAATATTATTTGGCCGATATGACCACATGCGCTATGTATATATATATATACACGTTTACGTAGATTCGATAAAAATTGATTTCCGATTACCTATCGTCGAATGCCTATATTTTTTTTTATCTTTTTCTACTCTCTTCCTTTTTTGTGGTTTTTTATTTTGTCCATACGCTCGCGGGTCATTAGCGTTACAGAGAGGTGGAGAGAGAAAGAGAAAGAGAAAGAGAAAGAGAAAGAGAAAGAGAGAGAGACAGAGAGAGAGAGAGAGATAATAATAGCTAGGGCATTGTACCGAAATCGATTGGTAGGTTGTGCAACACGCGTACGTATATACTACACCACCGTCGTGGCAGCGGTACAACTCGTTGTCATGTGAAACGTTGCTCGAGCGCGGGGCTGTATTTCCGCGAGCATATAGCCCACCTGGCAACAACGTATACACACAGAATGGACGACGTAGAAAGAGGACGCCTCATTAAAAACCAGCTCAATGACGGTCCTCTTTGCTATCTTTCTTCCTCTCTGTTTTTTGCTTTTTATACATCTTCTCTCTCTCTCTCTCTCTCTCTCTCTCTCTCTCTCTCTCTCTATTTCTCTCCCTCTCTTTCTCTCTTTTTCTTTTTTTTGCCCTCTTTTTCTTTCGCTGTGCGCTCGCTTACTCGCTTGCTTGCGCGCTCTTGGTGAGCCCTTGTACATTCATTCGCTTGGTGTGTTTTTTTCTCTAAGCAAAGTGTAACAGCAACAGTAGCACCAGTGAGAGAGTGCTAGCTTTACGTTCTACTCGACTCGGATGAAAAAATGAGAAAGGAAGAAAATGAAAAAAAAAAAAAGACGCGATGGGATTGAGGAACACAGTTGCGCGCGCATCCAGATATTTGGAAAAAAACATTTTTCTTTTTCCTTTTTAAAAACTGTAGAAACCGTAGGAATGGAAAGATGACTCATGTATCGTGAATCTCTGAAGTTTGGCTAAAACTTAACGACATTAAACAGAAGAGCAACGTACTTTGACGAGTTTACACCTTGAGCTATGCTTATTATTTCTTAGGAGAGAGAACGGAGTATAGCGCGATTCATGTACTATCAACGTGACGATCGAAGCTGTTTTTTAAAAAATATATCATTATAATTTTAACTGCAGTTTTATTTAGATTTTTATTTCATTTTACGAAGATAACGAATTATATTTTATTACAGCATGAGAGTTATATTACGAGCTACTTTAAATCACCGAACGCTTTGGCAAAGAATAAAATGAATAATTTATTTGAGAATAATAAACGAAGATAATATAATGTGTGTATGGAGGTTTATTGAACTTGAGGAATTAATTTATTATGCAAAAATATGCGCGCGGCATTTTTAACAACAATATATTCTGATACACTTAATCCTTATTAAATTTTCATTAATATTAATGCGAGTCGAATTTTAAAAAAGATAATCTAATGGGTATTAACGTTAAATCCGCAATACTTTTTTATCATTGTAATGCGAATGAAAATAAAATTGAGACATTAGTTTTGTTAACGAAGAACGAAAAAAGTATTTTATATATATATATATATATATAGTAGATTTTTAAAAAAATATATATTTCAGTATAATATATCTCTAATGTAAGCTGACGTCGTCGTTATCTATCGCAGAGTAAATTACTATGAAATCAAGATTTGCAGTTGAAATAAATCTTGAATATAAGTTTCTTTAAAATAATTTCAATTTTTCTTTTATGTATGAATTAAAAAAACTTCAATAAAATTCTATTAGAATTTACATATCTGTGTAAAATAAAATTGAGAAAAAGGAAAATCTCACGCATGCTTATAATTTCAAAAGTCAATAATATATTGAATGAAAACATTATTATTATATTAATTTTAAAAAGTAAAAATTGTTTTCAAATAAATAACATAACACACAATCGTGTTTTAAATTCTACAATAACTATATAATGAAAAGAATTTCGGTAAAATAAAGATAATTTTTGTTCCACAGTCGCATCCAGTTAAATTAATTCCATTATAGTTTTAAACAATTTTCTTGAAAAAGTTTGTAAATATTTAATCAAACAAATCCATCCATATTTTTGCATATTTTAATGATCACGACAACTGCATTTATTGCAGTATTCCCTTTAAACCGCATAGATTTTAATGCACACGTCCCGAGGAGAGAGACGAAAGAATATCCCCTTCGAAATTATTATCCTCATGAGTTTGCATTTGATAAAATATATTACATATACGGATATCGTTTAATTGGCGAAAAATCGAGAAAAGACGAAGAGAAAAAAAGAAAAGAACAACGATATAAAATCGAGATTGCAACGAAATTAAAAGGCAAAAATCATCGAGAGAGTAAAAATTAACGAAGACACGACCAGGGGAGGGGGGAAAATAGTGCCAGTTGTTATGTTAAATACCTCGCGTGCGGGACCATTTTCATATCGCGTTCCACTTCTTCTCGTTGCTGAGATTCTATAAATCGTTCGGATTACACACACACACACACACACACACACACACACACACACACACACACACACACACACACACACACACACACACACACACACACACACACACACACACACACACACACACACATGCGCGCGCGCGTATTATGACACATACATCGTCGGTACTCTTTTTCGGATTCGTTCTCGTCGACGTAGTCGTCGCGCGACGACTGCATACCGGAAAGAGTCGAAGGCGGAGGCGGCGTCGTTCACTTAGGGAATTTCGTCGCGCGCACTTAATGTGTGTGTCTCTTTCTCTCTTTTTCTCTCTCTCTCTCTCTGTCTCTCTTTATGTTCGTGGCTTTCTAGTCTTCGTGCCACTTTTTTCCCCTGAATTCCGTCGGAATCACGTTTCTTGAGAGATCCGTTAAACTAGATTGGTCGCTTCTTATACTTACACGCGCGTTCGAATTCTATATGTATATATGTTATATACTATACTACCGCTCGTTTGAATTTACATTTCAAGTTTGGTGATATATTTTTTTGTTTTTCTGTTTTACGCAAGTGAAATAGCGTAGGAGGCTTAATGTTAAAAATTGGTTTAAACTAATATTATGTTACATTTTATACAATTTTTTTGCGCTCCTTACGTAAAATTATTTACATGAATAAATAATCGTTTATTTATAATTTAATATGGTAATTTATTTATAATTTTAGATTGTAATGAATTTTCGAATTAGAAAGAATCTAGAAAGTCCGCTTCGGCGTATCCTTGATAAATCATTCATTTACGCAATAAATGTTATTAATTATGTTAACATTAACAATTTATTAGATCGATTTTTTCATTTTCAAGGAAAAATAATCGAATCATTTTTTTTTATGCATTAAAATCGTTTTAAACGTAATGAAATTTTAATATGAATTTTTCTTTCTAGTCTAATAAGAAAGATAATTTTGAAGAAAGTCATCTTCATTAAGAAGTAGTTCATTATGGCGAGTGAAAATTATACTCTCACAATTGCTGCGTAATATAAAACATTTATAATAGGGCTTAGAAATTTATATTCAAGCCTTGTAAGGTTAAAAAGTATATAATGCAAATTTTTTTTTTTTTTTTTTTTTTTTTTTTTTTCTTACATTTAACTGTAAAACAATCGCAATCGTATTTTCAAAATATTAAATGAAAAAGTTTTTAAAATTAATGAAATGTGTACATTGGATAATTTCAAATTTTATCACTATTTCTACTAAGCTTATTTTCAGGTTTAATAAAATATTAACTAAATTATCTAGACATTTTATTTCGTTTATATTACTAGGTGTGGCAGAAAAGTAATGAGACTAGCAACACTGCGCTATTGCCAGATCGCTTGCACGTGTATCAGTACCCTCCCATGGCTCAGTGCGAGTTTCAACTCCTTCCGTTAACTACATGATTTTTGTGACTCTGCTATTAGTGAAGTTGTGTTTTGGTTGTGCGTCACGCAAAATGGAACAGCGGATGCTCCATCATGACAACGTCCCATGTCACACTGCCCCAGCCCCCCCCTCCCCCTATTCATCTTACCTCAGTTCCTGTGACTTTTTCCTTTTTCCTAAACTGAAAAATGTCCTCAAAAGACGTCATTTCGGGACTTTAGAAAACATCCAAAAGAGTGTAACGGACATGCTGAAGAACATACCGATTGAAGACTTCCAGCGCTGCTATCAAAAGTGATGACACAACAAAAGTGACGTTTGAAAAAAATAAAAACTTCGGTAAATAAAAAATCAGTCTCATTACTTTTCTGCCACACGTCGTATATTAAAATTTGTAATTAAAATATAAAAATAGAAATTATATTATAAAAATATTTAAATCATAATTATTTAGTTCCCTGAAATATAAAAATATGAATATTTAAAAAAAATAAAATGTCAACTATGAATTAAAAAAATTATTTACAAGAAATATTATAGATATATTTTATATTTTATATTTTCAAAAAATGTTGCATATTTTATTATATTAAAGCTAGTTTTTATTTTTTATAAATATATATTTAATGTACGTATATTTAATGCTTCATTTTTAGCACTTCGAATGCATTTTAAAAAATTGAAAAATTTATTGTAATAATCGTTTAAAACTGTCTATTATTGACATAATTTTTACTTGACTCATAACGTATAAACAAAAAAATTTAATATAAAATAAATACATTAAAATTTATGCATAAAAAACTATACCTACATATCTTTTTCTATTTTTAGGAAATATTATTAAATTATTTTTTAATAATTCTTTATTTACCAGCATTTTAATCTTTATTATAATAAAAATATAATTTATATCTAACCTTGTATTTGTCATAATGAATTAAAATTTTCCAGATATAATTTTAACAATGTTACACTTTTTTAAAAACTTGCATAAATCAACAAAAAAGAGATCGATACATAATACGTATTTCAAACAATTCACGAAACCGCTATTACTTTCTTTAAAAAATCCAAAATTGAAAAAAAAAAAAAAATAATTTTCGTATTTTTAATGATAGCAGCGTGACACTCGACGATAAAATTTAAACGACGCGAAAATCGTATCTTTCACGGTTGGAATTTTCACACAGCCACCAAATGAAATTATCGCTGCGCCGTAATTAGTTTTCGGATTAACTCGCAAAGGCTTCGTACTAGAATCTAACTCTAACGTGTATTTGAGACACAAACGTGCGTACCGAGAGAAAGATATCGTTCCCTTTTTTTTTTTTTTTTTTTTTTTTTTTTTTTTTTTTTTTTTTTTTTTTTTTTTTTTTTTTTTTTTTTTTTTTTTTTTTTTTTTTTATAGATAAACACGTAAAAAATCTTTTCAAGCTCGAATTTGATTTCGCGCGTACATATAAATTCACATCGGTTACAATATACATTGGTCTCCATGTATGAATGTAGGAAACGGTAAACGTTACGAAAAATAAAAAATTAGCAGCTGATTCTGTCGATGGATTTCCGGGAAGTAACACCCGTCTCTCGAGATGACGTCGATTACTTAACCGAATCGCTGGTGCACGCGATTCGTTACAGGCGCGTGCGTGACGCGCGCGTATACGGTTTGAAATTTTGCAAATGCACTTTTTTGCGCTTTATACATGTATCCTGCACCAATGCCCTGGTTGCCTTCGCTCCGACTTCTTTTTTACTTGCTTACTTTTTCTTTTCGATAATTATACGTTGGGAACGCTATATGTATATTGTACTTTATATATTTGTGTATCGCGAGTGGTTTTTCGGTTTCGAGTGGGAAACACGCGAGTTGCGCCCAATGTACATACAACGCGTAACTCACGTATACTCGTTGTTATTGTTATTGTAGCACATGTTACCCCCCCCCCCTCCCCCCTTCCTCTTGAGTTCGCTTTATTTTAAAGTATCAAAGTTATTCCACAAAACTCGTGCACGCAAACGTCTTTTTCCGATTAGAAATAAGTTGTACGCAATCTATGGAATATCTTTGTAATCACGGGGCTGGTATATAAATTTAGAAACGAAAATTTGTTTTTTAATGGCTCCGGAATTTGAAAAGTTAAATACACGTATTGTTAGCTCGTTGCATGATTACGAGAAATTTCATCGAGGTACGCAATATCGACCGTTTAATCCGGTAAAGTGATTAAAGATGAACATTAATATTTTTTTAATACACGGCAGAAAAAATTTAAATTAAAATTTATAATTTTGATGCGCATTCTCGCTGAATTGTACTAACATTGTATACAAATTCAGGATATACTTCCGAAAGCAGTTGTTTCCGGATTTTTTGAAACTTTGTATACTTACGTATTTTGACGCGCTGATATGATAATACGAATATGATAATAAAAATTGACGCAAATTGGATTTTCATAGTAAAAACTATAAAAACCCATATAAAAATTATGATATTTTACATTTATCTCCAGAACTACTAAAAATTAAAAAAATTAAGTTGTAGATCTCATCAATGTTTTACATATTCATGTTTTTACAATACATGTTTTTTGTTCTATACATTTTTCTCGTAGGGTTAATATTTAACGAGATAATCGCTAACAAATTTCTCAGGATCTTCTCTTAGCGTTACCCAGGATCAACGACGTGGACGTGAAAGGTCTGCTGATCCCGTGTGTAAACCTATATATTTGTACCCATTTGGAGTTATGCAGACTCGCTACAGATATTTTTTAATCAGTGCATTCTTTAGCATGCGTGACTAAAGAAATAACCACTCCCTATACCTCCCACTACTGATGTTATTGTATATCTATATATCATTGGGATTATGCGGATGTCTGCAAAAGTTTTATGCACGAAATAACTTCTATTTAAATATACATGGAAAAACTGTAGCATGTTCGCATAAAAACCTTTCAATATATTTTTATAAACTTCAATAATTCAATAGCAAAAATAACCTTATAACCCCAATAACCCAATGAACCCAACAAGCCGAAAAGCGCTAAAAACTCTAATTACCTGATAACTTTAATAATCCGATAACCATAAAATAAAAAAAAAAAAAAAAAATAATAATAAAATAAAAAAACAATATTAATTGAAAAAAAAAAAAAAAAAGAAAGAAAATTTAACACATAAATTAATTCAATTATTATATAGTATAGTAGTAGTAATCAGTGCGTCAAAATACGTAAGTGTATAGTACAAAGTTTCAAAAGAATCGAAATCCAACTACTGCATTCGGAAGTACAGTCGAAATTCACAATAAAAATATATCAAAGTCGAATTTAATCTGTAATTTTTACAATGTCACATAACAAAATTAAAAATAATATTATTTAATAAATACAAAAAATATTTCAACTATATAAAAGAAAAATTGCTAGCTATATTAAAAAAAAAGAAACACCGTATAAAAATGCATTACATTTAAATTTTTCGTGCAAAATTATATTATCTTATTTTATTTATTTTAGCAATCAGTTCATAGGCAATATATAAATTTGTATATTTAAAATTAATACACCCTGTCGGCTTTAATATGTTCATTTATTCGCTGTGTTTATAGCCCACCGTCGACCTTTAAGCAATTCCCAGAATTTTTCTCGGCCGCGGTTCCAAAAATTCGCGCGATCTTCGCCACGCGTCAAAACAAAGTATCCCCACGCTCTAGCCTCTGTGTGTGTGTGTAATATATATATATATATATATATATATATATATATGTATATATCGTATTGTCGCTTTGAATTTTTTGCATAGCTAATATTTTCATTGACAAATTTTTTTCAAATTAATTATACATTTTATGATAATTTAACAATCACTTACATAAATATTATCGTGCAAAATCTTTAATGATTTATAACGTCTTACAAATAATTATAAGAAAACATTAAATATTTTATTGTAAAAATATTTTATAGAAACATTTTATGGATGTACTTCCGAAAGCGACCTATCTTAGATTTATTTGAAACCTCGTATACCTACGTATTTTGATGCGCTGATTACGACTATTATAATGAAAATTGGCGCAAATTGAATTTTCATGGTAAAAACCATGAAAAATCCTTATAAATTATGGTTTTCTAGGTTTATCTCAAAAACTACTGAGAATTTAAAAAAATATTTTCAATAAAAGTTATAGATTCGATCTCATCAAAAGATATTTTTTTTTTTATATAATTTTTCTGTACAAGTGATAGTTAACGAGGAAATTGCCATTGAATGTCTTGTTAACAGATTTGATAATAAAAATTGGCGCAAATTGAATTTTCAATATGAAAATCATATTTTTATAAATATTTTGATCTGTGACACCACGTCATTAGCATAACCCAATGTGTACCACGTGGAGGTTGACAGTCGGATTTTGCACATCGTATAGCCCTGAAAAGGGCCGATTGCAGATGTAAGTGTGTGTGTGTGCGTGTGCGTGTGTGTTACTTCTGACTTATGAATGATTAGATGAGTTACGTGGATCCAGGAAAACAATGTTTAATGTCACGTAATACGAGGTGTGGCAGAAAAGTATTGAGAATGATTTATTATTTATCAAAGTTTTTATTTTTTCAAACATCAATGTTATCCCCTTCAAAGTAGTTCCCTTTTATTATTCCCTTGCCTTACGATTAAATCTCGAAGATTAATGCGCGTGCAGACAATTAAACTTGCGCAATTCTATGCGTGGAATTATCATAAAATAAAATTTAAATACTTTTGTTTTTATTTATTACATTTATATAAAAGTAAAAACTATTTTATTTGTAATACTACAAGTTTTATAAAGTAATGATAATATTAAATATAAATTAAAAAATAAAAACATTACTTTCGTGTAATAACTTTTCAGTTGTTTCAGACATTTTTAGGATTATTTTATACGAATTGGATTTAATAAAATGTTAAAACTTCTTTTCAACTCCGAACAATTGCGTTTTGGCTAAAGAACTGAAATAAACTCATAGAATATTTCAATGAGTGCAACTAACGTTTTATTTAAAAAAAAAAACTGTTAAAATCGTTATCTATAATAAGGTCAATTTAGCCAGAATATAAAAAAGACCATGTGCAACAATAATAATATTTTTACTTTTACATGTTCAAAGAAATTCATGTGGTTTTTAAACATTAAAATATACTGCGGGCGAGGCGCGTCATTTTCACTCAAGGGGTTATACAATATTTCTTGGATATTGGGATAATTGGATTATTGGTGATATTGGGTTATTAGAGATATGGTAATCCGATCGACAACCAAGTTGTGGTGCATATTATGTAATGCTAATATTGAAGGGTATTACTTTTTTAAACAGCCTAATAACTTACTTAATTGTGAAGATCATGTGGTATACTTCTTATAGGAAAAGTTTTCTAAAATGGCATTATATAGATTGTTAATTTTGGGAAAATCGGGGGTGGAAATAGACTGATTATTTCCTTTAGTCTTGTATGTTATTTCACGCATATGTGAAGAATAACTTTAACATGAATCCAAATTGTATAATCCGTATAATTTTATTAAGCATGTAAACCATCACAATCTGCTTTCTAGTGCTCGAGATTGTTTATTGCTATTTATCCTATTAAATATTACTCCTACAAAAATATGTATGCAAAAAAAAAAAAGATGTATTTCGATAAGATCTACAACTTTCATTAAAAACATTTTTTCAAATTCTCAGTAGTTTTTGAGATAAATCCAGAAAACCATAATTTTTAAGGGTTTTTCATGGTTTTTACTATGAAAATTTAATTTTCGCCAATTTTCATTATGATAGTCGTAATCAGCGCATCAACATACGTAGGTATACGAAGTTACAAAGAAATCTGGGATAGGATGCTTTCGGAAGTTTATCCCTATATGCATATTTTTTCAAAAGTAAAATATTGAAGCCGTAGTTTGATCGATTAACAAAACCGCTTGACCAAGAAATTTCTTAAATTGATATTTTCGTGTATCGATGCCGTTTAATATATTAGGTATCTAAATTAATATTAAAAATCGCAAAAATCATGTATTCAACTTTACTCTGACAGAAATGGTACTATATAAGTCAGTAAAACGTTTTCAAAACTAACTAACAATATCTTTCCTCGTCGTTGATTTTGAATTCAATTTACATTTAATTCAATTACTTTTGATGAGAAACTTGAAAACGACGTTTGCTTTAAAGCACATCTTTGAATCAAAATTGTTACTGTTAATAGCTGTCGTAAGTGAAGTATATATAAAAATATAAGGGTGACCTTGAAAATTAGATAATTTAGTTGCCGTTGATGAAAATTTACAAAGCCGTTGACGCTCGCTTTATAAAATCGAGGACGGACATGTGTAAAGACGAGCGCGCACGTGCACCCGTAACGTCGCCGTTGTGAAAATGCATCTCGATTATTTAATTAAAATCCTGGAGCGAAAAAAAACGTCGCTAATATGCTTTGTAAATGAGTTTTTACCAACGAAAATTAAGTATTGTATATAAATAAAAGGTGACGATACAACACTTGGGTGACACTTTATCTTTTAAAACGATCGGATATTTAATATTGAGTAATGGTAAAAATTTATTTTCAACGATTTAGAAATAAATTAAACATTTTAGTGAAAAAATTTAAAAATAAATGGAAAAATGTAAAATTATAGTGACGCAATTTTAAAATTCTTAAAATTTGTATAATGTACCTTAATTGCATTCTCTATGTTTCGTAAAAGCATTTGCATTTTTCATAGAAATTAATAAAAAAAAAGTAAAAAAATATTTGTAAATGAAAAACTATCGGTACCTAGTTATCGTCTTTTTCGTAGATAAAATTTTGTTTCATCCCAAAAACGAATAACGGCAAAGTTTGCCACTTTTGAAATATTCCGCGTCAAAAGCCAGCGATCAGCTATGAGAAATTTAATACAAAATACGAAATGAAATAAAAAAAAAAATAAAAAACACATTTGCATAAAGGAGATTGAGAAACAGGGGGAGAAAAAGGTGAAAGAGGAGTCAAACGTTGCGCGCGCATGGGGGAAGCACAAAAACTGCATAAATATCGGACAAAAAGAAACACGACGGAACGATCGGCATATGAAAGCTTGGCGAGAGAAACGCTAAAACGAAACGACGACTTTTCAAGCCGAGGATGATGCATTTTCTGCACGCCTCTCCTCGATCAAAAATATAACGCATATACGTGCTTCGGTTGCGCATAAAAATTACGCGTAACTTGGACGACGAAAGTCGGTTAAATTTTTCGAATTTTTATGCACGAAATGGTTGGTCGGACCTGGATTTTTGAACGAAAAAAAAAAAGAAAAAAAAGAAGAAAAAAAATTCGTGTATCGACGAAAATCGCCTATAGAAATTTAATCGAGTTTAAAGTAAGTGTAAAATTTTTTTTATGCGATTGCTGGATAACTTTTTTCATGAAATGCATTCTCGTAGTATTTCTTTCGCAACAAGTACGGTTGCAACTTTAATTTGATTAATCCTGTAAAATTTTGAAAGCATCGTTGCGTTTTATTTTTGTACAGGTATTGTACAAACAAACCGAATGCAAATTAATATTTTATCGATATTAAATCATCTCGAATTTTGAAAAATATCCAGTTTTTAAAAGGATCTTTATGTATGAAATTCAAATAAGATATATGTATTGTATATTATATGAATATGTATAATAATTTGCTGTTTTTATTTATAAAGTTATAAGACTCTTAGTTTTTTAACTATTTTAATAAAAATTCTATTGAACTTGAAATTTCAAATCTAATTATGTATGACTTGCGATTTATATATTTTTTATTATTTATTAATATTCATCATACTGTTCAAACAAAAATATTGACTTAATAGACGTGAAATTATGTTTGTTACAGGTAAGCAATGTTTCATGTATCTTTTCTACAGCTGCACGTAAGTAATCATTTGAATAAATTTTTACTATTTATCGACGAATATCTTGGTTAATACCTAAAAAAAATTTAATATTTAGATTTGATTAAATTTTTTTTTTTTTTGCTTTAATTTATTTAGTATAAATAATTTATAAAAAGTTTTGATATCGTTAACTTTTAATATAAAAGAAAAATGTTTTAAACGAAGAAAGCTTAGGTATTTAAATTTAAGATTAAATTAGTGGCTTTAGTACATTAAAATCTTTTAAGAATTGCATTAGCTAATATAATAAAATTTTTAAATCAAAAACTTTGTGAATAATATCAAAATTCGTGTCGATTTAAATAATATTTAAATATAATATGTAGATGTAAATCATTTGTTGAATTTTCAATTATGGTGCTTGATTATTTATTTTCAAAGCCCAGTATCAATTTATTCCTGCAAAATTTGTTATTTGTTTACGTGTGACCGAAACAAAGCCCGATAATCAAGTAAATTTTCGAAGTTAAGCATTTAAAGTATTTGTTAAATTAAGTCAAGCTGAAAAAAGTGTTGAAAATAGTAACGAACGAGTAACGCAGCAGGACTCGCTCAAAATGCATAAATATTCGTTATTTCTTAGCCAAACTTACTTAGGAAGTTGGATCTATGTTTCTTGCAAGTCGAGACTTTATTTACTCTTTAATACTATGCTAATAAGAAAACTTACATGTTTTGAGTTCGTCATCATTATAGCCATGGGCACTTTGTATTCTTGAAGTAAGAAAAGAAAATTACTTTTAAAATTTAAATTCTTTTAATAACACAAAAGACCTCGAGCAAATGTAAAAAGAAATTATATATATATATATATATATATATGTTGTACGGAAGACAGAGAAGTAAAAGCTTTATAAGTTATTATATTTTTTTAAATTAAATTTTCCTTGTTGCTGAATTCCTTCTTCTTCTCTTCTGTGTTCTGAACGAGATATACTTTCAAAATCCTAATTTATTTGTCCGATAATAAAAAGCTTAATATATGATCATAATTGTAAAATAAATATTGTTGAAAACAAATCGAAGCAATTCTTAAGAAATATTTTGTAGAAAATAAAGAAACATTTGATGCTGAAATGTATAAGAAATAAAAGATATACATTTTTATGATCTTTCTGAAGTAAAAATGATTAAGTCTAAAATATTCTCAACTACCTCAATCAACTATCAAAACACACTTAGCCAACAAAATCCATTAAAAGTGAAAAGCATCTCTCGGGCAAGTCTGTCTTGTAACAACGGCTAAAGTAGATGAAGAAGAAAAGATAAAAAAAAAAGAAGAAGGAAGTAACAGGAGAAGAAAAACGCTTTCGAGACATTGGATAAGTGCGCACGTTAAAGGTTTTAGCGGTACGAACGTAGTAGCATCCATTTCCGTCGCAAAGGACGACTTCCTCCGGACGGATGTATCGATTGCCGTGTGAATTTTCGCGCGCGCGCGCGAACGAGAGAGAGAGAGAGAGAGAGAAAGCGTCGTCGGCTCTCCTTGTTGTTGATCTAACGAATCATACGAGGAGGTGTACCCGCTTATATATACACGTATACACACTTCGAAACTCGCACATCGTAGAAGAGCGCGAGAGAGAGAGAGCGAGCGAGAGAGAGAGAGCGAGCGAGAGAGAGAGAGAGAGAGAGAGAGAGAGAGAGAGAGAGAGAGAGAGAGAGAGGGGGGGGGGTACCCAGTAGCAAAGCCATGAACTCCACCGGGATATTCCAGAGAGATAGAGGAGGACGAAGGGAGAGAAAGGTCCTTGGCCCCAAGACGACGCGAGTTTAGTCTACCAGACGGTCGATGCCCAGGGTAACAACCGAAAGATATATAGGGACTACTCGCTTTCTCTCTCTCTCTCTCTCCTACCTATTGAAGGGTAACGTTCTCCTTCTTCTTCTTCTTCTTCTTCTTCTTCTTCTTCTCGGACTTTTTCTTTCCTCCTCTCGCTCCCTTCGGTTTTATACCTTTTCTCACCCTTAAGCTTTTCCCCGTGTGCGCTCTGTCTTTTTCTCGCCCGCGTCGTAGTTTTGATTTTTCTTCCTTCGCGTAACTACGCGATCCTTGTAATCAAAGGTTCAAGGCACCGCCGCCACTTTCAACTACAACGTAGTCGAATCTTTCCGAACGAACGTCTTGATTGTATATTCTTGGCTGACGGCGAGAACGTACATATATACTCGTACACGCGTATCTCGGGGATAGGGAAAAATGCAATTCTTGAATTTCTTCCGAAACGACGGCAGCTACACCGATTTTCCTTTAGCTTTATCGGCTAAAGTTGCCTCGAGCATTCTTTCTTTAGGCTTCGATATAAGGGAATTTCCTTCGAGAGGTGCGTCAATGTTGTACCGTCATCTGTATCGGAGAAGTTGTGATTCGGTAAAAATAAATGTTTGAGCTACAATCTTTCATTTGTTTTGTTGTCTATTTTCTTATTTTTTTTATATGTAAATAGTTTTTCTTGATCTTAATATTCGGAATAATCTCTAAATATACTTACCACAAATTATATTAAATTATTATAAAAATAGCTTTATCGATTATTGAATGTTAAACAAATTTTCGATATTTTCATTTTAATTTCGATATTTCATAAAACTTTGTTTCAGTTTAATTTTTAGTTTAACATTTTTTAATGTCAACAATTTTCATGAATTTATAAAAATGTTTATTATTTATAAAAAATAATAAATTATTAAGACTTATTAAATTAAACTTCGTTAAAAACATACTTTTAAAAAATTTCGTATTAGTTAAGTCCGTATGCGAAATTGCAATCCTTTTAAGAAAACAATTCACATGGTAAATATATCTAATAAACTGCAAGGAAAAGTCAACTTAGTAAAGGCGCGTGAAAAATTTGAACGTCGAAGGAATATCATAATATGTCGGACAAGCAAGTATAAAAAACTTTTGTTGAAACTCTCCTAGAAGGCATTGCGAAAACTCGAAAATCCGCCGGTTAAGTAAACTTGTGTGCGATTTTCCTTCGAGGCGAAGTTTGTCCATGACCGATAAAAAATTTTTCTCAACCTTATAAAATTCGTCCCTCCGCGGTCGAGCTTCAATAAAATTGAATTTTCGCGATTGCGACGATGTCTCTCCTTCTTTTTCTGGCTTGTCTCAAAGACAAAAAAATTTTTTTGGGAGTGAGAGAAAAAGGTGCAGCTCCGGAGATTTGTACTCATGGTGCATGGCGACGACGTCGGCGAAACGAGAGAAAACCCTCGAGGAATACCTGGCGTTTGGAAAAGAAAAAAAATAGGGAGGAATGAAGAAAGAGGGAGCAAGAGAGAGAGAGAGGCACGGACTTTACAAATACGTGAGAAAAGCAGGCAAAGCAAAGGCAATTAAAAAATTCGTTTTGACCCCATTGCCCACTGTCGCAGTAGTGTAGAAACCTTTCCTCTCGTTCTTCTGTGTTTGCTTTTCTTCCTCCTCTCTTCTCTCTTCTTCTCTCTCTCTCTCTCTCTCTCTCTCTCTCTCTCTCTTACTCTTTTTCCCTGGCAGCAAAACTAATACAGGGAGAGTTTCCGCGTACCAAAAATTATTTTTCGTTTCTCGTTAACTTTCAGCCTTTTGAGAGATTCGTGCATTGAAAGGGCTTTTTACATGCAAATCACGGGATATTTCATTTGGATTTTAATCAACCCGAGCGTTGATTTTCCGATTATTTGCTTGTTTAACGCGTTGAATGTAAGCGTATAACGTCGATTTATTGTTCGCATTTTAATAAAAAATTTTCGTAAAAATTATTATTATGAAGCTTATTTAATAGGCCGTTTACACTATTCTCGTTTACACTTCTTACAATTTTATTTGGTCGTATTATATTTAATATTGAAATAAAAACTAAATTAATGTTAAGAGTAGTAGTTTTTTATCTGCGAATTTTTCTCTAAATGTATTTTTTTGATAAACATAAAATACAAGATGTTATCTTAGTTTTAAACTGCTTTATTATTATATATATATGTTTTTGTCAAATATTTGTTTTCAGAATAATGAATTAAAAACAACATTTTTTTAGTATAACAATATTTTAAATTTTAATTGTAAAACATATTTATAAAATAACCAAGTGTAGTTCCATATTTTCTGTATCGTTATAAAGTTTTAAAATATTTACTATTTTAATCAAGATGTGATCACACTTTTATCGATTTTTTTTTTTTTTTTTTTTTTTTCATTTAATGCCTAAGTATTTGAATAAAATTACTGTTTCGAATTATTGTAGATTATATTGAGAAATTTTATTTTATTTAAAACTAGTTACGTTCTACAGTTTCACCTATTAAACACAACTGTGCTCACGACTAAATTAGGATATATTTTCTTTCCGTGAGTTAAGTTCGATCAAATAAGGCTTGTATGTTGATCCGAGAAATAGACTATTAGTGTGTCAAGTTTCATTAAAATTTATCCAGTACTTATCGCATTATGCTTATTCAAACAGACAGATAGACAAACATTCTAAAAATTGCTGACTTTGCCTTTATATCAATAGTAGTGCTTACTACATCAAGTATTAATAAAAAAAACTTTGTGTAATAATTTGTGAATGAATTCCAGATTTTAAATATATAAAATGTTCATCTCAAATAATAATTATAAACAACTAAATTGTAAACAGCACTAATAACTTTAAAAAATTCAAAAAATAATTCTTTGATCTAAATAACATTTAAATGGATAGAAAGTATAGAAATTCATTTTCTCTTTTCATTTCAAATATTAAATGTCAAAACATTAAAAAGTGTTGATCTTTGGTAAAAATGTGGATATTTTATGTAAGTCAAAAATAAAAATAACTTTTGTACTTTATATTAATTACTGAAAATTTTGGGCTCTTGAAACTTCCTATTTTGTTTTATTTTATTTTTACGCAGTGTTTATTTCGGAGTAAGTATAAAAATAAGGATATAAACTTTATATTGTTTAATTATACGCTGACATTAGACTTTGACAACAGACATAAATATATTTTGGATATTAAATATACAAGTTTAAATATATAAGAACAGTTTTTAAATTTCCTATCGCTGCGATATTTTTTTTAATTCCATTAAGAAATAAAATATTCACGAAGCGAGATAAATAAAAATAATAAAACGTTAAAATGTTTCATTTCGAATATCTCACTTCTTAAAGAAGAAAAGAATTCGAAATTCTTCCAAAAAATACAGAAGTTAAATCTTTCAAAATGTAACATTTTTCTATTTGTAATTGATCAAAATATACGTGTACACAGTAAACATGTATTTTTTACGTAAATTAACACACAACTACACAGTGATGAGAACATTTGTCGTCGGAACAAAACCAGCATATATTTACCTTTGGGCAATGATCGATAATTGACTTATCAATCAGCTATCAATGCTCAAGCGGCGTCTTACTCATCGCGAGCGTCAACGACCGTCATGCTCGGTATTAGTAAACTGTTTAATCTCGGTACGCCGCTGAATTGTTATAAATTTCGGGCGTGCAAAAGTTCCAGCCGACATCGATCGAACTTTTATAGTCGAAGTAGATAAATGAAGAGATGAAAGGCAAAAAAGGAAGAAAAGGAGGATAAGGAGAGAGTAAGAGAGAGAGAGAGAGAGAGAGAGAGAGAGAGAAAGAGAAAGAGAAAGAGAGAGAGAGAAAAGGAGTATGTATGAATGACCAAAGATAGGGTGGCTGCTCGTCGTCGCTTATAAAATCGAAGTCTAGCCAAACTGGCGGCGCTTCGTAGACGCCTTAAGGTCGCATCTTTTGTTGGCTTTCTTGTCGATCATACTCTCCGTGTGTGTCTGTTTCCGTGCACGTATTTATGCACGCACTCTCTCTCTCTCTTTCTATCTCTTTCGGTGTAAGCTTTTATCCTCTCGTCGTCGTCTCCCTTTCTAACGCGTTGTCGTGCGTCATCGGACGGGAAAGCCCGCTTACGCGTATATGTACGCGAGCGATTTTAAGCGCTTTACCCGCCGAACGAAATTTCCGACAAACCGATTACATTGTGCACTCGCACTTACGCATCTTGTGAACAGGGAACAGTCCATCTCTCTTTTTTTAACACGGGTATATTGGCGCTCGAAATGACGCGTGCGTATTACGCGCGTAAAGCATCCAAACGGTGTTGGATGCTTCACTTTCAAACGAACTTTTGCGCTTGAAAAAACCTTTGCCCGCGTGTATAATGCGTCCTCAAGTGTCCAAGAGTAGTGTATACTGTTGTAAATTTTTTTTTTTTTTTTTTTTAAAGAATATAGGATTTGTACTTTTTTTATTTTATAATACAATTTTTTTATTTTATACATGTAGCTTCCAAATTATATTTTATGAAAAAAAAAAAAAAGAAAGAAAGAAAAAAAAGGGCACGTAATATGCAAATTTGCAATAACACTGACGTCTACTTTGATCCAAATCTCATCTTCGCGCATTAATAAACGCGCGAGCGCACGAATATAGCATCCCTAATATCTTCACATTGATTAGCGCATCGAAACTAATAATCTCGCAAAGGGAGCAAATAAGCCGAAGTAGGCGCAATATGCGTTACATTAGCGCAAGGCCGTGCACGTGTGCATGTGTGCGTCGACGTCAAGAGTAAGTTTTCACGATGGCTTATGTACATACGTTACATCGTACGCTCGCACACGTACGTACAAGTGCACGCGGTGCAACGGCGTGCGCTAATTAACGTTAATAAGCTTAACCGCGCTAAAATTTTGACATCGGTAGATTATTGCTACTGCTTTGACAATGAAGAGAGAGGAAAAGAGAGAAAGAGGAAATAACGTTATACCGAAAACTTCTTTAGCGCGTACGAAAACGCAGCGGACGTCGGTTAGTTTAACGCCTCGCAAACATCTATAGTATCGATCATTTGCCGTATATATAAATGTGTGTATATATATATATATATATATACACACGTATATACGAATTTTCGCAACGGGTTTAACGCGCGCGATCGTCCGCCCGCCTAGTGTCAGATCAGTACCGGGATACTTGAGAATTCGCTCTCATGAAAAACCGGTTCTCGTCTTTTGAACGCACGCGATATTCTCTCGAGAGATTCTTAATCCGAAGACTGGTTCTTGCTTCCCTTAAAAGATACGTTGTGTCTTTGAAAATTTTTTAAATTTATGATCTCAAATGATGCTTTTGTAATGGCTGGTAATTGAAATGCTATTCTCTAAACTTTTTTTTATTTCAAACGTAATTTTATATTTATTATTTTGTAATTTGTTAAAAATGTACGGTCTTATTATCAAAATTTCTTTAAAAAATTTATTTGAAATTGATGCTGAAACAAATCTACGAAATTATAATTACATAATAAAATCATTACTAAGAAATAATAGAACTTTTTAAATAAAAGTTATATTAGTACAGAATTCTATCTGAGATTATTCGATATCTTTCAAACACTATTTTATTTTAATTTAAAGTTTGGTACGCATATGACACAAAATTTGCTAAAATTACCTTATATTTCTTAATTACAATACTAATGATTTTATTTTTATTAGAAAAATATTTTACATTCAATACCTAAATTACATAAGACACCGTACTCATGGTATACCAAAATTATTGTTACTTTAAAATTTTATAACCGCTTATTATTATTTCTATAAATTGTGTTATACGCTGGTGAAGATATAATGAGAGAATAAAAACTGGAAAAGTATTAATGCATATGACACATTCACCAGAAAATTAATAATAATAATAATAATAATAATAATAATAATAATAATAATAATAATAATAATAATAATAATAATAATAATAATAATAATAATAATAATAATAATAATAATAATAATAATAATAATAATAATAATAAATGTGTTTGAATTAGCAATAATATCGGTAATTGTTCTCGTTAATAATTACTCCTTAATCCTTTCACTGCTGTTCAAATCGTACTACTAAAAGAAAATGCCCATTACGGTTAATTCAAGGAAACAGTATTAGTTTTATTATTGACATGAAAAAAATCCTTACACAAGTGTATGTGTGCATATTACGAAACAATTAGTTGATAGTTATTGATTCTTATAAATTGAAGATAAATTTTTAGTTTCTACGTATGATAAAAAACTATCAAATATTTATTAGAAAAAAAGATTATGATTTTATTTAAAATAATTAATTAAAAAAACTAATTCGCATACCTAAATTTTTTTCTTTATTATTGGATTTGAAATTAAACTTGCTTTATTTGTAATTGATTTAGCTAGCTTGAAGTATTAAGAATAAGTATAAAATTTTGTTCACCTAGCTTAGAAAAGTCATGTGTTTGTAGGAAAATGAAAACAAGAGTTTTTGAGGAAAGTGAAAATGAAAATTTTTTAAAAATAATTTCATTTTATATAAATCGCAAGTGAAAAACAGTAAAATTTTATGTTAAAAAGAATCGAATATCAAATGAATTATTGGATGGTAAACAATAGAATTTTCTGTATTCTGAAAAATGTAATATGCTTTTGTACTTAAATTGTTTTTACTTTTAAAATACACAATTAAAGTTCACACAATGCGTACAGATAATAAATAAACTTTAAAATATATAAATAATAAATGTTAAAGAAACTTTTCTAAATGGATTTGTAAAAAAAAAAAAAAAAAAAAAAAAAAAAAAAAAAAAAAAAAAATTGCAACTCAGAAAATAAGAGAAATTTGATTAAAAATTCAAAACGTCAGTTTCACTTAGATATTGATCTGCAGTAACGTAAAACAAAAATAACCAAAAAGAAACCAATAAACTCTTCTCGAGTTCATCGAATGCAATTCAATTCCTCGGTGTAAACTGATTACACGAAACAATTATATCCTGATAGTGTACGGATATTTCCAAGGTTCTTTTTTTTTCTCATGGTACTTCACGGTTACAAAAAAAAAAAAAAAAAAAAAGGCAAAGAAGAAAATGCTAGCACAACCAACTCTCGAGACATGCAACTGCAAGCTGCGCGAAGGGATGTATGGAAGAGAAGCGAGTAAAGCTCATTTCTTTGATGAAATAAGACCTTGGAATTTTCATTATTTTAAAAGAAAATCTTCAAATAGTTTTTCTTTTGTAATTTACTTTCGTGATAATAAATGGTTTAATCTTTTTCTCTATTTCTTTGTGGTATCTTATTTACATCAATGTAAATAAAGGAAAAGAATGCTCTCAATGTATAATTGAATTTGTAGAGAATGACATAGTGTTGATTAAATAAAAAATGCGGTTGTTATTTAAATATTGCTTAATCCATTATTTTGGTTGTTCATTCATCGAGTACTTTAAGACGTTTTAAGCTGTCAAACGCACGAAAAATATTTAACGCAATCATTGTTTAACGATTTCTTTTAAAAGAAATTTCCTTCTTTTCATGAAGTCGCAAGCATTCTTGAAATATTAAAAATACCGTAAAGAAAAACGCATTTTTTTCTCCATGGTACAAGAAAAACCCATCGTTGAAACGAACCTATTTCACGCAAATGTCAGAGCGATAATAACAACGTCACGCGAATATCGCACTCTCGACGAAATGTCCATTAACAAGAAATAGAGAAAAAAAAAGAAAGAAGAAAAAGAAAAAAAAGTAAAACAAGAAATCCAATAAACAAGAAAATGAATTAAAATAACGTCAGAAATAAGTAAGAATAGTAAAAGAAGACATATAAGAAAAGGTAGTAAGCAGCAGCAGCAGCAGCAGCAAAAAAAAAAAAAAAAAAAAAAAAAAAAAGTAAAAGAAAAAGAAAAAATAAAGAACTGCGAGGGTTGTATACATACGAAGGCGTTGTTCGTCTGTCGCATAAGAGAAGGTCTCGTTGCTTTCGTTTCTCCGTGCGGATCGTCTCTCTGCGCTTAGTGCCGCAGCGCGCGGCGGAGAGGGTTGGAACTCGATCCTCATCCTCTCTCTTTCTCTCTCTCTCTCTCTATCTCTCTCTCTCTCTTTCCTCTATCCCTCTATCCCTCTATCCCTCTATCATCGAGCGCGTCTGGAGGGGTTGCTCGGTTGGTTGGTTGCTCAGTTACGCCGTGTATGTATACGCGCCGCGTGGTTGCGCGCGCGCGCCCGTATGCTTCTAGGGGACGAGAGAGAAGCCGACGACGAGAGCTGGTGGTGTAGTCGCGCCTCAGTCGACGCGTCGCTGCGGGCCAGCTTGCATCAGCTGCCTGCTCTTTTCTTATCGCACATATATTTATATATATATATATATCTTGCGAGTGTCTCGCGATATCTTTCTCTCTCTCTCTCTCTCTCTCTCTCTCTTTTGCTGACACTCGTCTTTGTTTTTGGACTTGGTGAAATTTGGAGTTCGGTGAACTCGCATCGTGCCGTTCCTCGAGAGGAGAGTATATACGCGTTGCGTTTGTGTATCTCCTCGTCGATGAGGGGTTGCTTAAGGTTTGCGGTAAGAGTACAGGTGAAAACACGGTGTTAATCTATTATTTCTATATACCTTCCATTTATACCGTTTTTTCGATTCGCGATACCAATACAGCAGAGCGGTAACGGTGCGATCCTCAGAAGTGGAAGTTATAACGCGGGGTAGAAAACTCGTTTTACCTCCCGTTCGAGCAAGAAATGAAGCACGCGAGTGCCTCGCGAGGAAGCGGAAAAGAAATTTCTTAAATGATAATACCTTTCAATTACTTTTCCCGTTGGCTACGAAGATTTATTTCCTTGTTCATTTTTTTTTTTTTTTTTTTTTTTCTTTTTTCATTGTCACTCTACTCATTTGAATTCATTCAATCGTGTGATTCCTTCGTTCCTTTTTTTTTTTTGTCCTTTTTATCAAAGAGACTACAGTGGAATTACAAAGGAAATTGTTTGATAAAAGTCTCATAATTACCGTAAGCATTACACTTTATTTAAAAAGGCGAAGATTACTTTTTCCACGATCGACATTAAAATTAGCCAATTTATGATTTTTTTTTAAAAAAAAAAGGCTATCAAAATTACAACTCTGTAAAAAGTTTTCTAATTTAATAATTTTGGTTACATTTAGTTTAAATTTAATAATTTTTTTTCAACATAAAAAGTGTTAATTTATCTAAAAACTTTGTAACGCAACTTTTGAGGATTAAATATTTTATCAAAAGTTTTGTAAATCTCTTAGAATAAAGCAATGAAAACTTTCAAACATTTTATGATTTTTAATTTCTCTTTACTAAGATGTTAATAATTTTGATCGCTGTGTATTTTGAAAATGTAAACTGTTGCTTTCATAAAAATAATGTGTGAAATAAATATATATCAACCTTAATCACATAATGATAAAAATAGCATTTATTATCATAATTATTAATAGAATTTTAGATTTGAAACCACACATTGTTTTATTAAAACGCAATCAGTATGTGGTAAAACATGTTTTTCTTTTATTTTTAGCCAATCTGTGTACAAACTCCGTTATGTAATGAACGAAATATACGATTGATTCAAAATTAGTTTCTTATCTCAATCGTTATATTACCATAAAAGAAAAATTCACACGATGATCTATAAAAATGAAAAATTACCGGCCTATTTATATCGAGCTCAAAAAAAAGAAAAAATCGACACTCCGTTCGTTTTTCTCTTTACCATTTCTTCATCATTTACTTGTCAAAAAAAAAAAAAAAAAGAGAGAAAAATGAAAAAAAAAAATCACGATAAGGAATTCGGCAAGCGAAGCCTCTTTAGTTATTATACACACGGCAAAGGTTTCATAACAGCCGGTGACACGATGAAAGGTAATACACCGACTGCCAGTCTTTCCAACTTGTTGACGACGACGGCGACGATTGTCGCGTGACTGCTCGTCGGTTATGCACGCAACTTTCGGATCGTTACATTATATATATATATATATATATATATATTATGGCACTCGGTTTTTTTTTTTTTTTTTTTTTTTTTTATTAACAACAGTGAAAAGTGTAAGAATGTAGAAAGCGATAGGTCAAACTGGGGGAGTATACATATAGTAAAGACTGGAAACGACTAAATCAGATGAAAATTTCCCGAGGATCCACGGATAAGTAGAGACGACGACGCCGGCGACGGCTTCTTTTATTTCCTTTTTTCCCCGTCTGTACGCGGAGTTAGCCAAGCAAGAACAGCGCCCTTGGTAAGATTAACGAGGTCCGGGCGAAAAAGTTTGCCACTGTACCGGTAATATACCGTACACGAGAATTTTATCTTCTTGACCGTCGACAATCGATGAGATTCTCTCCTCCCATTGCTTCCGCTTTACTTTCTTCGAGACGAAGTTTCCCTTTCTAAAGCTTACTTCGCTCACGGCGTCGATGTCGTCGCAGCTCCCTTAAAGTTCCGGCTAAATATATCAGCAGACATACTTTTGCAATCGTGTGACTATTAGCGTTCGTTGCACGCGTATCAATAAAAGTGCGATGATAACTTCGCGCACGTCGGCTTGTCGCGTGCCGAAACTCCGTTCTCGCTTTGCCCTCGACGCTCGTATTTTGTTAACTGTCGTTGTTTGTGTGTATGCCGGCTTGGAATAAGTTTCGAGGTCTTTTTCTAACTCTCTCTTTCTCTCTCTCTCTCTCTCTTGCGTTTATTTATGTACATATGTTCAACAAAGAGCACGACACGCGAGATATACATTGTCGGCTAAATTTATAAAAGGTTATTTAAAATTTTAAAGCGCGAAAATTTACGATTCGGGAGAAAGTCCATATATAAATATATATATATATATATATATATTAGAGCGAGCTTATATAATTTATAATAAATATAATTTATATAATTAAACTTGATGTATGCCTAAATCAAAAAAGTTTATCGCAATTTAATATCGTTTAGACGTAAAATGAAATTTTCGAAAATATTATTATCCTACCGATTTTTTAAAGAATCAAAACGTATCGAAAGTTCTATTAAGAATATATTATCGAACAAGAAATGAGATAAAATAAAATATTAAATAACCGCGGTGGTTTTTGTATTAAAAAGAATTAAAACCTGTTTTGGGGATTATAGTATGACTTTTAATCGCGTACAAGTTCGAATATTATGACAGTGTAAGATAATAAAGAATGAATAGTTTAAATTTACATAATTGTATAAATTTTACAAAATATTTAATAACGTGCTATTTTTGAAAATACGATGAAACGTTTTAAGCAGAATTTATATACATACGTTACTTACGGTATATTTATTTTCTCGTAAATTTATTTTAAATTACTTTGCAAATTGTTGCCTTTATTTAATATCAAATAAACGATAAATCAAAATTTAATAATTTTTATAAAATAAATAAAATTTTTAATACGAGTATATACTTTAAAGAGTCGCATTAAAATTCAATGAAACCTTTTAATTACCATTCTGTAATATTACCGTTGTCATCTCGTTTGCTTGCACAAAGTATATGTACAAGCACGTTAAAATCGTAATTTTGATTTCAAAAGTTATTTCATTTTTTATTTTCCGAAAAATACATCACACGTCGATGTTAATTCCGAAGCGCAGAGTTTAGCAATAAAACCTGTTGAGAAGTGGTTTGCGAAAACCGGTTATTGCAGCGGCTCTCGCAGGAGGGCCGCCAAATATTTCGATTATAATATACATGTATATCTATGTACGTAAAATGTGTTGATCGCCGTTCTATACGCGAAAATATGTGTGTATGTGTGTGTATGTGTATGTGTGTGTGTGTTTATATATATATATATCCATCGGATTTCTGTTATGATGAAAAGTATCTTCTGCTTGTGATGAAAACAGTTTTAAAAAATTAAAATGAAAAAAAAAACAATCTTTACGCGCGACGGTTAAAAGTAAACCACCGTAATGTAAACCGCGTTGCTGAAAACTGCAAACGATAAGTCGTATACTACATTATTTCAAAGAAATTTTTTGTTTCTTTTTGGAAATATTTATTGCAAGTACAGTTTGGCTTTTTACTTGACTTCCAGGCAGCATTTTTCTGGCGCTTGGAAGAATATCTCTTGCGTAAAGCAAAATTTCTCTATAATTCAGTTTCTCGTTGTTTGCATATTATGCATAGTTTTTGCATTAAAATTTTCTTATCCGCTGAATAAAAATAAGATAATTCGTCGATGCATGCGTTCGATGAAAATTTTATTTTCACTCGTAAATATCATTTTATATTCGCAATTATTTATAATCAATACTTTTTTGTATATGGAAACATTAAGTACTAAAATTTTACGATCTACTTTCAGGAAGTATTTTCTCAAATTTTTATAAGAAGTTTTATCTGTATTCACTACAGTTTTTAATAGTCCAGATGGGGAATCGATTAAGTTGTCTGGAATCTTTTAAAACAAATTTAACTCGGTTTTTTCAATAAACTAAACTTTCTATATATTTTTATTTAAATATCTTCTATGAAAATTCATGCTGCAGCAAATTTATCATTATAAACGAGTATTCATTTTAATAAAGTAAAATTTTATTATTTGTTGCAAGTATGTACGAGACCAAAACAGTTGCTTTTTAATTTTAATTGTAAACGATGCTTATTAAAATAGTGTATGCAGACACAGAATAATTTTAATATATTTAAACTTTAATAGTTAAAAACTACCAACCGATAAAGTAATTAATTTTCGATTTTAACATGTAGTTAATTCCATATTTATTGCCTTTATTAGCCTTTATCGAGGGCCTTATATTTCTTATTTTATTACTTAATCTCTAAGGGAATGAAGCTTCCTTAATTTTCGTGCCACTTAATCTATAATAAATTTCGCGAAAAATATAATGCAGTTCTTGGAAAATTAATAATTGTATTGTAAAAAACTAAAAGTTAACTTTTTCAAAATTTTTATCGAAAAAAGTGACTATAAGAAATAATTTTCTTTTTTAACTTTATCTAAATGCTATAATTTATAATAATCATTGTTTACATTGAAAAAAAATATATTTATTTGTACCATAATAACTTTTTTTTAATAAAACAGTAACTTAAAATTGCAATGTAATATATATGTGTGTGTGTGTAGGTAAAATATTCATGGGTTTGAAGTTTCCAACGTTGGAGTCCAACGAAATTTTTTAAAAACTGTTTTTATTTAAAATTTTTATTTATATTTTTTTAGACTTAGTGTTTTATAGCATAACGAAATATTCAGATATTGATATAATTTGTATAAATATAATTTGTAAATTTTTATCAGCTTTATTTAAATGCGAAAAATTATTTCGTTGTACTCTAACGTTGCAAACTTCAGATCCATAAATATTCCAAGATACAATTTAATTACACACACACACACACACACACACATGTATGTAATTCGAAAGTCGAAAATAGACAGACGACAAATAGTGTGAATATTTCTTTTAAATCGTTTGAGTTTTCCCCATGGCAGCAAACAAAAAGACAATAACCGCTCAGAAAAGACCAACCACTCAGTTACTGAACTATTGATCAGACAAATGGAATAGAATAAGGTATTTTTAGAATTTAACTGACAAGCGACTGGAAGCGGGTTTTGCATTTCGGAGCGTGAGAGAGAGAGAGAGGGGGGGGGGAGTAATAGGAGGAGAAGCGAATCGGTGAGAGATATTCCCCCTGCCGCTGTTGTCAACCGTCTAAATTCTTTTTGCTTCGAAAGAATTGAAAAGATTATTCTCTCAGTTCAAATGGAAAGGTTAATATACGTATATTATACGCGAAAATCGAATTTGTCGAATTAACTTTAATCATAAAATATCGAATCATATGGGTTGGATAAAATATTAGAGAAAAATAAACGGATAGCATATAAGTGCTTTTATATTTTCAAGTGATATCGGTTCGACTCTTTTTCGTTTTATTTTTTAAAATTCGTTTTTACGAATCAATAAGTAAATAAAATTTTCCCTCATCAACTGACATATCCTATCGCTATGCGAACATAACTAAGTTGAGACTGCCAAGAGCTTCTCGATGAATTAATTACTTATTTCCGTCGCAGGATTACCCATCGTTTCCATTATTTCACATTACCCTTTTGATTGCATTTTCTAATTTTCCATTCGCTATCTGAAAATTTCTCTTCCCTTAGCAACAGGATAATAATCGATGTTAAGTATTTCCGTGAAAATTAAATTTCTACATTTCTTGTTTCGCATTTTGTGTTTCCTTTTTTACTTTACAATTATCGAGATTGGAATAATTGTATTTTATAATTTAATAACTAGTATTAGAGTTTTTGGGTTGTCGTATTATCAATTTTTTTTTTTTTTTTTTTTTTTTTTTTTTATTTTAAATGTGTGGATTACTTAAAACTACTTTAGCAGTTGCATTGATAATTAAGTACGCGAAATTAAGTATTTTTGCATCGATTCAAAAGCACAATTGACTCTAGTTCGACATTGCACATTCAATGTTTTCGTTCACTTGCAAACCAAAATGTTTCGCAACGTAATCATTCACCTAATTCAAAGGAGCGTTCATTAATGAGCGATTGCATCGCAAAAAATTAAATTTCATGGCTCGTTCCACGCAACCCGCGTATTTTCATTGAGTTTTTTTTCCTCCGAAAAGATAAACGAAATAAAATTAAAGCAAAGCAGAGAGCAGCAGAAAAAAGAAGGGTATATACCTATATGTGCATGTATGTGTGTGTAGGGTGCTTGAGTGGCGTGTTTTATGAATAGTTTTTCTCTACAAAAGAGGGTAAAATAAAAGAAAGAGAACTGTGAACCGTCACTGCGTGAGCTTCGACAAAGCAAGCGAATAAACGAGAAAGCGAACGAAATGAAAATTCCGCGATAGTCCTTGAAAAAAAAAAAAAAAAAAAAAAACAAATACTACGATACGTACATATACGTATAGGTATTACAGAACGGTGTCAAATGGAAATCCGTCCGTCCCTCTGTGTTTAACCATTTCATGGAATCGATTTCCAACGAGAAAAGGAGAAAAAGGGAAATGAGAGAGAGAGAGAGTAAAGCAAGTACAGTACAGAAGGACGGACGTGTCCCAGTATCGAAAGCAAGTCCTGATAAAATAATTTACGTAGCAGAAAGAGAAAGAACAAGAATAAGATAATGTATGCAGTGTTGTATACCCTAAGAGAGAAACGCGTTTCCTCCGTATAGTCCTCTCTATTATTATGTGTCCTCCTTCGCCTTCTCTCTCTCTCTCTCTCTCATTCTTTCTATCTCACGTTCCGCGATGGGAATTTCATGAAAACTAGCCTTTTATGTTTAAGCGCGAAAGACAATTGACCGGGAGAGCTATACGGCACACTGCGACGCGCTTCGGCCTTTGTTTGTCGCGCCTCGCGTCAGACAGATTCATTAAAAGTTGCGGACGCTCGCCCGCGCGCACATACATAAAAGCTTATACAGGTTTATGTATTCACGTATATATACTCGTACATATACATACATAAGCGATCGAGCGAGTTTAAAGCAAACGCAAGCGCATCCCGATGTGTGTTGTGGATTTGGATTAGGGTCGCGCGTGAGGATGGCTACCTCCGGCCGCGAGACCGATGTAATCGTGGCTATTTTGACGCGGGTGGCTCCTCCTCCATCTCTCTCGCACCAATGATTGGAAGCTTATCTCGGTATGAGTAAATAATCCTTCCGTCAGAAATTTTTCTGGTTTACTTTAGTTGTGTACGACAGCGTTGATCGAAAATTTTTTTTTTTTTTTACAGGAGAAAAAAGGCCCTTGTATTCATATACATGTGTTGAAATAAAGTTTAAAATTTTCTTGATTAAACTAATATAAATTATTGGAATAAATTTTGTATTAATAGATTATATAAAATAATTAGTTAATGTAAATTAAAAGAGATAATATAAAAAGTAATTAATTAATCGATAAATAATGTATAATGTATATTTATTATTTCATTAAGCAATTGATTTTTACTTGAATAATAAAATTTTTTAAGACTTATATAATATTTTTAATATTCAAAGCAGAATAATTAAATGCTTTGTTTCAACTACTTTTATCCTTAATTGTGAATGCAAATAGCAATATAAAATCATGTTAACTAATAATACTAGATAAATATTTTAATACTATTTCACACTTTAAAGTGATAATTACATAAATATACATGGGTTTGAAGTTTCCAACGTTGAAGTCCAACGAAATTTTTTAAAAACTATTTTTTTTTTAAATTTACATTTATATTTTCTTAGTCTCAGTGTTTTATAGCATAATCAAATATTCAAATATCAATTTAAATATAATTTGTACATTTTTAGCAGCATTATTTAAACGTGAAAAATTATTTCGTTGTACTCTAACGTTGCAAACTTCAGATCCATAAATATACATATAGCTAAATTAAGAATTAACAGCCTTGTAATTAGCAAATATAACGAGTAAAATGAAAAATAATTCAACTTTTAAATTATGTAAAAATTTTAAAATGTTTACGGAACGTCAACGAATCATTACTTCTAATTAAAATTTGTTTCATAATAAAATGTATGCAATTTTTTAATTTAATAATTGACAATTTGAATAATTGTACATTAATTTAATATCATATTTTAAAGTAATTTAATTTTGAAATTCTAATTTCAAATTAGATCATTGTAGTCTTATCAATAATATTATGTTAATGAAATGAACAATCATGATAAATATTCGACAATAATTTTTTATTGAATTATTTTTAAATGCATATTAAAATAAAATTGATGAAATAAACTATGTTTTTTCACTCCAAAGCAAACCTTTAACCCGTTGTGGTCACTCGGGGTCCAGATGACCCCAGACAAAATTAGTAAATAAATGTTCTATAAAAAAATGTTTTTCAGTGTTATATTTTATGATAATGCTTACCCTATTCACATTTCTAAATTACGTCAAAACGGCCCACTTCACTTTTCAAAATAAATATACTTTTTCCGGCCGATCATTATAAGTTGTATTTTTCTCAAAAGTATATATTATCAAGAGTACAACCCCGAAACGTGTCCGCTGTATCTCAAAAATTGAATGTTTTATGACCTTTTTAGTAAAAAAACCCAAATTTCAAAAAAAATTTTCATTCAACAATTTCATTATTAAAAAAATTATAAAGAGGTAAATAAACTATTTTTTCTCAAAGAGGTAGTTATAAACTATGTCCAAACCAATTTTCAAGTCAATCCAATAAATGGGAGGGAAATGGCGGAGGTTTTTCCGCGTGGGGTCACGCTGACCCCATATGACCACTACGCTATTATTCGGAGGTGTGACCACAACGGGTTAATAGTCTTATAATGCTGGTAAAACAAAATTGCTTCTATTTTAACACCACATCTGCGGCCTAATCATGACTTAAGGTCATTCGATTTGGTAAAGCCTGGAAACGTTTTACAAATTCGACCACAACGTTATTTTGCTTACCATACAAGCTTTGCGGCTAAAATGTTATTGTAGTCATTATAAAAAAAAAAAAAAAAAAATATCTTGAACAATTTAATTTTAGACAAAAAATAATTAATATATTTATGAATCTTTAATATTATTGTGCGACAATTATAAATTAAAAGCAAAAGATAAGTTGCACAGACTTTCATGTTAATTGATTCACGTATATACAGACTCGTAAAAGAGTTGTTTCAATTCGTGTCTCCACCATATTCGTGTAAGAGTTATACAAACTCTTTTTTAAACCTTTGCTTATTTCTACGTAAACATTGTGACTAATCAAATTAAATTAAGTAATAAAGTATAACGTTTCTTAATGAGCCTACACAATTTTCATAGAAATCTTACGCGAAAAAGCTTTTTTCTGAAAACCAGTATATCGCTAGGTATATCGCGCATTTTCCCCCCCATCCATCAAGCAATAAGTAAATCGACTCTTGAGTCACTCAATTAAACGTTTTACGAGAAACGTAACCGCAGCTTTAACAAAAATAGAAGAAAAAAAGAAAAAAAAAAATATTCCGCGCATCGCTCTCGCGCTTATTTTTCCCGTGTACACGTTGTGCGTCGAGGCGTGCGCGCGATGTGTACGGAAGTTATGTAAATGAACGACGTAACGAACGACGGTAAAGCTTCGTCGAATCGAGCAGGTGCAGAATATAATACAACGACACTTGCGAGCGAGCGAGCGAATTTTTACGTCGTGTGTGTGCGATTAGAATGCACCTCGCACTTGTACGTCCGTATACCTCCCGGTGTGAATTCGTGTTAGCGGGCAGAGAGCAACTCGCGTATGCGTCCATTTTGCTGGTTTACGCGCGATACCATTTTGCTAGCTTATGCGTTTGTTTGGGGATAAGCGATCAGCTTCTGCTTTCCTCCTATGGATCTGAAGTTTGCAACGTTAGAGTACAACGAAATAATTTTTCACGTTTAAATAATGCTGCTAAAAATGTACAAATTATATTTAAATTGATATTTGAATATTTGATTATGCTATAAAACACTGAGACTAAGAAAATATAAATGTAAATTTAAAAAAAAAATAGTTTTTAAAAAATTTCGTTGGACTCCAACGTTGGAAACTTCAAACCCATTTCCTCCTTGCGTTTAATTTTCATCGTCGTATCGATTTTACCTACTTAGAAAGCCCATGTTTTTCTGTTTATGAATGGCAATTTCTTTTTCTGCATGCAATGACTCCTTTATTATTTATTTATTTCTTGAAATCACGCAGATCCTAATTCTCACCAATTTTTACAGTCCTTTTACTTTTTATGAACGTAGACAATAATTATTAGGTGTAAAATTTATAATAAATTAATATTGTTTTACATTTACAATTAATTATGTTGTTCGTTTATCAAAAACTAACATTATTTCGAACAAGGTTAAAATTTTTAATTTTGCTAAAGAATTTTTTCAAAATTGAATTATTTTGCAAGTGCTTCGTTGATTATCTTCTGACATAACCGTTATACGCGTGTGTTTCACGAGGGGCGCGTAAATAATGACGTAATTTTGAAAAATGATCCACGATGACTTCTTCGGCCGCTTTGCATCGTATTGCGTAATCGGGCTTTGCATTTTTTCGTATTAACGCACCATGGAAAAGACGTTCACTTGTACTCTCGCGAACAATCGTAATATTGATTTTATATTCACACGTTTTAGAGTCGCACGTAATGTAAAATGAAGCTAAACACTTAAATTAAGTGTCCCGAGAGGTGTGGTATTAAGGTGTTCAAGTAATACTGACAAAGCACAAAAAAAATAAATAAATAAAAAAAGTTAAATTCAACCAAAACGTTAAAATGTTTGCCGCAATGGTCCTGCACAAGCGCAACAATCATCACAACAACAATAACAACAACAACAACAACAACAATAACAATAACAACAATCCGACAACCAATGGTGGACACCTCACCAACAACAATCATATCAACAACAACGTAAACAATCTCAATCGACAATTGAACGGAAAAGCGGTAAGTTTCAATGTTTATATTTGGTGGAAATCGATTAGAATTATCCAGAGCGCTGAACTAAATAAAACCCGTATTCTATTCTCTCTCTCTCTCTCTCTCGCTCGCTCGCTCCCTTCCTCCCTCCCCTTCTTCCTCTTCATGTACCTTGATATTCGACGAAGAAAAATTAAACACAAAGCTTTCACATGAGCTCGAATTCTCCGCTACTGTAAACTCACGAGCTCGTGCTCACGTATCACGTACACACACGTGCATATATATATAGCGAAGGTGTACTCGGCTCAGCTCCTCTGGATTATTAATCAAGTGTTAGATGAATTCCCGAGGCTCATATTTGAACGGACAATTTCGGCGTTGAGTGACTTCCTCCATTCTCCATCTATATATCTCTCCCTATTTAAATACACAGCCGGGGATTGTAACGAAGTATATGACACGGATTTTCCAGAACGTTGATAACAGTTTGCTGAGTCTCGCGCATTCTCTATCTCTCTATCTATCTTCTCTTATTTCGTTCGGTCTTTTAATTTCGAAGAGAAGTGGAAAAACTTGTAAAAAATTGAATTAAGAAACGACAATATTTTCTTTCTTTCTTATTAATATTTCAGATTAACGTAAATCAATAATCTTTTCGATGATTTTAATTTACTCGATCAATTTAAGCTGTTTGAATATATAAAGAATGTACCGTTATTGAAATTTATAATCCTTTTATTTCATTTTTATTACTACTTTTTTAATATTATTAAATTTTAAGCCGTCAAGTATGAAATTATAAACATTTTTTCTTTTGCAAATTTTTATAAATTTTTATAAAAATTTCATTGATTATGCCGATTATAGTATCATATTATTTACAATAAAGTTTCGTTTGTTCATATATTTATAAAAATTTAACAAATAACCGAACAATTACTGTGAAATTGTAACTATAATAGTTTTGTACAATAAGAATTTATATATGTTTTGTGGTTATTACATTAAGAATGATTAATTTCCACGTAAAATATAATATGATATAATATTTTTTGAGAATAAAAGTTTATTATTTCTATAATTCCTTACAATAAAAAATAACGCGAAGTTCATGGGCAGAAATATTCAGTGCGCATGCGCGCGCCATACAACGTAAGTCTGTTTTCACTGCAGTTAGCGTACGCAGCAAAAGTACGCTTCCCACGGCTACACACTCAACCCAAATAAAGACTAGTGAAATTCATATCATAACTAAGACTGTTTTTCACAACGAATAGGATTTTTCTAAAAGGGATTTTTTTTTTTTTTTTGTCAATAAACGTAAGATTAAATTTTAAATTATTCGATAATTTATGAAACTTTATAGTTTTTTTTTCTTTTCTTTTAATAAGTGAAAGTATTGATCGATATTAAAATAGACAATTTCGAATTTAATATAAGAACAAACATTGATTTACTGGCTTGTGAAGTATATCGTGTCAAAATTTATTTATTACAGCAATGAAAAATAAATTTGTTTTAATACAACAAATCATCAATAAATTTGAATAAATATTTCAATGTTCAAATTAACTTTTAATAACGTTTTGTTGAAATTTAATTAAATTAAAACAAGTTCGAACAATTCTTTTATAAGAATTTAAGTACTTCCGGTAAACGAGAATGCATTAATTACAAATTAAATGTTTATACGGTACAATATTATCATTGTTCTTATATCTCGAATACCCAGGATTCTTTTTGACAAAATACCTTCGATTCTCCATCGAAGCCATTCATTTTCGGCAGACTTTCAAGTTCGTGAGAATCGATTTGCGTCGTGTAAATAAAATGGGTATTGTCTAGGAACATGGACGTTTCATTTTCGTAGGAATCTATTTTTTATACATTTTTTTTCGTTCGCTAATTTTTCTTAATCGCTAAAAATTGTAATAAGAATGGGAACTTGTATTCTTATGTTCATATTATTCAAATCTTATTCGTTTAAAAAAATATATCAATTTTTATTATTTCACTTTTTCGTAAAGAAACGTAAATACATGAATATCCTTAGAAATGTTCATCGTAAAGCTAAAATGAACTCGAGTTAGCTTTATAACGTGGTAAACGTTATAAGAGAGTAAGAGAGAGGTCGAAGCAAATGTACGTGTACTTGTGTCTGTGTATGCGTATGTGCGTATGCAGTCTGCATGTCCAAGCTAGTTCGAGTGGAGGCAGAGCGAGTGGCGGGGTGACGAATTTTCGGAAATTAGTCGTAAAGAAAGGGAAATTTGTCCCGAAGAAAGCGACAAGAGTGTGAAGATTTAGAGAAAATAACGGAGAGGGGATGTGCACCGCAAGGTTACGCTTGCAGCGATTGGCCAATAGCTTTCCGCCGGTCATCAACAGTGGGCCCAACAACAGCAAAAACGAAGAAAGAAAATAAAGAAAATAAAGAAAAGTCAATCCAGGGAGAGAGTTAAGAGGTTACCCCCACCTGTAGCTCAACAAAAAGGCCTTTTTTCATGAATTTTTTTAAAGAAAACTACAAAACTTTTTTAAACGATTATTATATCATCTTAAAGAATACACCTTGGAGAACTTTCAGTAATTTTTTTATTGCAAAATATTACATTGTTAAGTGGCAAATGGCCGCCAATGAAATAGTGTTTTTATTTATACGGTTTGCGGTGACCAACATTGCGGCGAAGTGGATCATCTGAAACAAAAAATGTGGATAGATTTAGTTAAATATAAATATAAACTAGTCTTTAATCGAAGGATTTAAAAAAATATTCATTTTTCACAAAATGGCGGCTGTCAAAGTTAATGGTTCGATTTTAACGAAAAAAAACGGCCGTTTTTTGGCTATAAAACGGCCATTTTTTTTTTAAACAAAAAATCGAACGATTAAAGACTACATTTTTATGTATTAAATAAGCCTGCAAAATTTCAAGAAGATCGGTTCATTAGTGTTCGAGTAATCTTGGTCACCGACTTCAGAAATGCCATTTCGAGAAAAACGCGTTTAAAGTTTAAAGCAGCCGGTTGTTTACACAACGGATTCTTCTCTTTCAACGCTCATATCTCAGTCAATTTTGTTCGGATCGACTTGAAATTTCCAGGTCATATTCTCAGATACTTATACTTCAAAAAAAAAAAAATGCAATTAACAAAAAATCGATTTTTTCAAAGTCGCAACTGGGGGTAACCCCTTAAGAGAGTAAGCATCGCGCGCGCACGTGTAGCTATATCCGGACGTTAGTGAATATCTAGAGAGGCGAAACATAGAGCGAAAGAGCAAGCCCTGCCCTGCAATTCAACCAGCATCAGAGAACATGTGGAAGTGTCGATTTTAAAGCCAACGGCAAGGGTACTGGCGAGCCATTGACGTCCATCCTCTTCACCGTCGTCTGGATTATTATATCGAGGTATGGTGAGTTGCTGAAGATTATAACTAGTAGTAATAGGATGTATGTGTGTGAGAGAGAGAGAGAGAGAGAGAGAAAACGCGGTTAGTGGTGTTCGCGTGCGTCGAAACAGAGAATTTCGTATATGAATGAGAGAAAGAAAAATTTTAACGTGTGATCGGGTAGTGGTGTAAGACGGTGCCCGCAAGCACTACCAAATTCGCGAATAATAAATTACTAGAAAATTGACAAAATCCCCTCGCAGAGATGATGTGTCTCAGACGAGCCGGGCAAGCCCTTCTTGTAGAGCGCCTAATAAATGCGATAAGGAAGAATTATTTTTGCACGTGAAAATGTGTAAGTGCAAATTGCACGATTGTTCAAAATAGCGTTACAGCTTGATATGGGTAGAATTTTGAAAAATAATATTTCTCGCGATATCTTATTCCTTGCTAATGTCGCATTTCGTGTCACGAACACATTTTTATGGAAAGAAAGTAGTCGATGCGATAAAGCTGTGCGATAATACACATTTATCTTCTTGGAGACTTGCATACATTGTTCGAAAACGAATACGTAGCCAAATTCATAATCGTTTTTATAGACGATCGAATATTGTACGATCGATGCTCTTTGCAAATTATTTATTCGGCGATTCGAATCATTTATGGAACTACAACTTCATATTTTTCGCACTAATCAGTAGATGTAAAAATAAGTGCGAAAAATTTTTTTTTTAATTAGTAATGTTTATAGAGTCTATTGTTTTCGTTATTTAGAATAAAACTACATTTATTGATTAAAAACAGCTACTTCGAAACTTACATTTTGGTAAACAAAGTAAAGACTGAAATATATTTTAAAAGATTTACAAAACACAATCAATACTTAGTAAATCCTATAAGTTAATTTGTATAGAGAAAACGAAAGTCGACAAGATAATAAATTATATTTTAAAATTCAGAGGAAATAATTTTTTAGCAAAGTACAAAATCCAGATGAAATAAGCATATCAATAATAACCTTAATCCCTTGAACATGGGTCATTTGTGTCAACAGTCGTTTGTGTAAACAGCCTACATGCCTCCGAATTTTGACGAAAATGTTTATTGAAAAAGGGACTTTCGGGGCTAACAATAATTCTATCGCATAGTTAGGAGTCCAAAGAACACTTACGAATTTTTTCAGATTTTTCCTTACGGAATAACAAAGTTAAATGAGCGGCAGACACGAATGATCCATGTTCAAGGTTTATATGTGCTGAAAACAGCGACACGGGATTAGGGATAAAATAATATATTTTTGTTTTTAGAAAAATTTTATCATTTCGATTATATTGTATTATTGAATATATGAAAATGTACAAAAATTAATGCGACAGGAAAATTTCGAGAAAGTCCAGATATTATTTAAAAGTACGACATATGAGACAAAAGTTCTCAGTTGTATAAAGAGTAATATTTAAGAATAAAGAAAATTAACTTTTGCAATTCGTAATATTTGAGTTTTTCAATTGTTTCTATAACAGATTCTGTGAATATTGCAGAATTATTATTTTGCCTTGTTTAATCGAGTCTATTTTATAATTATCGACTCTTCTTAATCCTTATTTCATATTTTGCAAAATAATACGTTAATAATTATTATTATAAATATTCTTTGTCACAATCGTTGAAAACTCAAAGAGAAGAAACTGTGTATAAGATACTCATTTTACACTTTTTTTAATTTGTACTTTTATTTTTCCCATTATTAAGTAAAAATGGAAACGTGTATTCAGAGCGTATAAAAACATTTTACCGACTTTATCTGCTATTATTGCAAGCGGATATATTATCGAAGGTATAAATATTCTTTGGTATAATTAACTATTTTTATGTTTAAAGAAGTTGCTAAAAGAGCTTTTTTTCTTAAATATATATCTAACGTGGCGCATGTAAATTTTACGACTTACGGGATGGTTATAAAATGCAGTGAAATAATTAAAAATTCAGCTCTGGTTCAAGAAGAGAATTTTAAAAGGAAATTAAAAAGAAGCACCTTTAACGTTAATCCAAAAATTTTTGCGATGAAAAAGTTTAAATTGAAAATAATTTAACATCGTTCATCTTTCAATATACATGTATATATATATACATATATATAAACCTTTATACTAGTCGAAAATAAAATTTATCAGCTTTTCATTTTTGAAATATTTTCATACAAGTGACGACTACTTTAATTTCATATTATGATGATTCAAATGTATTTAATAATACTATTTAATAAATTATGTACATACTTATGTTAAACGATATAATCAATCATTATTTATTAAAGCAACAACAAGCAAAACTTTTCATGTATATTTTATATTTATTTTAATGATTATCATTTATTACTTTATGAAAAATATTTTTTTTAATTAATTAAATGATGTTAACAGAGGGGAAAAAAATTATTGCAAAGTAAAAACATATCAACAACATATCAAGGTTCAACGGTAATTTGCGCAACGTTCGATCATATTGTGAATATTATTTATTACTTTTATGAATTTAATAAAACATGCTTCCAATTTATTCTATAAACGTGACTATATATCAAACTTCGGGCAATTTTAGAAAAGGTCATATTATATATACAGATGTATTATTTGTAGTAAAGTTGCCTAGAATATATTTGAAATTATACATCATTAATTATTCGATAATCTATTTTAAAAATTTGAGTCATCAAAAACACTGGAGACAAAATTTTAAATCAATAAGACGAAGAATCATCGATAACCCAGCAATCTGTCAACTTTTCGAACGAAACCTTATTAACCTAGTACAACATACACAGACAGAGTTTGATAAGATATAAAGGGAGACGAGAATAGATGCCGGGCAATCTTTATCGTCCTCGCAACTAAAATTTGAAAATTGATCCCTCGGCGCTTTAATCCAGCAAGCCGGTACCATTACATCGACTTTAGCGGTTTAATCTAGTTGTAAATTTTCGGTGTCAGGTGCAATTCCTTTAAAGCTCGGAGTGAGGAGAGAGTAAAAGAGAGAGAGAGAGAGAGAGAGAGAGAGAGAGAGAGATCGATCAGCAAAGTAAAGCTGCTCCACTGCACAAAGGACTTAATCTAGCTGCTTCATTTGCATGACTTCTCTTCACCGGGTTTTAGAATAGTTCAGACAACGGAACGTTCGCCCGTCAAGATATGCGCGCGTTTGCTTTTGAATTGTATTCGAATGCCAACGTTTACGTTTATAGACGAACATCGCAGGTGAGACTTCGTTTAAAGTCTCTCTCTTCTTTATTCGCTTGCTGTAATTTAGATAAAGGAAAGTGTCCGCGTGTACGCGATTTATTTCGGGAAAGTGAAGAGAATTTGTCGCGTCGGACAATACGTTACTCTTGCTTTTAGAGCATTGTATACCGATGCTTATGTTTTAATCAATTTTTCTAATTAATTAACTGTACTTTGATTATCTTTTAAGCAAGTTGAGTAACATAAACTTTAATTCAGTATTTAATTAAAATATTTTCATCTTTTGTTAATCAATGATTATATAATTCGAATTTATAGAAAATTTATTTGTTGAACTAAGTAAAACGATATCGAAAATTGACCAAAAAATTATAAAATTCACATAGATTCACCACGAATAAAAATTAATGTGTTGAAACTATTGATTTATTAGAGAAAAATTATAACAATACCTCCTGGAGCCTAATTAATTCAAAAATTAAAATACCTTTAAGAGTGATTTTCGTCAGATTGTAATTGATAATCTTTCCTAAAAGCTTCATCAATTTTTTTTTAAATATTAGTTTTTTTTTCAAAGTTGTCGACGTTAAATTTTTTCTTTGAAAATTTATTAATACATTCATTCTCTAGGCGAGCGTCAAATAATTTATAACAAGAGATCTCTTATGAATATAAAAATTGAAAATTCGTTGTATACGAAATCGTTGAATAACATATATTTGTTGGTTTTCTTTGTCATTAACTTTTGGAAATTTAGGTTGAGTTAGTCGTAAGTTAGTTTATTGCGATGATCATCTACGACATTAAAATTTGTATTTCCATTTATACATTAACGACGGTTTAGTTTGTTAATTTACAACCAAGCAGAGAATCAATATAAATCTATCTGAAATTACGTTGAAACGCATTCAGTATATGTATGTAATTATTTTACGATTTGTAAATGTAGAACGCGTTGAGAAATAAATTTTGCAGATTATTTTACGGCTGTAAAATCGTTTTCTGGTATCTTCTTGCGCTAATAAAATTGTCTACTTTTCCTTCGATTCTACATTTCGACCACTAATTACTTCCTTTTCAAGTCAACATTACTCTCGCAATTTATATATAACTTTGCAGCAGCATGATTTTTACGAAATTTTCGTAACTGTAAGTAAATATAAAAAAATATAACTAACCGCAAAAAAATCGCATAAATTCAAATTTATACGATTCGCCAAGACGAAGCTACGAATTTCGATAAAAAATTCAACCATTGCCGTATCGTGCGTGCGCGCGATTAAAACGAGTTTTCTCTTTTCGTTTTAACTCCTCTTTCGCTATTATTCATTGAAGCTCGGCGCCGAAAAGTCGACGTCAAGATGATTCCTTTTTCAAGTGCTTTCTACGCTTTTGCGCATTTAAATCAGGCCCCGAATTTCTTTTTTCGCTCCCCTTTTTCAGCCTCTACTCGCGTGCCTCGAAAATTCAAACAACGCGGCATGAGCGCGCTTATCCGCATACGAAAAACGTACGCCGCGGCGAGAGACGCTTCTGCATAATGCGGTTCGAGAGTTCTTCGAAAATACGGGGCATTGCGTTGTCGTCGGTGTTGTTTCACCGAACGCAACGCAGCGCTTGTATCGCGATTTTTTAGCGTTTCGTCATGCTGATTATGTGTTGTGCTACGCGTACGAGAGTACGAGAATCCTGAAGCTATTTAACAAAAAAAAAAAATTGTGATTAGCTGCGCCCGATGGCCGCGTTGTGCCAGGTTCGCTTTTAATCATTCGTCGTCGATACCTAAAAGCCATCACCACCACCACTTGGTACTTTTCTTCATTCGACTCGTGAGATTTAAATTCAACAAGGATGGCTTAAAATTTACCGCGCGATTTTAAGAGCGCAGGAGCGCGTAATGGCGAAAAATGTGGCGATTTGGCACTGAGAAAAATAGCGGAGCATCCGGGCTTTTATCGGGCTGCAGGGCTTAAGTAAACCGAGAAAAATGAATTGCCGAGCGGTGCTATCACGAATCGTATTTGCGTTTAGAGGTCGGCTATGTAATGTACACACACACACACACACACGCGCGCGCGCGCTTGAATTTCAACTGATTCAACTGGCTATTGCTACTGGATTAGTGCGATTATGCGTTGATCGTTGCTGCCGCGGATAAATTTCGAAGATACGGACACAACGGATAAAAAAATACTACGAGCGAATATTTCATTATCCGCGTAAATTGAATTTTGTTGCGTGTTTCTGAATTAAAGCAGAGTAAATCTTGTTTGCATTTTCCACTGAAATTGTAATTATATTTTATAGCTGATGCTAAATTAGTATCTAGTTTAGTAAAATTTTATTATTTTAAAACTGTTGCTTGACAACAAATCAAATTAAACAGAATATATTTTAAGCTAATATGTTTTAATAATTTTTTTTTTTTTTTATTCATGAAATGTATTATTTTATGAATTATTTTTATTTATCAAAGTAATTTTTTTATGAAAAGTACTTACTGTTATCGTAATGTTTATCGTATCGTAATGTTTTTATGAACCGAGCCATAATTTACAAACACAATATAAAAGGTTTTCAAAATCTATATTTTATAAAGTGAATTTTGGTAAAGTATTATAAAAATATTTGAAATATTGATTTAAACTTTAGTTGCTTAAAAAGCTATTAATTCTGATTTCGAACTATTCATAAAATAATCAATTGATAAGAATTGTTAAAGAACCATTTTCAAGTCAGTTCATTGAAAAAAAAAACATTTTTTTTTCTATTGGAATTAAAATAAAATGATTTAATTTTGAAACAGATAATATGTTTATGATAAAATATTATGAAAAACTTATTAATTTGATCTAAAATTTAGGTTATTTTAAAATTCATTTTATATTCTCGAAAAATCAATAATTTTTAAATAGAAATTTTATAAATAACGTTGCATAAATACGAAAAATTATTTCTAATTTTTAATACAAAAATTGATTTTAAAAAAATTTTAATTTTTTATTCTCACTACGAATTAAATGCGATGCTATAGATCAAACATTTGTTTATAAACCTTTGATACTAATAATAAACCCAATGCTCGGAACGCGATAAATTTGTCATTAATTACCTCTCTATAAATACATATCAAATGGATCGTAATTGCATCGAATCTACTTACATGCATAAACATCCGAAGGAAAACTGCATTCTCGTATAGCTAGTCGCGTTTGTACGAGGTAAGATCTCTTACGCTAACACCTCGCGTCGTGTCGCTCCATATATCCGGTATAATTAACGTACGCGCGTGCATTCATGTACATATACACACAAGCGAAATCGTCTAACTTTGGCGCAGTCGGAACAATTAGCCATCCCCGGAGGCCATCTCCATCCCGGTAGGTGGATTAAGAAGTGGAAAGAGAGACGGCCTCTTACACCGCAGGGTTAATGCATATCTCTCTCTCTCTCTCTCTTTCTTTCTCTTTCTCTTGCGGTGTATTTCCCTTGAGGCCACCAACGACGACGAGCGCGACCAACGATGTCGGAACTTCCGGCTATATAAGCCACGGGAGCAACGGTCACGCGGACGGACGGGAGACGTAGCGCCGGTAACTTTGATTATTGCCGTTGACGTTGGCCAAGGAGATGTGTGCACGCACGCGGAGTTATGCCGCGCGTGGTACGATTACGGCCTTGAGCACGTCGTATATTCTGTATATTTCGTCTTTTCTCTCTCTCTCTCTCTCTCTCTCTCTCTTTTCTCGTATCTTCGTTTATGATTAAGCAGCACTGAAATTTCCGCTACTTCGAATAGATTGCGTCGAGGGCTTTTTAGTTTCTGAAATTGCGCGCTAACGTCAGGGGGGGGGGAGAAAAGTTTAATTCGATGCAACTTGCGATGCCTCTCGCTTACACGTGTGCGAAGGAAAATATAATGACGTTGAGTCATCGTTGGTTGTTGGGTTTGAAAAATTTTCGAGTATAGCTCTGACTGATGAGGCACTTCGGTGACGTTGTTCCTTCCGCTCGTTTTCGGATTGCGCATTATTGCTCGGATTAATGAAATTTGGCGATTTTTCAATTAAATATTGAAACACGATTTATTTGATGTGAGGTAATATATAGTTTAGATTTATTGAAACATTATATGTTGGTATTTTTTCAAATAAATCAATGTGATATTATAAAATAACTGATGTGCATTATTTATACGACCCAAATATAACCTTTTAAATATATTATGTAATCTTTAATATCTTCTTACGTATTAATATTAAAATAAAATACAATTTATCGTTTATTAATGAACCGATATTTATATTTAAGAATGAATTTAAAATGTTTTCGTTAAAAATTAAAACGTCGAAAATATCTTATGTTCACGAAATAATTTTATAATCATGTAAAGTAATGCATATTTTATAAGTGACAATCGATTATTTTATGTTGCAGGTGAGTAATGAAAATTATTATCTTCTAAAACCTTTTCCATCGCGTAAGTAAAGTAAAGCATAAATTTATTATAATTTTAGTAAATTTTAATATAAATTATTTTATATTATACATATTTGTAATTTGTACAATTCAACATCATATATGTAAAAAAAAAAAATTTAATAAACTTTCACACTCGCAAAGAAAAATATCTTACTTTTATTGCGCTAATATCGTTCGCTCTGAGGGCAACTGAGAGATAATATTAAAGTAATCGCAAGGAAACAACGTAGCTAAGCGACAATAAAGAATATATCAGCGTTGTTAAACGCGCGGAAATTGTAATACGCCATTGGGTCGAGGATAAAACTCGCCCGTGTGAAAAAGAAAAATGAAAGGAACGAGAAAAGAGAAAAAGACAGCAAAGAAAAGCTAGACGAAGAAAAAGCACACACGGATAATGGAATAAAGGATTCGCGTCGATGACACACGGAAGAAAAGTAAGGAAAGCTTCTCGCAACGCATGGTTGCGCCTGAAAAGAAGAATTTCTCATACGTCGGCATGAAAATTCCTTCTTATTTTTTTTTATTCAGTTTTTTTTCTGTACTTTTAAAATTGGTATGCGCGTAGGCGCCTACAACTTTACACATACGTCACCTTTTATTCGTAACCACTTGTTTCCCTCTTTCCTTCTCTTCTTTCTCAAAACTATTTCTTTTCCATTCTTGCTCCTTCACCTATTTCTCCTCCTTCCTTTTTTCTACCGCATTGCCAATATTTTTTCAATTTTTTTTTCTTCAATTTATTTTTCGAACTACGCATAACCGCGCCTCTTTCTTTTTCCTTTCTTCTCCTTCTCCTTTGCAACCTCGAAGAAAAAGAGTAAACGACGAAGAAAACGCGTTTATTGCTGTATGAGGTTCATTTATAACGTGAATGACAACGCGAGCATGTGACAGGATTTTATTTTGATTTATCAATATTAATCAATTGTTGTAAATGATTTTTAAAAAAATTACTCCCATTATACGTAAAAAAAAAAAGAAAGTTTAAAGTACCATCAAGTTGAGATTTTTCAACATACGTTTCGACTCTTAAAATTTTCGAACAAAATAGCCTATTATTCGTTTCATAACCAGTAAAGGCGAAGCAAAAGCAGCCAATTTTAAAAACAACTTACCGAGCACAAAGATCCATGAAAATCGACGGAAATACGAGGATATAACGAATATGATCTCGGTATCTACGACGTAAAAGTGTACAAAGAAAGAAAGAGAAAGAAAGAAAAAGCCATTGCTATTTCGGATCTCGTGCATAGAGTAGCTATCAAGTATTTATAGCGATCCTCGAATTTTATTTATAAGGTGACTCTACCCCGAAGAATTTCTTTCCTTATATATATATAGATATAGTATATAAATTTTTGTGCGATATCACCGGTGCTTCTATCGGGTTTCTTTTTCTCTCTGCGGTCTACGTTTATCTTTCGCTCGACGTCGGTTTCTTATTTCTCCTTTTTATTTCATCTCTTATTTTTCTACGTCCAGCCGGAGTATAAGGGGAAATGAGATCAGAGGCCCACTGAATCATTAATCGCACGCAGGAGAGTCTCGTGAGTCTCGTGTCTTCTTTGGCGCTAATTTTTCTTTATTTCTTTTTGGGTAGTAGAAAAAAAAGAGTTCCTGCCTTTCTTTGGCCTTTTTACGATAAAATATACGGCGAACATATTCCCTGGCGTGCTTATATCGCTTATTTTCTTATTTTTTAAACTCGTATGTTTATTTTCGATGCGCACACATTACGCGTGAAGAGAGAGAGAGAGAGAGAGAGAGAGAGAGAGAGAGAGAAAGAGAGAGAGAGAGAGAGAGGGAAAGAAAGAAAGAGAGAGAGAGAGAGAGAGAGAGAGAGAGAGAGAGAGAGAATCAATATTGGTCACGGTGAATAAATTTACGTCCGCATTGGCAAGTGACAAATCAGCTCTTGTCCACCTTGAGCCTTTTGCGGAATAAAAATGACTGTTTATGTATGTGGAAAATGGTTTCGTGATTTAAGTTTTCTCGAGAAATGTCGAAGAAAGTTTATCGAATAAGAATGTCTTATTGCTATTGTCTAATTTCTTACTGCAAAAGAAGTCAAAGAAATATTTGTAAAATCGATGAAACTATGCAAATAATCTAATTGAATCTGATAATATTAGCAAAATATAAACTGTTTACGATAAAATTTACATAAATAAAAGTAGTATCTATAATTTTATAAATTTAAATATAAGTAAGTATATAAACTTTTTTATAAAAGTTTTTACTTTGTGAGATTCGTTGTAGATTAAGTAAAGAATCAATAATAATTCTCAAAGATAAGAGTTTAAACACAAAAAGTTCAATTTTGTAATATTTATAGTATTAAAATTTTCAAAATAATATTCAGAAACTTTTAGTATGATCTTGAACTTTTCAAAATTTGATTGTACGCATATTTTTCATGCACAGCAATGACATTTTTTTACTAATTCCGTAAGAAATAAATTTAATTAAATTTCATATTAAATTTAATACCCATTAACAAACATTTGTGCACAAAATACGTACCCATTCACAATGAATTGTGCATACGATATAGACGACATCGCAACAAACCATTCTAATTACAGACGTTCCCCATCAATATTCAATAATATTGCGCGCATGTAAAAGACGTCGCTAGAAAGTCAAAAGCCATGCAATATAATTGCATGTAGCGGCAAACCTCGTGGAGCGTGTCAAATCCCATATTCGTTGTGTTTAATCGCATTCGAAACTTCCATATACCCGCGATTGTCGCTTCGTGTGTCTACGCGGACAATGACGATTCTCTTCTCCCGTATGTATATTAGTTATTTATGTACCATGGGCGAGCCTCGCGTCATTACAGCTTGAGGCAAAATATGTTGTGGATGGATAGTAGGGCCGCAGTCGCGAGCGCAGCGAGCGACTAAGGCGCCTCTATCCATCCACAAAATATGAGCCGAAAGCTTTAATGACGCGAGGTTCACTCATGGTGCTTAAAAAATTTTTCAGCCTTGTAACCCGTACGAAGACTCTTACTTAGTTAACAGAATAATTAATTTTATTTTGTTGCATATCAATTAAATGCAATTTCGAACCCGTACTGACAGTTCGTAAACTACAGATATCGTCTGCTAACGCATGCGCATTTTGTACACACACGCGTACATGTACATGTAGTAGTGTCAAAAAGTGACAGACAACATAATGTAAATATAAATATAAATTATGAAATTAAAAAAAATAGTAAATGGATTCATATTTAAAAATAAAATTAATTCTTGAACAATTATTATTTATTGAAAAATATAAATTTCTTGAGTATATTTATTAAATATTTATACAGAATAATATTTTTAACAAAAGTTTTTTTTATAAGATTTGAAGGCTTATTAATAATATTAATACTATTATAATTAATATAAATACTTTCTTATGTTATTTTTATCATAACAATACTATATTTGTTTAACACATTTTTTGTATAATCAATGAATTTTAGTCTCTTATTTAACATGAAAAAACAGTAACTTTTTTAAATATTTTAAATTTAATTTCTTCACACAAAAAACTTTTAAATCATTTATCTAAATCACAAACAAAATTATAAACTAAAAAATTATCACTTTAAAATCACTTATTATTAAATTTTTTAATTTTGCGGGATTATATTAGACTTTGCTTTTTCTATTAGTTTATTTAATTCACGTTTGCATTCTTCATCACTGTCACTATCACTCGTCTTATTTTCATTATTTAATAAATTGTCCATTTTTATTCTTCTTCTCACATATTAAGAACGAATATTACCGACACAACGATACACTATAATGAAAGAAAACAAAAGAAAAGCAGAGCCCCGTGGTCGCTTGAATGTACATACTGAGCGAAGGAGAGAGCGAGACAGAGATAGGGTGGTCACGTGGGAGCAATGGTGCGCGCGCTCTTATCGCTATCTCGTTCTCTCTCCTTCGCTCAACATACATAAGTCTTATTACGCGTTTCGAAAATATAAGTTTCGATGAAGACTCACATGCTAGGCTATATGAAGCGACAAATACATAGCAGTGGCGCTGTTAACTTTTTTTTCTCCTGGGACGTATACAGCCTAAGAGGACGTATAGAATGACATACAGCCTAGGAGGACGTATAGAAAAATGTTAATACGATCGAGAAGGCGCTTGCGCGTATGGAAACCATTTACACGCTGAGGATGCTCCGTAGGTAAGAGTCGCCGTACGGGTTAGTAGGCTGAAAATATCCATACATGTATAGAAGAGACGCACGTACATGGCGTCGAAAGTCGCTTGTATAAGTGGATTACATCTCTTTAAAACTCCGTCGTCGTTGCTCGAGGCCGCATATACAACCTACCTTCCTCCTCCTCCTCCTCCTCCTCCTCCTCCTCCTCCTCCTTCTTCTCCTCCTCCTCCTACTTCTTTTCCTCTTCGTTGCCTTTCACTTTGCTATATCGTAGCACTCGAGAGGAGTTCGAACGAGCTTGTGCAACGCGAGTCACGGCGACTTCGTGTATATGTATTTGCGTTTTGTATAATACACACCGAGAGAAAGAGAAAGAGAGAGAGAGAGAGAGAGAGAGAGAGAGAGCGAGAGCGAGAGCGAGAGAGAGCGAGAGCGAGAAGGGGGGGAGAGGGAGAAAAACTCGCCAACAACGCGTGTATCTCGCAACACGATTTTTACCGATTTATTTTGACGACGCGACTGCCTATTGTTTGAGCTCGTGCGTTGGGTACGTTATACAATACAAGCGTAAGAGAGTCGACGTTAGCGAGGAGATAGACGTAAATATGGCGTTGAGGAATTCGGTGGCGAGCTAGCGTCGTTGTGCAAGGAAAATTCTTTGTTTGCGCGTAAACGAATTATGATGAGACGATGAGGAGGAGACGACGGTGGAGGGTTAATTTACCTGCGCCTTTCGGCAGCGGCGTATAAATAAGCATCGAGAGTAATTGGACTTTTTCTTTTTTCTCTTTGCTTACGAGCTTAGGAGATGAAAGAAAACTCTCGAATATTTTTTAATTCAATCAGTTTTTAATGAGGTGGTTCGCGTGAAACGTTCGTTTAAAACTTCTGCTTTTGGAATATAAATATAAGAATTAAATGTGTTATAAATTGATGGTTAGTTTTTTTTTTTTTTTTTTTTTTTTTTAAGAGCTATAATGACGCATAATATAAGCGTATAAGCTTTTAATTTTGAAAATCACGAAAAATTAAATTACTTTAAAAGGCAATAATTATCCAAATTATATTAAAAACTTGTATAATGCTTTTTTCTTTTAACTTATTTCTTTTAACTTATAACTTACGAAAATCTAAATAAATATAATTATTATGTAATTATAATTGTAGTTTATCTGTATTGGAATTCCAAAGAAAATTGTTATCTTTGATATTAAAATTTTATAATATGTAATATTTGGACTAATACACGATTACTCGAATGTCTATAAATTTTATAAGCCGACGCTTAGGCATTTAAAAATTTACACATTTTTCATATTTCAGTGAAATGTTCAAATTATTATAAATTTCCAAATACACTCTAGTTAAATAACCGAACAGTTACATTAATTAATAAATTTATCTTATATCAAGTTATAACGATAAATATTTTTTTCTCATTAGACGCTTATAAAATCTAAAAAAAAAAAAATAAAATTAAACGAGACATTCATAAATATTAAAGCGAGTTAACTTTTATATTATGTGATTAAAATATTATCTATAATAGCCGTATTAAAAAAATAAATTTAAACCAGTTACTTTGATTTATGCCAACAGTCCCGATTGTTATAATACCTATACATAAACCAGTTATATATCCCTCGGTTAAAATTTCCAAATCTATCCTTTTCCCGTTTAAAATAGCCTTTCGAAACCGCATTCGAACATCGATATAATCAGAACGAGTCAATCACCCGTTCGTGTAGCAAATATATCGCAAAAAGCAAACACGCAAATCACGAGATCGCTAAACAGTAGCCGTACGATCCTCCGACATATATCGCGTTGATAATAGCGAATAAAAGAAAAAGAGAGAGAAAGAGAGAGTCGAGAGACAATAAAAAAAAAGGGAGGTTAGAAAATTAATCTCGATTTCAACGCGTCCGCATCGGTGCCGTTATTCCAGTCAAACGCGCAATTAATACTTCCCGCTAACGATATAGGAAGGAGAGTCATGCCGCAGGTGGAGATAGAGAGAGAGAGAGAGAGAGAGAGAGAGAGTGCAGCGCGTCCAGCGCTCGTCGTCATCCAAATGACACCTGGTGCACGAGAGCCGAGCAACGGACAAACGTTCACCAAAGCGTACCATTCTTTCTCTCTCTCTCTCTCTCTCTCTCTTTCTTGCTTCTTGCTTCCTTTTTCATCTATATATTTACACAGTGATCGAAAGAAGAAATGTTTCGGTTCTTGTGCTTTTTTTAATTTTATCTCGTCGTGATATGCCGTTTTTATTTTTATTATTTAGTTACGTCTTAAAATAAAAAATAAATAAATAAAATAAAATTGTAAAGGAAATCGCGTCGATGAAAAAGCGCAACGCGCATAGCGGTACTCGCGAGGATATGCTATACGTACGTCGGAGCGAGTATACGCGCGAGGAATGAACGCCACGACGAGATATAGTAGACTCGACGGATAGATTTTGATGGATCGATTGCGCCGGGAGGTAAGCGTATAATAATTGACAAGGGTTACCGGATTGCATATGCTGTGAATAGATACTTAAGATATTGAGGGAATTAAGATTATTTATTAATCGAGAGCAACCGTGCGTTATGCCGTGGTGTGTATTGCTCGTGTAACTTCCTTTTTTTTTTTTTTTTTTTTTTTTTTTTCTCTTGTACCGTGTAATCGGTTACCTGAGGCTTGGCTTGGGCTTCAAGTTTATGCTTCCTGTTTTTAACAACTGTTTGGATGTTTTTACATATGATGTCTTTTGTTTTCCGTAAAACTAAGTACTCTAGTGTTATTCGTAACCCATATTTATTGGAAAATTAATCTTACGATCGATAGCTTAATTTTTACAAAATTCGAATTTTCAACCGACATAACCGTTTTTATAAATTGAAAAATATAAAATTGCGTGAAAATATTTAAAAAATATGTGGAAAACGTGTTTTAGTAAAGAGACATCGTAAGATGTATTTATAACAGTTTGTGAATTGAAAACTTCGATGCATAAAAAGTCGTCGATTTCAGCTGTAGTATATAACATCGTATTTTTAAACGTTTATTCGTTTGATTGACGATATCTCGTAATGTCAGAAAATACTAAAAGGTGAAGATTTCAATTGTCAATATCCGAAGGGATGTACTTTTTTGACAGTGATTCGATTATATTTTTGTAGGTATTATGAATTACGTATAATATCATTTTAATAAAAAAAAATTCAATCCTGTGCAATATATTGATTATAATAATATATCAGAAATATATTTTTTATTTGTAGGTTTTGTTTATGTTCAATTACCGTCTTAATAAATGTTTCATTTTAAAAGAATGTGTATAAAATATCATATACGTTAATCGAACATTTTTTTTCAACTCACCTTGCAAATTTATGTCAAGAATAACGCGTACAAGTGAAATTTGATTCTTGATGCAGTTTATAAAACGTCCAAGTGTACGAACATCTCATGTATAATACATAGTTACAAAATAAATCTTTTGTGAAATAAACAAAACGTGCATTTTGTTTATTAAAGACAGAACAAAAACATAAGTTATAACTCTTATATTCGTAATTAAATGTTGCATTATAATTAAAATTCAACGTTTCGATACGGAATAAGAACAAATTCAAATTAAAAAAAAAAAGCTAAATAAACTCGCACATCGTTAACCATCGGCATCGTAAACGCGATTAACAACGCCGCATTAAATTGACGTTTAAAATAAAAAAAAGAAATAATTTACTTTGCTCGAGAACCTCTTGTACTCTCTCGCTGGTCTCTCTGAACATTAGCTACGCTATCGTTGTTACTTGGCCGTGGACGGCCGATCAAGGTGTGTATGCCTATATATATATGTATATGCGCGCGCGCGCGCGCGCGCGCGTGTGTGTGTGTGTGTGTGTGTGTGTGTGTGTGTGTGTGTGTGTGTGTGTGTGTGTGTGTGTGTGTGTGTGTGTGTGTGTGTGTGTGTGTGTGTGTGTGTGTGCGCGTGTGTGTGTGTGTGTGTGCGTGCGCGCGTGTGTGTGTGTGCGTGTGTGTATAGACGCGCGGAAACAATGGCGATGCATTGAATGTTCCGACGCTTCCGGTTTTAGGATGCATATATATATGTTAGGGAGGGGAGAAGAGCTAAGTGTCGGTAGCCGTTGGTGCTCGGCTCTGTGTAACTATTGCGCTACTTTACTTGCGATTATTTTTCTCTTCTCTCTCTCTCTCTCTCTCTCGTTCTCTCTTTTCCTTCTTCTTTGTTTTTTTATTATTGACTTTATCGTATTTTGCCAAGCTATTTATTAAAGTGTATCTTGTATCTTTGGAATGTCTCGTTTTAAACGAATGAGCGTATTTGTCTACACTGATAAATGCGTTATCGTTGTTTCTCTGCTTCCTATATGTACATGAATACATAAAACCACACGAAAGATTCTTTTTCAGAAGCTTTACTTTGTGATGTGATTCGCTTTCTGCTGTATCTGTATTGTTGAAAAAATGTTATCTGCGAAATGATAAAGCGGAAAGTTTTTGACAAGAAGTTTATAACTTACAGAATAACAATTATATTTTAAAAGATAAAACAATGTTGTTTTGTTTGTTTTTAAATCTTATAAAAATTTTTGGCAAATATTTTCATTAATAATATTTTTATGATGTAATATTAAAATAAGCATATAATTTAGAAATTAATCCCAATTTATTTTAAATCATAGTAAATTTGCCAAGATATTGTTAGTAAAATTTTAATTGCAACGTGAAAAATGCTTTTAACCCTTTCGCTACGGAGCGATTGCGCCAAAATGTGACCGCTGTGAACGGAGCGCGTTACTGAGTAGTTGATTAACAAAAGTATCTTATGTAAAGTATAAAATAAAAGTATATATGGTATGAACGTATATGTACGCTCTTCGTACCCGCGTGTCCATTTTTCCAGAGCGTATATATACTCTCTTCGTATATGAACGGTCATTCTTCGAGGGCGTATATATACGCCCATCGGAGCGAAAGGGTTAATCGTAAACAATCACATTAATATTTCAACAAAAACATAGAACTACTCTTATTGTAAAGTCGACGAAACTCTTGTTGTAAAGTGCCTAGTAAATCAAAGAACGATAGATCGATCTTACACCTACGACACCGCTATCTAAGTGTATTTACAGACATACGCGCACGCGGACGCGTGATTTTCTCTCTTCCTTGTGTCATTATCTTGCTCAATTTCCATTTCCGCGCGAAAGCCAAATAACAAACAGCCATGCGAGCAAGAAGAAATTCTCTCTGGGTCCGTTCGAGAAGAAAAAGTAAAAAAAAAAAAAAAGGCTACTCTTGAGCGCGTGCGGTGAAAAACCAAACGCGACGCATCGCTGAGCAAATTTCCGCGCGCATCGAGCTCGTGTTATAAGTACACAGACTTTTATATATATACAAACGTAAAAATACCGAGCGAGAATCGTAAATAAAAAAAAATAAAATAAAATAAAAAAACAAAAGCAAGAAGTGCACGCTGAGAGGAACGAAACTGCTCCATAACACCGATCTTCTCTCCCAGCCACGATGATCTCTTTTTACGTACCGTTCCACCTTTCTCTCTCTCTCTCTCTCTCTCTCTCTATAATTCTTGCGCGCTCTCTCTCTATCTCTCTCTGTCTTGTTGCGGTCCCCATTATATATCGGTATATACATACAAGTCTGCGCGCTTCTAAAACAACAGCAGCAAAAGAGAGGACCGCGCGTACATATATATACACGTAACGCGTGTGCACACAGACGTGTACTCCATATATATATATATATATATATATATATACACACCACACCAAAGAGAAAGAAAGATAAAGAGGAGGTAGGGAGGGCGGGAGGAGGACCATCGCTCGGATCGCTATGTGGGTACGGCTCTCCTTGCGATGACGTCGCCCCGGCCCCTGCGCGTATACTGTAACCACAAACCTTTCTCTCTCTCTCTTTCTCTCTCTCTCTCTCTCTCTCTCTCTCTCTCTTTCTCTTGCTCACTCACAAAGTTCTCCACACTCCCGCGCGCGGCTTTCTTCGCGCGCGCACTGTAGCTGTTTCGACGAGCGCCGCGTGTCAGTTTGCTACTGCGTCCCGTCGCGGACACAGGACTCGTCATAGTTCTCGTTGTCGTCGTAATTTTTTTTTTTTTTAATATTATTGCACGCCGCTAAGCGTTGCACGACGCTTATATATAAAGATATCTATATATATATAGATAAATATAGGTATCGGCGTGAATGTGATTCCTCGTGTACACCGCTACCTTTTCCGTAGATAAAGTATACGAGAAGATTGAGATCAAATTGTTTTCGAAGTGTCTTATATTCATTTTAATATTTGTCTTATTTTTCTATTCTCTTAAAAACGAGTAAATATATATATATTTTGTGCGCGTGTTAAAAAGATTGTGCGTGCGTGGATGTATGTCTCTGTGCTTCAGTAGTGTGCGCGTAACACGACGATTTCTTTACAGACGAAGGGATCGCGAGAATTGGAGGGACTCGAGCGCACGCGGAGTTTATATACGACGCAATTGACCGGTTGTACACAGCAACGGTGCGTATATTACAACTTGCGCGCACTCGAACACGTCGATGAGTTTAAACAAAGAAACTAATAGATACCCCAACCGATTTTTTTTTTTTTTTTTTTTTTTTTTTTTATTTTCTATTATTATCATTTTCCTTTCGTTTGGTTCTTTTGTTCGAATGAGTATTCGTACCGCTCGAGCAAACGTGTGAAGCGCTCAAAGGGAATATGGATGAATAAAGAATTTTTTTTAACAATATTCTATCAATTTTTAATTTATTTCATTATTGCGGTTAATTCATGTAGTAAGCAAAATAGTATTCGACGAAAAATTTACCAAGAAAAGGTAAAAATACGCATGAAAGTTGAACGAATTTTTATTCGAGCCGAGTACACGTAATGCGATAAAATTTACGTAATTGTTAAAGTAACGAAAGAATTCACCAGATTCATTACGCAATATTGCATGGAATAAAAAAAAAAAAAATGAACGTTCTGGGTTATGTTAAAATTCGTTTAATAACGGTTGGTTAACCTGGTTATCCCGATTGAATAACAAAATTTAAAACTTTGATTTGCCTGCAAACCTTTAATTTCTTAAAGTTTGTGTTTAAAATTTCAAAATATTGTCATATTTGTAAACACACGTTTATTTCCAAGTAAAATTATTGAGCAAGTTTAAACTAATGCGTTATAATTCTCAGATTTAACTCGATCTAGAAGGCAATTTTCTGTTTGTAAAGGAATAAACTGTTATATATACGAGAAAATTCGTGATACGAATTAGAAACAGTTTAAATCTATCATGTATATTATTAAATTTTCTTCAATTTTTATCGTTATAAAAACATATCTATGAAAATTTTGATTTTTATCATATTATCCTCCATATATCTGTTATTATTGGGTCAAGAATAAGTAAAATACTTTCCAAGTGAAAATTAAAACAGTGACTTGCATGCTTCAGAAGTCAGAATTTATCATTATTATTGTTTTTTTTTTATTCTTATTTCCATATTCGTTCAGGCGTAATTCCTTTTAACGGGGCACTTGACGTACTTACTAATTTACGGTATCTTTTTAAACTTTATTAAGACTCAAGAAAGCTTCGTATCAATATCGAAGAATATTTCATTACCGTTGAAAAAATTTAATGAATTTCATTTCGATTGTGAAATATTTTTCAATTTTCTAAAATTGTTTTTTTTTTTTTTTTTGCTATTCACGCATTCAAATATTCTGCTACATTTTTCCTTGTATACTTGTAAATTTCAATTATTACTCTCTCTCTAGAAAAAAAATATTTTTCACCTTCTATGTGTAATTATTTATTACGTCAAAATCAGTTAAAATTTTTAAGGTAAAGTTTTTCAACCGCATATATGAAATTTCGCGCGATAAGAAAAAAAAAATGTTTGAGTTTTATGGTTAGACAAGAGAGGATTCAAAAAATTTTTTACATAATTTTAGAATGATTATAATTGGTATAAAAAATTTCAAGAGAAATGCACTTTAATGATACAGATTATTATTATTACAAGGTAGATTACGTTTTCTGTAATTATCTTTCTCTTCATATCTAGGACCTGGCTCATTTTTAAATTAGTTTCTTCTCGTTTCGAAAGTTGCAGACATCGTAACATTAACATGCAGCGCAGCAAAAAATATTTTTCCCGTTTGAATTTATTTTATATTACGTTTGCTACAGATAATTTGATATCAACGTGTATTTTTTCTTTATTTATTTTTTTATTTTTTTATTTTTTTTTTTATTTTAACATTTTATAAAATAACTATATTGCGATGAAAATTTGCTAAGCGATTAAAACCCTGTTTTAAAGATAAATAAATAATTTTGTCGAGAATTATTATTTAACGATTAAGAAACATAAAAATTCGTTCGAGTAAACACTTATTACGTTTGATTAAAAATATCAAACGAGTTTAATATTTTCAACTATATCCACACCATTACGTAACGCAATTAACGCGTATAAATATTCATAAAAATTCGAGTAACCAGTTTACTATAAATTTTAATATGAGCAATGACTATATTTAAAAAAAAATAAGATTTAATTCGGGAAAAAATTAAGAAACCAAACTTTGTTAATAAAAATTCTCCAAAGCGAATAAAAATTTAAGATAAAAGGAAAAATAAAGAATAAATTTTAGCCATAAAACAGTAGGACAGTATTTTTAAACGCGAAACATTCGTAAAAACATTCGTGCGGTATAATTCGAGGACGAAAAAGAAATACATCGCGAAGAATTAAAACGAACCTTTCGAAGAATAATCGCAAAGGTAACAACGATCTTAGGTACCTACATATATATATATATATATATATATATATATCAATATGTGTAAAATATACACGCGTCCCTGGAGCAACGGTGAAAAGCGAGTCAGCTTACGTTTTTCGGGCACGCTAGGCTAACTTCTCTCACAGCTGCACGCTCAAGGATTATGTAGAGCATAAAGCTGTGCCGGAGACTACAACTACTACCACTGCTACTGCTACAACTACACCGCAACTATAGCCGATCGCTTACGCGCGCCCGCGCGCTCTTGCGTGTATATCTTGTGCGAGGGCACGCGCCCGAGAGAGATGCGCGATTTTCTCTTAGCCAAGGCTCTTCTTTCTTTCAAAGACGCTCTTCCTCTTTGCTCGTTGTGTATCGTATGTGTATGCGTGTTTTTTGCCTCTTCGCCTCTTCTTCCTGCTTTAACGCAAGCGGAAGATTGGACTTTCTTGGAAAACTACTGTGTGTGCGCGCGCGCGCGCGTGTGTGTGTGTGTGTGTGTGTGTGTGTGTGCATGTATATATACGTATCGCAATTTTTTTTTTTTTTTTTTTTGCATCGATGCGTTAGAGCGACACTTTCACGATGAAAACCGGAACGGATTCGTCGCGAGCTGAGAGAAAAACGATAATGCGAGCGAGAAATTTTTGTTTTAACGGTATATATTTTTATTATTTGGTGTTTTCACAGCTGCCGTCGTTGTATAGATTGTCCAATTTATTTTTATCTTATTTTTTGTCTTTTCTTTTTTTTCTCTCTTTACTTTTGCTCGCTTTAAACTTTGAGAATTAATGCGAATACTTATCGATTTGCATTTAAATCGTGGTTCGAACAAATATTTGAGCGAGCTACTCAAGGCAAACATTCGCTCGTGTCTGATGTTTTATGTGATTTTTTTTTTTTTTTTTTTTTTTTTTTTTTCTTTTTCTTTTTTTAATGGATTGAAGCAAAGAAAAGAAAGAACAAAAATTATCGATGTAGCATCTCAAGTTTGACTTTCATTAAAATTATATACGGGAATGAAATATATTTAAATATTTAACGAAATTACGAAAACAACGATAAATTGACAAGTATTTAAACAAACCGCTTACTTTATTTTTCCCCAACACACACACACACGCACGTATAATTTTCTCCGCCTATAATGTTCAGATATTAATTCTCAACAGTTACTTTTGAGGCCATTAGGTCTATTACATAAATAATACCGCTTAACCAGTTTCTTATTTCCTGCGTGCAAAGTTAACCGTATGCGTTAAAATAAAAAGAATAAATTATCGAACTGAAAAAGGAAAGAAATTCTTTTTGTCTTCGCCTTCTCGCGCAAATGTATACATATATACGCGATACGATTTTCGTAGGCAAAATAAAACGCTTTAAACTCAAGCAGTGAAAGTAGTCTCGAATAGCGATGAATTACAACGCCCGGGATTAAAAAAAATGTTACGACTCAGACATCCATGCGCAGTAGAATAATGGAATCCTTCTTACGAATGTTGAAACGAGTTGAATTTAATGATTTTCATTTTGTTCATTCCGAAACAAAACTCACATCGAAGGACAGACGAAAAAGCGCAACGACGATAAATTGAATACATCTCGCAATATTGAAAGAGAACGAATCCAATGACAAAAACATCAAAAATATTTCTATACGCTGAGTTAGATATATATAAATGCAGAAAGGTAAAGGAGACCGAGGAGAGGCGTCGGTGCATTTTGCCGGCGCGGTTTGCGATCGAGTCACTTTCACTAACCCATTCGCGCGACTCGCGCCCGATGAAAGAGAGAAAGAACGAGCGAGCGAGCGAGTGCAAGAGTTGACCGGGAGAGCGTTATATAAATTAGAAGCCGTGTACTTGCGCTACTTGCTCCCCTTCTACGTTTCGATCGGTATAAGCTTATATACACGCCGAGCGCATTATCGCGAGCGACAACACCATCGTTGTAAACGCGAGGCCCCGTACGAAACTTTTAGACGATTGCAAGATCTACGGACTGAATGTATGTATGTGAACCTTTGTAGTAGAGATGAATTTTTCCTGTAGAAATATTACCGTGACGGGCTCATATTATACGCGTCTCGTTAGTCTTCCGTTGAGAGTCGGAGCTATTGCTACCGGTCTCGATTTCGTATATATGTTATACGATTCTCTCTTGACCGTGTAAAAAGCAAATTCCGCGAAGCTTCTTCGTATACTTATCCGCGCGCGTCCGGATAAGCTGTTGAAAGATTTACGCGGCGAATTACCGGTGGAAGATGCCGCGTCGTTTATGCAAGAATATACGATGGAATTCGATGTTACCAAACTCTTTGCGTTTGGTATGTTTACTGCGCAAACTCGTCGTCCCACGTAATTTTCGTTTCTCTTTTTTTTTTCTTTTCTTTTGTTAAATGGAACGATTTAGGAGTACTCATATTGGAAAATAATGATTTTAAAGGATGTTCGTTTTGAAAATTCGAAAAATTTTTTTTTTTTTTTTTTTTTTTTTGCACAAACGCAGGCATCGATCAGACATTTCATTCTCTATATTTTATAACGGTTCACAATTTTATACAGACATTCACTTTTGGAATTTGCGCGAAAACGATAAAATGCGGAATAACGAGAGAAAGAACAAAGAAAGACGGAGTGTGTATATGTAACCCTCCTTTGAAAATTCTACTTTGAATAATCTGCCGCTTCGGTCGATTCGATTTAAAATTCATAGTTGAAAGTAACGCTATGCTTTTTATCTTTTTCTCTCCCCTCCTCTCTCCTTTGCCTCACTCCTTTAAATATCCTTTTACTCGACGCGGCCCGAAATTACATGCAATAAACTGGCGCTCTCGCCGATGCCTTGCCATTTTTTTCTCTCCAATTTCATTTCTCTCTCTCTCTCGCTCTCTCTCTCGCTCTCTCTTTTACTTTTTAACGAGAAAAGTATAACTAGAAAAACTAACGTCCGTACGTGCATGTATAAATATAGATACAGGTTGCGGGGGGGGGGGGGAATTGCTTCTCGTGCGGTGTATCTCTCCGTATGTACTTATAAACTGTATCGTGGCGCGCGTTATAGGGAGTAAACGAAAGTCTGGGAATCGGTGACAGCTGGCGAAACTCCAATTCTCCGCGATCGCTCGCGCGCGCACGCGTCTGTATAAATATTTGGATACACATAGAAATGCTCTCTTGCAGGTGTTTTGTTTTTCGTACGAGTTAAAACGTTCTAGCGCACCTCGAAATTCCGGAATTTTTCGACTTTTTTTTACGTTTTCTTGTTTTTTTTTTTTTTTTTTTTTTTTTTTTTTTTTTTTTTTTTTTTTTTTTTTTTTTTTTTTTTGACCTTCCCTCTTCCTCCTCCCAACGTGACCGCGTATAAAGTTTTTTTGCTTCTACGATTAATAAACGGGAAATTAAAGGAGGCTTTTTTCAAGGCTGTTTATACCTGCAGTGTGTGAACAATAGTTTCATTTGTTTTATGCGGAAATTGAGAATTTATTTAGATTAATTTTAAATTTAGGTTGTTAGATTTCATTTTTTTTTTTTTTTTTTTTTTTTTTTTTTTTTTTTTTTTTTTTTTTTTTTTATACTAAAATATGTTTTATCAATTTAAAACTGTATTTTTTTTTTTTTTAAATTCTGTATTGATCAATCTACTTTAAAATGTATTACTGTAAAATAAACGTTGGCATTAATTTTTCATAACAGTAATGAAATTGTAACTATTAACGTATACCGATTTTTAAAATTTGCGTATTATTAATAAAATTTTTAGATCGTGAAATGTAAATAATTAGAATTTCATATTTTATCATAAGGTATAAAATATCAATTATTTGGTATAATGTTGAATAATAAAATTAATTTATAAATTTTATCAACTAGGATATTATGATTATAGCTCTAAAAGTAAAGTAACACTGAATTATTCAATCTTATTAAAAAAAAAAAAAATTAATAAAACTACAATATTTTCTATTAAAACTAGTTAAAAATTAATTTTTGTAAAACATTCGATTAGTAATTATGGAAAATCGTTCCAAGAATTTCCAATTCGTCGACCGAAGCAAAAAGCATACATTGGATTTTCACTATTTATTTTTCCACGCTCGTGTCGGTTCACAAACCTCAAGTTTAAAAAGAAAAAAAAAAAAAAAAAAAAAAGAAAAAAAGAATAGATGAAGAAAAAACTGTGCTTAAAGTGACGATGATTGTTGTATTATCATATCTTAGTAGCTCGACGAGCAATGAAGAACGCGCAAACAATAGATACACACTTACTCATTCATCCAAAACATACAGTTTCGACAATCGTGCGCGCAGACGACGTTTTTTTTTGTTTTTCCATTTTTTCCTTCGCGCCTTTGTTAAACACAACGCGTGCATCGAACTAGGGCGCCGCTTCTCTTTGTCTAATGGCGTTTTTTTAAAACGAGAAACGCCAACCGTTTTTTTTGCCGTTTTATTCATAGCTTTTCTACTTTCTTACCTGTATAACGCCAAGAGAATTATATTCACGCGAAGAGGTTTTTCATCGAATGTGAATGTGTATACTTTCATCTCTTGACTTTGTCCTAATCCAAACCTCACGCGGAGGGATGGAAAGAGAACGTCTAGAAATTTCGTTTACGCTGTTGGGAAAAGAGAAACGAGGGAAGAACGATAGATAGAGAGAGGAAGGAGAAATTAACATCGAGCGTATACGCATCGATCGATTGATCAGTTCTCGATGTGGAAAGCCGACGGTTTCTTTTTCTCTCCTTTCATCCCTTCCGCAAACGAAATCGCTGTTGCTAGGCTGTATCGCCGAGAGCTTTATTCGATTTTCCCCTCATTGAGT
>OX465097.1:27574933-27602697 GCA_949987625.1 Chalcis sispes | reverse complement strand
AGAGAGAGAAAACGAAACGGTTTTGGCCTCGCGCGACCCGTCAATACAGCCCTAATAAAGCGCTTGTCTTTCAATACATCCGCCTACGCGGCTCGATTAACAATCATCGATCGCTTACACCTCCCCTTCCCCTCCCCCATATTTGGCTCTGTTCGTGCGTAAGCATTTTCATCCAGGGAGAAAAGTAACATAATAAGCGAGTGAACAAAGCGCGCGATTCTATTTTTTTTCTTTCTCTCTTCGTTGTGTGTGTGTGTGTATGTATACACTCTCGCGTCGTCGTCGTCGTCGTTGTTTTTGTTTCAAAATATTATAGCGTATCTAAGAGATTTGTAAATTTACGAGATGTTGTAAAAGAAACTTGTCCGCGAGGACAGCGTATACATACACACTCGAGATGAAGAAAAGCAGTGTCGTGTAAGCGGGTAATAACAACGAAATCGTAAATGGAAATTCATGTCGTAAACTATACATACAGGAGAGCGAAAAATATAAAGCAAAGATTTGAACGAGTTTTATTCAAGTTTTACATGACGGTTTGAACGGCGATAAAAATTTTGGCAAATTTTCTTCATTTTACAGTAAAGTTTTACGTTGAATTTTGTCAAAAGCTTTGTTTTTTTTTTTTTTTTTTTTATTATTTTTCTTTTTCTTTTTCTTTTTGTAAAATGTTTACGAAATCGTGTTAAAGATAACGAAACGTCGTAAATTATGACAATACACGGGAAAAATTTTTTAAACATACGGTATTATCGAAAACATTGTTATACAATCCAGGTCAATATTACAAAAGTGTTTTACTTAACGCCGATCGCTGCAATTTTCAACTAAAAAGCATTGCAAAACCGCCGAATCGATATTACATTATTTTTCTTTTCTCTCTCACATCGCATAAATTTGTATTTCAAATAATCCTATGCCACTCTCGTCGTGCACTTAAATTCATTCTTTTTCTTTTCCCTACCTCAATTAGTCAAATATTTTTTATTCGTATTATTAGAGAAAGATAAGTGGTATAACAATTTTTGTGGAAAAGTTTACATCGACTTAACTTATATATGAACGTTGCTTTTGTAGAGAGTTAAAGTCGTTCTTTATTAAACTGCTTGAAAATTTTGAAAGCAAACGAAAATTTTATTTCAGCCTCGCTCGCGTTTCAAAGCTTTAGTTGGAAAAAAAAAAAAAAAAAAAAAAAAAAAACTAATAATTGTTTAATTTTAAATTGTATATTGTATTTGAGACATTTGTAATGCAATTTAATAGGATTAAAAAATTCGGCATCGATTTTATTTTTAACTTGCTGTATGTTTATAAAAAAAAAAAAAAAAAAAAAAAAAAAAAACTAATTTACATTTCGTATTTTTGATGATTGTTGATTGATTGAATTTGTTTTATATGTAAATTAAAAAGAAAAATGAAATACAAACAAATATTATTATTATTAATAGTTAAAATAATTTTTCAAACAATTCATTTTTAACGAAAATTTTGAAAAAAAAAATAAATATCTTAAATTAAAATTCCAGCATCGTATTCGTTTTACCATTTAAAAAAGTCAGTAGCGCTATCGAAGCATTTTCCCATACTTCGTATCCATCGAGATTTGCCGGTATATATGTATGCATATACGTATAAAATAACACCGGTTAAATTCAAAGAACAAACGCGATAAAGTTGATAGCTCCGACGTAATCTATCCTTCCTTTGTTTTCTTTCCTCTCTACCTCCTCCCATCCCCCCATTCGCGGCGAACGCGTACGCACGCACGCTCGCGACTCTTCCCACGTTTTCACCGTGTATATGCGCATGTTATTACGCGCTGCTATCGCAGAGAATCCAACTCGTCTACGCGTTGTTACGCTTTCGCAAGCCTTATATACGTGCACGCGTACACACCGAATCGCGCGAATCGCAACCCGAAAACGAGAGTTTTCTTCATCCACACGTAGTAGCTGCTGTACATGAAGCCGCATCGCGTCTTCGCCGCGTTAATGAATTTGAGAAGAGAATCTAACGCGGCCTTGAACTCTTTATCCAAGTTACTATTTGCCAAGCACTCGACTGCATACTTTCATCCTCGGAGGATATGTGTGCAGTATGTGTGCAACGAGGACGACTTAAAAGAGCCAAGGAGAAGAACACGTCTGCGCGCGTCTAATGCGGGAATGCGAAAAATTCGTCGGACTTTTTGCAGATAGAAAGACGACGAGCGGTTTTTTTTTTTTCTATAGGGTTTGCCGCTAGACGTCTTTTTACTTTCAATTTTGTAAACTCAATTGTGATGATGCCGGTATTTCCAGATTGATTTTAGTATCATCAATTTCAACAAATTAATTTATAATTATTGAATATTCAATTGAAATTGAATTGAATTATATTTTTTTGAACTTGCATTAAAAACGTTGTCTTTTATTGGTAAATATATAAATAATGTCGATAATTTAAAATAAGTCGATAAAAATTTATTCAATTTTGTTATAAATTTGTCATCGGTGAATAGAAATATACAGGAATGAGAGATTTTAAATTTTACAAAAATAAATTTTTATGCATGCATATGTTTCCAAGATCGATAGTTACAAGAAAATACTTTTACTTGATTAAATTTACGAGAAATACGATATATTTATTCAAAACCACATAAACATCATACGTAAAACAACATAAAACAAATTAAAAAATTATCAGCGTGTCCATTCATTAATTTATTACATTAAATCGCGCAAATTTAATTTGAGCACGTCAGGAGTAAATTTAGTGACCTACAATTTTCTGATAACTACTTTACATGCAAATGAATGCTAAAAAATTTATGTTTGCCCTTGTTGAAGCATTTTTTTTGCAAAATGCTCTAAATTCGAGTAAAAAACTGCGATTAAGAAGTTAATTTTTTTCATTCTAATTCTCTTTTATTTTAATATAACATAACTAATTGATAAAATGAATCTTATGATAATTTTTTATTTACGCTCATTGAAATTTAATTTAAAAAAAAAAAAGGACAATCTCATAAGAGGTTACCGCATTTTAGCCTTATAATAAACCGTGTATAATTATAATTCGATGAAAACTTTAAAAATCATTTTAAATTTAAAATACCGTTTAAAAATTTCACTAAATTGAAATATCGTTATACGTCAAAGTAAAATTAATCAAAAAAAAAAATAATAAAATTAAATTAAATATAATTTTACATCCGCGTTAGCCAAAATTTCGTACCAATTTTCCACCCAACCTTTTAATCAAAAGCATTCTCGTTAAATAAAATAATCGTTAAAGACTCGACTCGAAACCTAGTTTTATTTCTGACGCAACAATCCCAACGGTAAAAAAACAAAAGACAATAGCTCGATGGAAAAATGTCAACGACGAAACTGGTAAGGCGGAGAGCTAAAAAAAAAACGAAAAAAAAAGGAAAATTAAAAAGAAATGTTTACAATTCTCTGCGGTTTGTTTATTCGCGTTTTATAGAGCGTCGAGAAGGCAGAAAATCCGCAGTGCCTGAATTTCCGCGTTGGCCTCATAAGCTCCGATGGTGATGCACACACGTCGTTTAATGAAGTGCTCGCCGAAAGTTTCTTATGAAAAACTGCGCTCGGCGAGAAAGTAAGGAAAAAAAGAGGCTGAGAGAGATAGCGGAGAAAAGAGGCGCAAAATAGAGGCCGGAATAAATTTTTACGCGTTTCGCGTCCCACCGGCACACATAAGCCCTGAGCAAAAGATACGTACGAGAGCTTTAGCGGCGGCAATTGAAGCGCAGCGACGCTGCTGGTAGCGCGGTACACACAAACCCTTATTACCCAACGAGGTGCCAAGTCTCTCTTTTCCTCCCCATTCGTTCTACTTATTCCTCCCTCCGTCTTTCTTTCATCTATCTTTCTGCGCTCCTGTGCGTCTTTTTCTTCCTCTTCTTCGTTTTCTTGGCCGGTGTTAGCGTTTCTCTTTCCGCTTCTACTTACTCCTCTTTCTTTGGGTTTCTTTTTTTTTGCGCACGCGGAAAGTAACTGATCTCTCTCTCTCTCTCTCTCTCTGTCTCTCCCTCTTTTGAGTTCGCTTTTATACATAGGAGGTTGTTAAGTTTTTCTATGTCTACGGTTACTTTCCGCTAGGCTGTTCTTAATTTTCTCTTCTGACGAGGCGAGAGAAAGAGAGAGAGAAAGAGAGAGATTTTTAGCGCAGAGGTTCGGTAACTTGAACGCCGATCGATTTTGCGAAATAATTTTGTAACTTTGAGAAGTGTTTGAGTAAAGCTTTTTAGCTTTGATAAAATATTTTCCCTTTTGCGAGATGCTTCGCTAACACTGGGCTTTTTGCTATGTCAAATTTGTAATAAGCTATACTCGCGCTAACTTTGAATAAGCGGAATTGTAAATTATAAAATTAAAGGCAATTTTCTTTATAAATTTCTACCTATTTTCCAATCTGTATAACATTTACACAAAAGTACTTTGTTTTTATATTTCTTTTCTTTATCGTTTGTCGGTAACATTTTATTTATTTAAAAAAAAATTTCTTTATGAAAATCAAAAATGCAAAATAAAAAAAAATTACAAGAAATAATTTCGTTATACCGTTGTTTTATTACGCGAAGGAATTTTCATGGCTATGGTACTGAAAAATATAACCACCGCTAAACCTTTAAACTAACCAAAAAATTATCTGCACGAGATTTTTGTTTTTGTGAAAAAATTCAAAATTGTTAATCGTTTAATAAATTTTGTAAAGGTTTTAAAATCGATTCAAACATAGAACTTATGCTTTAAAAAATTTCATGTTTTAATATTGAAAAACAATTATAAATTTAATCTATTTTAATACGTTTTACAATTTTTTTTCATAAAAATTAAATAATTATTTATGCTTTCAATCACTGCTTATAAGTATAATTAAACAAAATTATTTTGTGTACAACTTGTTTAAGTAGTTTTAAATTATTTTAATTTATTTAAAAATTTTATTAATTAATTAATCCAGTGCGTATTATAATAAGTGCGTATGATAATTAAACTTTATAAGATGAATAATTCATTTCGATCCAAGCTTTCGATAAAATACCTTCAAATTATTAATATAACTTATCGGATGAAATATTATCATCCGAAGCTAGCTAACTCTAAAACCTAACATACGTATCTTTTATCCGCATTTCGTCATTCAACTCACGCGAATTGAAGTACAATAACTACCACGAAATGGATCGCTCCTCGTCAGCCATTATTCCGCAGCTGCAAAATCCTCCTTTCATCTTCGCTCTGCGCGTCTTCTCTCTCATTCCCCAATTCCCTGCGAGCGGATGAAAGACGCGGCGATCCGCAAAAAATCGATTTTCCTTCGTGTGTAGAAAAAAAAAGCCTTCGACGCAGTATAACGCGTTTTCTTGGCGTGCGCCGCGACTTGCTTTTTTTCCTTTTCTTCGTTTCTTTTCTCAGCCGACTTTATCCCTTCGACGAGACGCATATATATATATCCTTCAACTGCGGACATTCGCCGTTCGGCTGTAATTTTTCTTGCGAGTCGGAAAAAAACTTTCTCACAGATGAACATTTTAACATCCAACGAGCTTAAACGAGTGCTGTGTACATAACAACAAACGATATTTGTCAAATGCGCCGCCGTTCTTTTTCATCCGTATAAAAGTCTCTATCGTTCACTATATTGATAGATATGTATATATCGCCGTGGATGAGGAGTGTACTCTCCTCGCGATAGAGAAATTTTTGCTCATAAAAGTTTACGCTTTTATAACGTAAAAAATAAATAAAAAACAATATAGATATATATATCGGAAGAAAAAAGAGTCTTTCTCAGGTTCCTCGCGAGAGCATAAAGAAAGGAAAGATTTATATTTCCAGCCGGTGTGTGTTTGTGAATTATCTATCGTCCCGTTAGTTGCGCGAGAGTAATTTTGGCAAAAGACGTATACGTATACGTATATGTGGTAGGAGTAGGTGAAGTATCGTATAAAGGTGTGCGCGCAAGAACGCAGTAGCTACAAAGAGAAAAAGAGAGTGGGAGATTGCCGCCGGTAGATAAGTTAAGATAACAAAGGAGAGGATTTATAGATCGGCGTTATGTCGGCAGCTCGCGCGACGCGGTTTATCGAGCGGTAGTTTACCGCGCGTTATTCTCAACCTCGAGGGGTTAAGAGAAAGAGAGAGAGAGAGAGAGAGAGAGAGAGAGAGAGAGAGAGAGAGGGATAGGGAGTTAGAGAGAGGCATACGGTGCACTTTGCAGTGTCTCGGTGCTACCGTTGCTGCTGCTGTTGCTTGCGCGGCTTATTGCTATTTTGTGTGCCCCCTGGGATAAAGGGAATCGCGAGAGTTTCATTCGTCGTGGGTCGATTCAAACTTTATCGAGATTTAATCGGATTAATTTTTTATTTGAAATTTATTTTATTTTTGATTTTTATTTATGCAAAAGTATAATAAAAATTGTGCATAATGTATTTAAACATTTTTTATAATCGTTTGAATTGGATTCGATAACCTTATGTGATTAAAGTTATTAATTCTTATATTGTCTTAGCATACAATTTAAACAACATTTAAAACTGAATATAAAATTATGATAAACTTGATATTTTCATAGCGAGACCGTTAGATATTTTTTTTTTACAAACTAAGTTAATAATTTTTACTGTACATTAATGAGATCATTTATTAAACTAAATAAAAGTGACAAATAATGCCGGTAATATTATCCGGTTTTTTATAATTTTCAATTTTCATTACGAAGAATAATATAACCCATTATTATGAACTTTATTGTGAATGCTTCGTATGAAAGTTACATTAACTTTCAGTTTTTCAAAAGTTTTTATAAAAATGTTTTTAAGTATAAAAAACTTAGAACTTTAGAAGTAACGCAAGTATACTACTTTTATTAATGTGTCTAATTAATGAAATTTTTTTTCTTAGACGAATATTAATTTCATATTAGTTTAATTATGCAAAGGTATATTATACATTGGTATTTTTCCATGTTCACATTTATTTATTCATCTTATAATTGTTTTGAATTATACTTTTAATTGGTTTAAAAATATAAAAGTGAAAACACTTTTTATAGTATTCATAAAATGATTCTGCGATATGCTAGTAATAATTAAAAAAAAAAAAAAAAAAAAAAAAAAAAAATGGTAAAATTGTAAATATTTAATAAGCAATCGATACATAAGAAATTTTACGTATTGAAAACCAAAGCTCATTCTTACTCGCAAAGTTACCCTACCAATGAAATCCAGTCATAATTTGACTATACTCTATCGGTTTCCTTTTAAAAGTTTTTAACTCATCGACGCGTCGGCTGTAATAATACAGTTAAGTATCACTTAAAATTCACAGCGGTATTTTTTTATAACCGTAAATTTCAGCGTTCGCATGGAAAACGCATTACCAAAGACGAGAGAGCAACGATTACTAAACGAAATCTCGCTCGCGGCAAAACAACCAGCCGACCCGAAGAACGATTGAAAAGTGAAACTTTCCGAAATAAAAACACACATCTACGCATACAAGACACCGAATGCAGCGCTCCGTCCAAATTCCAAAAATGTGCGTCAGGTGATATATAATCCATCGACTTTCAGAAGATTCACGGATAGTCATCGTAGAAAGTAAGAAAAAAAACAAAAAAACTCGCGACCTCATCGTCGTCGACGTACATCATCAACGTTGAAAGTCAATCGAAAGGCAAAAGGAGATCGGCGTCAGGGTCGATATCAACGCACGTTAAAAGCGCTATGCGAAACGTCGGCCAGTCGCAGCAAACGGCGGTGATGACGCCAACGCACATCAACGGCTCGAGCCAGTTCACGAGCGCCTACGTCGGCTATCCCCAGTCCCGTCACTCATGGGGTCAATTTCCCGTGCAGCAGCGAAACTCCACCGGTGGCGCGAGCGGTGGGAGCGCCGGTAGACCATTGTCCCATCCACCGCCGCCGCCGCCGTCGCGACGCGAAATCCAACGCGCCGCTGCCATTCAACAGCAGATGAAACAGCCGCAGAACAGAGCCACTGCGACATCCAGGTGCACGACACCTTCGGTGAGTTGTGTGAGGGTGTGAGTGTGTGAGTGTCTTGTGGAGATTTCCTCGTAACAAAGAATCGAGATTTTTAGATTTTGAGGAGCATATATTTTATGGTCGATGGATATTATTATTATACTTTTCTGCAATTTTTTTTTTTTTTTTTTTTTTTTTTCGTAAATAATTTGAAATATAATTTTTGATATTATTATTCGATTTTTTTCAAAGTATGGCTACTTTTTAATTTTTAGATTTTTAAAAAGATTATTAACTTAATTTTATGTCAAAGATCATTTTATAATCAAGCTCTCAATGAATTCATCCTTCGAAGAGTCATTATTTTCAATCCATAATGATAATTATTATTTTCTTGCAATTACAACGCTTATTAAAGTAAATTAAATTTTTAATTGAAGAAAAAATTTTAAAAATTAGAAACTTTTTAAAATTAAAAAAAAAAAAAAAAAAAAAGTACTCTTTAATTAAGTAAATTAAATTATGATGTACTTATGAGTAAGTCTCTTGGAAAATAAATGTCGTTTTTAGCTTCATTAAGTCAATATTCGTGCTTAAAATTTCAAAGTTTTATTATTTACTGAATCAGTACCTTATTAAAGCGGTTAATTAAAAAATTCCACATTTTCGCTTAGAACTAGTTTTAAAAATTTTTCATTAAATAGTGTTAACTATGTATTTATAAAGAAATTAGATTATTGCAATAAAATTAACGGTAACATCAAAGCGTTAATTCAAATGCTTATATTAAATTTACTTATATTTTGTTATAAATATTGATTAAACATAAATCTACTTTACTTAAATAATTTTTAATAATAAATAACATTTTATATTAATACATTTAAAAAGTTGTTAAAAATCAGACATGTTTTATTTATTATGCTTTACTAGACAAGATAAATATAATTACCTTTATTCATTTTTACATTTGCAAATGAAAAAAACAAAAATTATATACATATATATAGATATATATATATAATCTATTCATAATGCTAATTTGTACAGTAATTTTTAATTTTCATTATACAATTATTTAATTTATTTAATTAATTTATTATTATTTATTTAATTTGATTAATACAGTAATTTTTTATGTGCATATTTTTAATTTAATAATGATTTTTATCAACCTTAATTTAAAATGTATAAAAATCATATAAAAATTCAGCTGACTAGAGTTAAAGTAATAGCATTTCATTATAACTGATGAAAATCGAAAGAAAGTATTACTTTTTCGTAATTTGGACCTTCGTTATTTATTACATCATAGTTGAATGAATGAATTGTGATTAAAATAAAAATAAAAAATTTTACCTTATCGCATAAAGCTGTATTATATTATATTTGTATTATAAATAAAAATGCATAATTTATTAATAAGTTATATAAATAAAATGAGAATAATGCGAAAAAAACAATGTATTCCATTGTTACACCTGGAAAGATAAAGAGGTGTTTGTTTCTTTGAATTCATGCTCACATTGTTTTATGGCACACTTTTGTTACTCGATGCGTGTGTTTCGACGTAAATAAAACTCACAGAAAGTTACTCTTTAATCCATTTAAACAACAACGCGCGGTTAAACTATCTTTCCATTCAACTATGTTGTAAATTTTTCTTTAAAAAACTTACGATTAACTAGTTTCAATTTAACTAGTTTAAGTAAGCCAAAATTTAAGTACGAAAGATTAAAAATCAGCTATATCAATTCGATCCAACTGAATGACGCTTAAATTTTCCATGCAACTAATCGTACATCAAATAAACAAGTAAATAAAAAATAAAAAAATAACAAAAATGCATAATGAAAAATCCGTATCTCGCGAAAGCTTTTTAGAATACTCATCGATAAGTCAATATCTCATTAACTCCAGAATAGCAGCGCATAAAAAAGAACAAAAAAGGAACAAAAAAGGAACAAAAAAAAAAAAAAAAAAAAAAAAGCAAGAGCCGCTCGTTCAAAGCAAACGACCTAAATCTCGCAATCAACATCTGCTCAAAGCGGACCAAGAAAACAACTCCGTCGATTTTCTCGCTCTCCGCATCTCTCGGCCGCGCTTAATAATCGTCGACGAGGCGACGATCGGAAATCAACCTTTCTAAGCAAGCAATTGTTATATAGCTAAAGCACACCCGCGCAAACTCGGACTCGCACCCACGCGGTGACTTCTTTCTCGATCTCTTCGACGACGACGATGACGACGACGACGACGGCGAGGACTTTGCGCGAGCGGCGAGTTAACCGTTTAACGGTACACGAGTGGCGTATATGCACACGACAGAGATAGAGAGTTTAGTAATGCGGCCCGCCTAGGCGCGCCCGCTCCGGAATATTTTACGTGAGCCTCTCTTTCTGTCTTTCTCTTTCCTTGCGCGCCCTGAAATTTCATTAAAATTTATCGAGTGTCGCTTCAGAGAAGAAAAAAGAGAGAAAGAGAGAGAAAGATAGTGATGCCATACGGCATTAACGGTAAGCGTGAAAAAATTTTCATTAAATATTTTCCTTTTATTTACTTGATTAAGATTTTGTCAAATCGCGCTATATTAATGTACTTGTTTGTACGTGAAAAAAGGAGCGATTTTAATTGAATTTAAACTGGTAACCAATTTTAAAATGAAGTGTGAATCCTAACATCTGTTTTTATTTTGATTTTGATATTAGTTATTTTCTTGGTATTTCACATTATCCAGAATATGAAATTTAATAATTTATTTTAAAAAAATTAAATAAAAAAAGAAAATGAAGTAAAATTTTTATTATTTACATCGGATACATGTGTTAGTGGTTAAAATTAATCGTTTAGCATATTTCAGTTTACTAAACATCATTGCAATTGTTACGCTGGTGTTAATAATAATAAATTTATTATCATTTATTTTTCAGAGATTTTTATTTCAATCAACTAACAATTTAACGAAAATTTACCGAATTGCATTTATTCAAGAAGATAAAAATTTTGTATGGAAATTAATTAAATAATACAAATTAACATTAAGAGCAAATTAACAATTGAAACAATTTCAAGTATTTTTAAACAATTCGACTTGAAAAAAAAATTCGATAATCAATTAGCGAATCAATGCGACACATTACGCGGTAATTTTTGTCTCAATTAAAATTCTCGCTGTTATAATCAATTCACCAATTTATTTGGTATGCGTAATTAAAAAAAAAAAAAAAAAAAAAAAAAAAAATAATAATATTGCACGCCGCCTCATCATTCAAACGAAATGAAAAATTCATAAGCGCCCGCTAAGCCTTTAACCCGAAATTAAACGGAAATATCCGTTCAACCAAAATAAACCAGCCTTATACGAAATCCAATAAAATTCATCCTCTTACTCACATTGCACACGCACGTATAGTATATGCCGTCGTAAAACCCTTTCGGTTTAAGAAAATTCCGCGATAAGTGCGCGAGCGAAATTTTTCCAACGGAAAAATTTAAAAAAAGATAAAGGTTTATTGTATGTAAGCGCCAGCGATAAAAGCTCGTCGTAACTTATCAACGAAACGAACTGCGCGAGTTGGTGACTATGCGCGCGAGGAAACCTTGAAATAAACAAAGACACAGGCATCGGACGGTGTACATATACATGCCTTTCGTAAATCGCGCGCCTCGCTTTCAGGACACAGAACATGAGGGACGCGCGTCTATTACTCGCACGATATACGAGTATGTATGAGAATGCGTATTAGAAAGTGTCCTCCAGTGTACATGTACTGCGCGTTGTAGAAGCTAACTTCGTGGATAATATTTTGACGCACGGAATATTCGAAATTATGTACACTGAAAATGAGTTGCTCTTCTTCCGGTAATTTGTTTTTGTCACGGTTTCTTTTTATTTCTTTTCTATCGCGCGAAGATTTTGGTTATGAAACGACGCGTTATTCGTTCGCAATTTCTTTCTTTTATTTATTTATTTATTTATTTATTTTTTTTTTTTTTTTTTTTTTTTGACCTTCAAACGGCTGGTTTTGAATGAAAATATACCGTTGGTTTAAAATACTCGTACGTCGACTAGCTTAACTAGTGTGACTTTTAAAATATTTGATTGACAAATGCTTGAAAAAAAAACAAAAAAATACATTTGAATGTTTTTCTTAAAGATTGGTCAAGATATTTTTATAATATTTCCGCTAATTCTTGCTTTTTTTTTTTTTTCTTATAATATAATATTTCAAGATAGACATTTTGCAAATTTAAAATAAGATTCAAATGGTGGAAAAATCGATGGTCACAATCATAACGATTTTCTTCATATTCTTAGTCCATTGAATTTTTCATTTGGATTAAAAAGCAATATTGACGTTAGCGTTTGCAATTGAAAAGAAAAAAAAAGGTTTCAATTATTTCATCGACGTTGTTCCACGATTAATTTAATTAATTTAACGATTTCATTAATTATTTATATTAAGTATCGAGACCGTCGGCTTAAATAATCAATCGATAATATCATGGTTTATATATTAATTACGATGAGGTTAAGAAACGTAACCGTTCACATCAATCTCGTAACCCATGTCGTTCAACAATAACGATTACGATTTTATTGTACGTAATAAAATATACTATTATCGGAACGATTATCTGTACAATGTACACGTTTAGAAAAAAAAGAAAAAATAAATAAATAAATAAAAATCGAAAAATCGTTAAAATCTTTCGTTTATTTATAAAGACTGAAATAAAAGCACATTTTTAACGGTGACTGTTGGAGCGAGTAAAAGAGAAAAAGAGAAAAAAAGAGGAGGGGATAAAGGAGGAGAAGAAGAAATGTACCGGTGTAACAGGATCGTCGGGGACCGCAAGACTCTCGAGGTATTTTTTTCTTTCCATCTATATCTATCTCTCTTTCTTTTTCTCTCCGTTCGACGCGTAACGGAAGAAGAAGGATCGATCGAGGCCAGCGCAAGGTCGATTCACGCGCACGTATATAAAATTCGCGTACGTGTACAACGTTTTCCATCCGCGCGGTTTTCCTATAAACACCAGGAGCAATGGCTTTTCCCGAATGCACGATTAACGTCGCGAGATTCCGCGAGATGCGAGCTTGTACTTATATTTGTTTCACAATCATGCATCTTCCGTTGGAATTTTTTTTGCCGCGGCTCGACTTTGTCTTTTTTTTTTTAATTTTCGCATCCTTTTCTTTTCATCCTTTTTCCTCTTCCTCTTTGGTTGAATTACGCGAGTGTTTCTCGTTAACCGCGGCGTTATTTAACTTCGCGTCGCTCGCCGTAATTTAGATAGATTACTTTTCTCTTCGGTATTTTTAAAACACGGTCGGAGAGTAAAGTTTCAGGGTCGACGCGAAAGCTCGGGAATATCCGTTTTCCTTGCCGGCGGTAAGCTCTGCTCGATAACGTAGTTATGCGGTCACTTTACTCGTTTACACACAAAGTCCTGGATGTCTCTTGGTTCGCTGGAGTACTGGACGACTATAATACACGTTGACGCACCTGTAAACTTAATTGTATCGGCATGCATTCCGGTTTCGCATGTGAAAAAAGACTCTCGCATTCTTTCTTCATTCTGTCATTGATGAGAATAAATTTTTCTCTTCGATGCAGAAAGTTGAAACTTTAAAAATTTGACTTTTCTGTTTAAATTTTGTTGGTTGAATTATTTAAAATCATATTTATACGGAATATCTATTTAATAAGATACATAGCAGATTAATTTACAGTAAGAATATGGAAAATTTACTTTGTACGATGTCTATTTAAAATATTTAAAATAAAATAATTATAAAAAGTCGTTGTTTAAGCGTTTAATAGGTGAAATCATTTTCAATTCTTATTATTAGAAATTAAATTAGTTTCCCCTTGTGATTACTCAATTTCTATGAAAAACGAAAGTTGGTACCAATGCATAATAGCCACCATTACCACAGATCTTCAAAAGTTTAAATTTAACATACGAGTTTATTCGAAATCGTAACTTTGGTTTCACTTTTCTTCTTCTTAACGCGTCCACTTCGTGTTAAGTGACAGTTTCACGGGCAGCTCGTAACGCATCGTCAGCATATCTATCAAATTAACCTCGCCATTTTGTCTTTTTATTTTTAAAAAAAAAGTTGTGCTGAATTGTGTTTAACTTGTGTTATAGTGTGCCGTAAATAAAAAAAATTAATTTAAAAAATTAATTTAAAATTAATAAATTTTTTTATGGCACATTATCGCACAAGTTGAGCACAATGCAGCACAACTTTTTTTTTTTTAAATAAAAAGACAAAATGGCAGGGCTAATTTTATTGACATATCGTCAGCAACGTTACAATGTTTGTTGAGAAGTTGATGCTTACGGTGACGACTAGGCGAGTTAACAAATATATAAATATCGTGGGATAGCAACGTTTTCCACTTTGAAAATGCTTACTCGAGACGTTTGGTGCTGTTTTTGTTACATACTGGTAATAAGGATAAATTTAAACTTTGACTGGAAAGGAATATAAAAACGTGAATTTTAAGGCGTTTAAATATATATTTGACGTATATGGTTTTGTTTATGCTTTATTATTATTATTAAAAAAAAAACGGAAATTAATTGGGAAATGAGTAGCAAAATGGATGAAATAAACCGTCGCATTTTCAATAAAGCAGTTTTACATCCGTTTTATCATTTGCTGTTGAAACGAGTGAAAATGCACTTATTGGCTGTAAACGTGTTGTAAGCTTTGTTTATCCGAGATTTATTTAATTTAAAATTAAAAAAATGAAAATTATTATTTTTAACAGTAATCGATCAATTTAAAAGCAATTTTGTTTCATAAAAACTTCGTCGAATGACGAAATCCTCGTTTCGATTAAATAAAATCTAAGCCAGCCCGACGAAGAGCGTTACGGAATTTCACATTCAAAGCGCCTAAAGCAAGCATCGGCTTTGCATTTAAAGTGTTGTTAGCTTATCTTTCCATAAGACGCGGGGAAAATAATTTTACCATCAGCCATTTTCCCTTTCCTCCTCTTTCTCTTTATCTCTCTCTCTATCTCTCCAAAGTGCTCAAAGTCGGCAAAATCTATTCCTGAAATAAAATTTACCGCATTTCTAAAACGCCCGTCGCTTCTAAATGCCCGCGCGCCAGAAGGTGGGAGCGGTTTTGGAATCTCAATTAAACTCACACACGCACGCACGCGCGCACACAACTCGCACGGCGTAATTCAACCTACTGACACAGTTTAGACACCGAGTTGATGTACGAGCAACATGATAATTAACCGTTTTGATTTTACTCGATGCTCAATTGATCATTTAAGTGAAATTATACAATAAATTTGACGACGCGCGCCAACTCGATTTTATTGCTGTCGATTAGCACTACACGGCTGAATTTTATTTTCTACGATTGACCATAAGTTTAACTGTGATTTTGGTTTTGAACTTTATTAAAAATTTTATTAAACAATGCCGTATTATAAATTTAAAATAATTTCGTTAAAATATACGTTGTTTAATGAATCAAGAATTTATTTCTATTCCGTTAAAATAAGAAATTTTTTATTAAAAAGATACACGAGCAAAATTAGTTTCTTTTTTTTTTTTTTTTTTTTTTATTTGAAAATAAATCAATATATTTCACAAAAGAAGTTTCAATTTTCCCATGCATATTATCGGAGCCCGATATCTATACAATACAGTTTCTCAAACATCCATACATATCAAATACATTAGAAAAATCGAACTCCATTCAAAATAAGAAAATCGCGATTTCCTTACTCCAGAAAAATTGAAGAATCAGTCCACACAAAGAAGATGCACGTGGCTTCCGTATCCTTTTTTAATAATAAATGCCGACTTGTCAAGTCCAATCCTCACACACACACACACACATACATATATGTACACTACCGTTCAAAAGTTTGGAAACACTATGGTAATTTGAATGAAGACGACAATAAAACACGTAAGTCATGATTTATTATATACTTAAATCTTAATCAAACGTTAGATTAACATGTAGTAAAAAATATTCAGTAAAAATAAATGCAAAAATAATATACCTCATTACCTTTGTGGTCATAAAACACGTGTGCCGGTCTCTATTTTCAAGATAAGGAATAACTGCTAAAAAATAAGTAATTTTGTTCATTATTGTTATAAGCACGCTCATAATAATAATGAATGAACTTCAATAATAACGTCTTTATTTTAAGATTTATTTACGGTATTTTTTTTAATCTAATAAAAATCGGGTTTTTCCAAACTTTTGAACGGTAGTGTATATATTGCAGAGTATCGAAGACGATATACTAATACAATAAACCGCTCGCGCGCGCTCACGTTGCTTATGTACGTTATCGCTCGCGCGACAAGCAAACAAGCCCTCGACCCACATTTTATAACGGCGGCTAGTTTTAATTGACGCTCGAGCGAGCAGCAACAGGCCACTTCAATTCCAAAAGAGGGTTTCCGGTTTATGTGACGCCCGCGAACGTCGATTTATGTACAAACGACGCGGCGGGTACAAGCTTGTACGTAAACGATTTGTTCGCGGGGAAAAAAACCCGGACGGAAATTTCACATTGATTTTAAATATCGATCTTTAGACCTTGGATGTTTTACGCGAATATTCACGATATATATATATATATATATATATATATATATATATATATATATATTTTTTTTTTTTTTTCTTTAATAAAAATTTCACTTTTATTTTTGATTTTTGTGTTGTGCGTGGAGATATCTTTTATTCGGATGATTTTTTTAGCTTTTTTTAGCTTTTTTTTAAAATCCATTTGTAACTTTAGTTTTTATTTTAAAGCCATAATTAACTAAAATATAACGGATTAATTTATTATTTATAATTATCTTTAAATTTTTATATTTTATTAGAATTTTAATTTTAACATATTTACTGACCGATTCTTTATCATTATTACCTCGCTTTTTACAAAATAATAAAAGGTTTCATTCGTAACAGAATTTGAAATAATTAAACTTCCTTTTTCGCACGAAAAAAACTGTATGTGTAAAACTATACACTATAAGAAACTTTATTACAATACAAATAAAAATCGTAATCGATAACGTAACAACGTTTCGTAAAACTCTCACGGTAGTATGCTCTCCTACTTAACAGCCGGTTAAACGAACCTCAAACAAACTAATCAGCTTCTTTAAAAAGTAAGCAACATACCGCTGTTGCTTTACCCATCTCATAAAAATAAAAAGCATATAGCCCTGAGCGAAGAAAAACGGTCGAGGCATTCGTATAGGTGCGTGCGTGTGTACATAGAGCGCCGAGAATAAACATCCAAAACGGTAACAAAATCAATTGTCGACGTGTTCTATTATATAATTTCTCATCGTTAAATGTTTGCTTCGAGAGAGACAGAGAGCGGAGTCATCCGTCGTCGCCTCCGGGAGGATGAATAGTTCTCCGCGCGTTGTCAAATTAGTAGCGCCAGGCATAGGAGTGGAAGCGCCGTAGATTAATTACGTAAACATTCAACATAACGCGCGCGATATATTACGCGTTGAAATTTCCTCGACCTGCGTAACGTCTCTCTCTCTCTCTCTCTCTCTCTCTCTCTCTCTCTCTCTCTCTCTCTCTCTCTCTCTCTTTCTCTTTATCTCTCTTACGCGTATGCAAATTTAGATATAGATGTGCTTAACGTAGAGAGAAAGAGAAGGGGGCAAAGTTAGCGCGCTTTTCTTTTCCTGGCTAATTATAATTTGCTTAGCCGAGCAAACTTACATACAACGACGAACTTGCGCCCTATAGTGTAAGGAAACGTAGAGTTTGAAAATGCTCTTAACGGTTAGACAGAAAGAGATAGACAGAGTGAGAGAGAGAGAGAGAGAGAACGCCGGAACTCCGCTTCGAAGAGGAGGAGAGCATAGTGCAGGTACGACAACGTCGCCAGTGTATATATAAATACACGCGCAAAATTTACAAACGCACAACGGCAACACCGACCGATTCAACTTTATGCGATGGACGATGGTTGAACGAATGTATATAGAAGAGGTATGGTGAGGGTAGGGGACGAGAAACTTTTGTCTTCGTTTTACTCATTCGTTGTTATACCGCCAGCCGAGGACTACGAGAAGTCTTTGTTGTCGCGTTTATTGGCTTTTCGCGTTTTTTCTATTCGCGCTTCCTCTTTCCTCTCTCTTTCTCTCTCTCTCTCTCTCTCTCTCTCTCCTTTTTTATTTTCGAAACGTGCTTTTTGTCTCGGCCGACGTGTACGCATTCGTGTTTACACGACGTGCAATAATGCACTTTTGCGAATCTGTTTCCCTACCGAGCGTCGTTGTCGTTATTGTTGTATTGATGTGTTTTTTTTGCGTCGTATATACTTTTTGTAAACGAATATATTTTTATTCAAATTGTAAGTAACAGCGGATTTGATCAATGGTAAATAAGTTTCCTTTTTTTTTTTTTTTGTTTACCGTTGGCGCATACAAACATATGCAAACGTTTTTATTCGAATTTAATTTTTTCCTCAGACTTTATCTTCCATGAAATGCAAACATAAATATTTTAATTTTATTTTTTTTTTTTTTTTTTTTTTTTTTTTTTTTTTTTATATATATAAAACGGGTGTTCTAACAATACTTTCTGCGACTAAAAATTACATGAAATAATAATTTTTATTCTTTAATAAAAAATTTTTTGTAAAATTATGTTATGCTATTTGTTTAGTGAAATTTTTAAAAACATGTTTATGTTGCAAAAAAACTTTTATTATATATTTGGTCTAATAAAGATATTTAATTAAAAAATACGTTGAGTCTGTTTTAATAATTTCATACTTGTATAATACTATAAAAATATAATGTGAATGGTAAAATTACTGCAACAATTCACTTAAAATATTTTACAAATTCATCGATTACCAATCAAATAAAAAATTTTCTATACTATCGAAGTATTTTGGTGAGAACATTTTTAGAATATATTAAGAAAGTTACGAGACGATATCGAAAATAACTTTCCAATAATACCCACATATTTTAAGAGTTGTAACATACTTTCCATAACGCACGATATTTACAACCTACTAGAGCGTAATATCCCTTTGCGGTGCGCGTGAAAAATGAAAGCTCCCCGGGAAGATTTCGCGTTGCAGCGGCAGCAGCCACCGGAAAACAGTTTTAAAGTATTAATTTTTAACCCCCCTCCTCCCAACCCGTAAATCTCTCTCTCTCTCTCTCTCTTTTTTTCTCTTTCTCTCTCTCATTCCGCAAACGCAATTTTCGCAAATGTGAAAAATTTTTACCTTGGCTTCAATTTCCCTTTTTGAGATGAGCGAGAGGAGCTCAACCACCGCCATCCATCGTAATATAACGTCATTGCGTTATAACCGGATGAGAAGGAAAAGCTCGTTCGTCAACCGCCGTTATGTCGCAAGACTCGAGTAATATACGTATAAACGCTCGCGGAAAACGACGAATTATATCCGTACCCCGAGACTCGATGTACATGCGCATCTCTTGAACCGAGAACTCGACTCTCTCTCTCTCTCTCTCTCTCTCTCTCTTTCTCTGAGGTTACGAGTCACCGATTCTCTCATCTGCCTTGCAGATTCTCGGGAATGGAATCCCTGAATTCACCCGAGCATAATGAAAGAGAGAGATGAGTGTATGTATAGGTTCAATTATTCCGAGCTTCGAGGCAGCTATACGCATTAAATCGTCGCGCAATAATGTCCCGCGTACCGTCGTGTCGCATAATACCCGTAGTTTATGGGCTTTCATTAATATGCGGACGCTCCGGTTGTAAGTGCGCCCGGTTTGATCGAACTTCGAAGTGCACGCGCATGCGCGTACGAGTCGATAAACCTTTTGATATATATTATTTTATTAAATGAGCGCTCGAGTAATTAAGAGAAAAAAACTCGAAAGTCTTTTTTTTTCGGTTTTAAAAGCACCGGATACGATGGAGAATTTCGTCGACGTAAAAGTTTTAAACCGAAAAAAATTCGAGATGCGCTTATAAAGTATACGTGTGTATACATATCGTGTACCGCAGGGTAAATTTGAAATTTTATGACTTTTTGGTACTCGTTTCCGATCCTGTAGGTTTAATTTACCAAGCGGCGTTGTATTTTTTTTTTTTTTTTTTTTTTTTTCATTTCATTCCACGGTTTATGCTTTTATTCACTGAGCTCAATGTATAAAATTTTAAAATAAGGATATTCGATATCGTGCAATAAATTTTATCCGAAAAAATTAATTTGTCTATTATCAACGAGTGTAATCGCTATAAAAATGAAATACGAGGTCTGGCTATTAAATAACGAGACTGGTTACGAAAAAGGGTTTTATTATAAAAATTATTCTACATTCGAATGCTCCCCTTCAATATACTCCCCGTCCCTCGCCACACACCTTTCCATATGTTTTTTCCATTGATCGAAGCAGTGCTGGAAGTCTTCTTTGGTGAGGGCCTTTAGGAGCTCTGCCGTTTTTTGCTTTACCGCTTCCATCGACTCAAATCGGGTCCCTTTCAAAGCAGATTTTATCTTCGGAAACAAAAAAAAGTCGCACGGTGCCAAATCTGGCGAATACGGCGCGTGTTTGAGCACTGGAGTGCGCTTACCGGCCAAATACTGCTTCACAGATAGTGCGTTATGGGCAGGTGCATTGTCCTGGTGCCAAATCCACGAGTTGTTCTTCCACAACTCGGGCCGTTTCTTACGAACTCGTTCTCGCAGTGTTGCCAAAACTGACAAATAGTAAGTCTGGTTGACAGTCTGACCCTCTGGAACCCATTCAGTCATCACGATACCGTTTATGTCAAAAAAACGATCAACATTGCCTTGAATTTGGTTGGTCATCTTCAGTGCTCACTCGGCCCTCACTGAAGCGCTTACACCACTCAAAAACACGCGCACGAGATAGAGAATTGTCCCCATAGGCCTCTTGCAACAATTTACAGCACTCAGTCGGAGTTTTTTTCAATTTAACGAGAAATTTGAGATTGATACGTTGCTCCTGTTTTTCGTCACACATGGTTTTCGGCACGAGAAAAAAACACGTTCGTTTCAAACTGCTACCGCACAAATACAATAATAGTGACGAGAACGTGTTTTGGTACGTGCATAGACAAGATATCTAGATACCCAACGCACTACTCGTTTTTTTCCCCACCCCTCTACGGCGCCCTCTAGGTGCGCAGTCTCGTTATTTAATAGCCAGACCTCGTATTGCCGTTGTCGTGTATACCGTTTGTTTTAATATACGATAATAAACAAATTTATAAGTAATGCAAGTTTTGAAAAACGATTAAAATAATTTTATTCATATTATTTTGAATTATTTATTAAATGAGTTAATTTTAAAATGTAAAAATATCGTTTATCGTTTGAAAGAAAAAAAAAAAACGTAACAAACTGATATGTTAATGATGTTGTTGGCGCACGCGTTGGAATTACGCATAAAACAATCGTATGATTGAAATTTATGGACATACATTACTGTCACAGCCAACATTATTGATAATCATAGCAAAGCACACCGCTGAAATAGCAAAATGCTACAGTAGGCATTAATTCACGTAATTTTAATAACAATATTTCAAAATTACTTAAATATTGCTTTTATAAAAAAAAAATATGCAATACAATCGCACATATATTTCGCTTGGAAAATTTACAAATAATTTTATAAAGTTAAGCTGTGCATTCTATTACAATAAACGAAAGGGTTTGCAAGCAAGAAAGTTTATTTATAACTGTTCGTTTAAACTTTATGCGGCAGTTTTTACAAAAATTTAAACAATTAATAATAATAATAATAATAATAATAATAATAATAATAACTAAAGTAAACTATGAAAATTTTGCAATTTTAATGTTCAAAAAGGTATATTCCGAACGCAACGCGCGCACTTCTCATTAAGTCCTCAAATATAACCAACTGTTGCTCTTTACGATTTCACGGAAACTTGTGCAGTCGTTGCGCCGCTAAAGTTCTTCGGTCGCATTTATATTGTGTAATGTTTATATCTTTCGAAAAAAAAAAAATCTATTGTTTTCAAAAGGTACCGTTATATATTGTACAATGTCAACGGGTAATTAAATTTAAAGTAACAAAAATCTACTCTATTTTAGAGCGGTAAATTTTGATAAATGATAATTTAATAAACAATTTATCAATACGTATTCGTTTTTATTTTTAAACACTTCTAATTGTTCTTTATTAAATTGCCTCGCTGGTTTAAATTTAAATTGTCAATAACTCATCAGGACCCGCATATCTTGTAATTTAAAGAAAGTTTTACTCAAAAATATTAGCCGTTAAGAAATAATGTTTCCTCCGTTCTCTCTCTCTCTCTCTCTCTCTCTCTCCCTCTCTCTCTCTCTCTCTCTCTCTCTCTCTTTTTTAATAAAAGAAAATACACCGACGATCTGGAGAGAATCGATCGTCAACAGGAGAACCATGTGCTTAATTGACCGACTCGCCCCAAAGCGAGAAAATGATTCGTTCCAGCTTCTGACGTCATCTGGACTATCCATTGGAGATATCCGCTCTTGAGGAGAGAGAGAGAGAGAGAGAGAGAGAGAGAGAGAGAGAGACAACAAGCAAATAAAAAATCCAAGGAGAACGGCATTTGTCCGATGCGAGAGCAAACATAACTGCATTTATTAATTTGACAAGGACGTTTTGAAGAAGCGGGAAAGAAAATCGAAGACGGCGATAACTACTGACTTATGTCAAATAGAATCATCGCGATCTGGAGCACTAATGATCGATTTCTTTATTATGATTTTTTTTATGCGCATTTATTACACGCGTTGCGATGTTTTATTATTTTTCTTTTTGTTTGAAGCTACTTCGTGCTTCTATTTTATTTTCGAAATAAGTCTGATGTAAAATAGACTTTATTTACTTTGAAATATTTTGTTAATTACGGTTTTTTATTTAAAAAAAAAAAAATTAAAATTTAGCATATTTAAAATAATTATTAGCAAAGGCAGTTATTTAAGAGTGTAATTATATCGCATTCAATAAATTGTTTAACAATTAAATAGCTTCGACACTTGAATTCATTCGACAATTAAATTTCGAATAAAATCAAGGTAATATTGACGCATCAATAAACGAAAATTCCCATGAAATATCGTACTTTTAAATTTATTGTTTTAAATTCCACTTTCAATTATCGCTACGTATACGAGTCGAGTACCGTATCGATTTTACGTAAACGCATGTACGTGCATTTTCTCTCTGCATGACCTTGGACAGATAAACTCGTTCCTTTTTTCTTGCCTTTTTTTTTAGAAATAATTTCTATTATAATACCGTGCATACCGTAGTTTTCAAGCGAGGTCAAAGTTTCTTCCCATCGCAACAAATAACTATAACTTTATTTGAACAAATCTCTCTCTTTCTCTCTCTCTCACTCTCTCTCTCTCTCTCACTCTCTCTGGATACATCGGTAACGACAAACGCCGTAATCACAAAACGCGTTGTATAATTTATGCGTACATTCGTTGTGGTGAATTTATTCAATTGTGATGAGAGATAAATAGAACTTTATCTGTCTTTATTTAAAACAAATTATAATTTATTTTTTAAAAGTTGTAAGTTTATAAACAATATATTCATTGTATTGCATACGTCAGATTCACAAAAGAATACATGTATATAAGATTAACGATATCAATTTTATGAATCCACTCTTTATCATTAATTTATAAAAAATGTAAAAAATGTTTTTTTTTTTTTTATATAATTATAATTAGTCCATAATTTTTTGTCGCTTCGTTGTTACAGAAGGTGGATCCCGAGCTGATATTCACAAAACAAGAAAGGATCGGTAAAGGCAGTTTCGGCGAGGTATTCAAAGGCATCGACAACCGCACCCAACAAGTTGTCGCGATAAAGATTATCGACCTAGAAGAAGCCGAAGATGAGATCGAGGACATCCAACAGGAGATTATGGTCCTGTCACAGTGTGACAGCCCATACGTCACCAAATATTATGGATCCTACCTCAAGGTAAGCCGTGCTTTTTTTCTCTCTCTCTCTATCGCTTTCGCGAAACCACGCAAAAGAGAGAAAGTTCTTTTTACAAAAACGTAATAAGGTCGATTCCTCGATTACGTAATCGCAGAAGAAAAAAAACAGCAAGCGAGACTCCTTTAACAAAAGTGACTCATTGGGCTTTTTAATTTTAGCTCACATAGCACAAAGATTGAATTTTATTTTCTTTCAGCGAGTCACCCGAGCTTTAACGTAAATTCGCATTTTCAAAGATATTACCGGCATTGTTTGACCACGTTTCATGCTCAAAACTTTCATAAAGAATTTAATCGACTCGAGTCGAGGCAATTAATATACCGTAGGAATATTTCTTGTTTCGTTTAACACAATATGTAACCGATGTATTAATCTTTTAAAACGCGTCACGTTTTCCAACGATAATTTGATAAATAAATAATAATTTTTATTTTCACGCGCAAATTACATTTAATAGGATCGTATATTTTGTATAAGAAAATTGTATATTTTTTCATTAACTAAATTTATTTTTATTGATTATTTATCTGAAATTTTCATGCATTTTTATATCAACGCGATTTAAATTGTACACTTTCAGTATGTATTCATTACAAATAAAAGTTAATTTTACTGTAAAATATACGCTAACGTTGCGAAAAAAGCGTGTCCAAGTACCAAATACGCATCAAGAATTAAACATCGGCTGAATTGTCAACGATGCACTACAGCGCAGTACAGCGTACATAAATATATATATATATGTATATACATATACGAGTCAATAAAATCGTCGATCGATATTTCATGCAATCGCCGTCCGCATGACTAACGCGGCTATAAAACACGAAGATTTACGAGTTGAGAAAGAAAAAAAAAAGACACGTACACGCACGCGCGTGTTGTTTTTTTTTTTTTCTCACGCGCGACCACTCCTGAATGAAGCTAAGGCGCGCGCGCGCGCGGGCGTTTATTAAAGTAAACTCTTACGGAAATTAATTGCAAAACTCGAGGGCACTCTCAACCTTTTTCTCGCGCGCACCCACATTCGACGATTCAAATCTCGAAACGGTCTCGTTGAGATTTTGCGATCGAAAAGCCACCGCGTACTTTTATTTTTTCAGAGCGAACGAAATAAACGAGCAAATCGCGCGTTTACATAACGTTTAAGGGACACGCGCGTCATGGTTGTTTTTCTTTTTTTTTTTTTTTTTTTTCACGCGCGTAGCGTTCGTCGAGCGAATACACAACGCACAAGCACGTAAACGTAATTCGCTTACGACGCACCGATGCGTCGGTCTCCTCTGCCCAAAAGCGAGAGATGAATTAACGAAAAACGTCGGCGGAGTAAAAAATGCACCTTTGGTTAAAGTACCTTTGTAATCGGTGTACCGTGATGGAACTTTGTCTTTTTAACGCGCAAAGAAACGCCGCGCGGACGAGGCTTGTTTTCTTTTATTATTCTCTCTTTTTTATTTCTACCTTACCGCACGGGGAATAATGGCGTAATTAAGCGCGGCGTGAATTTATTCATGCGTTCAAAACAAATACGGGGGTTATTTCCTCTTCTCTCTCCTTTCTTTAAACAGTTTGTTTGATTGTTGTTGACGAGATGCCAGTTTATTGCTTGGTTACACACTGTGTATAAAATTTTATGGTTGACAATGTCACGCTTATCGCGGAAATAAATTTTGGGTTTTTATGTATTCATTATTTTATATTATTATTTTTTTTATTAGAAATTGGTTAAATAAATAAAATAAACGCAGTTTTGGTGTTAAAAATAAAAAGCTATATTTAAAATCACGTTACAAGTAAGCAAGATGAAAGTTTCGGTATGAAAGCCAGAAGAAAATTCAAAACTAAATCGCCGTAGATTTTTAGAAAAGTAAATGCAGAAAGAACGTAGGTACTAAACATCTGTGTTCGAAAAACACTTTCAGTTGTATAAAACAATAAGGGAGAGGGAGAGGGAGAGGGAGAGAGAAAGGGAGAGAACACGTATAACCATAAATTTTAGTTTACTGATAAATATACAAAATATTACAAACTAAGGCCAAAAACGAAATATAATAGATTCATTTTTGCTTTAATTCAACATTCGCAAATAATTATTGTTCGTAATAAATTTAATTAATATCCCGATACGAAAATTTTTTATTGTAAATAATTTACATGATAATTTATAAGGGTTTTAATATAATATTTTCTTTTGTCACTAAATAGACTAATGTAAATGTAAACTGTTTGAAAATATGATACTCAATGAATTGAGGAAAATTTTTAAAATTCTTTATTGCCACTCGATGAGACGATAAAAATTTTAAAAAGTTTGTTGACATTAAATATTATGTATACATCGTAAGTACTCTTATTTTTTAAAGTTTTTTTTAATCATATTCGTGATGTGTGAGTCATATTTAATCGGAACTAAAATTAAGCTAGAATAAATACAAAACATATGAACCAATTATCAAATTATGAAAGTCTTATTATGAATGAAATAACTTTCAATATAAAATTGTACGTCGATATAAATAGATTTATTTTCACGATATGTCTTACTATTAAATTTATCCGCAATCTAATTTATTTAAGTATAAGACTTAACATTTTGTAGCATTTTAAATAATATCTCAATTTTTATAATTATTGTAAACGAAATTTAAAAGAATAAAACTATTTTAATTGATTATAGTACTGTGCAACGAATAAAATTATTTATGAAAACTAACAATTCGATATTTTTCGGTCAATAAAGAAATTTTCTTTTAAAGAATTTTGAGTTCAACAAAATTTATGTCTTTATTTTAATCATATAAAATAACCAATTCACAATTAAATTATGGTTGCACAGAAATGTCTTCTAAATTCTAAAAAAAATCGATAATTCGATAAGAAAAAAAAGAAGAAGAAAATCCAGAAACCATAAAAATAACCAGAAGTTACAAACAACTTTTCCCGAGCTAGAAGTCTATAATCATCGCGCTCTGTATTTGTTGCTTTCCAAGTTGTTCACCCTACCGATGATGAAACCAACGACCGAAAGACGATATTCCCATTCCGAATGGTAATCCGACTAATCGAGTTTCGTTTTTCTACATCGAGAGAATCAATGAGTATACATCTGTGCGTATCGACGTTCGAAAGCTTCTCGCCTAGATATGCGAAATTGTAAACGAGAAAGCGAGTCCACGCCGCGCGCGAGGAAAACAATCGCAGAGAAGCCCAATGCCGATGATGACATGGCGAATCTAGCCGAGAAAGGTAGACAGAAAGAGAGAGACAGAGGGAGACGGAAAAGACACTGCCTACGCAGTCTGATGTCATCTGCCTGATTTTCTTCTCTCTCTCTCTCTCTCTCTCTCTCTCTCTCTCTCTCTCTCTTTCTTTTCTTAGCACAGCCATTAAAGCCGCGAGTCGATGACAGTCGTCGAAGGCAAAACGTCTCTCTTTTTTTTTTTTTTTTTTCTTTTCTTTACTCTGTACGAAGCTGGCACGCCTAACTATTTCCCAAGTCTTACTTCCATTCTCCTCCTTATTTTTTTTTTTTTTTGTCTTTTATATTGTTAAATGTTTATTAAAGGATAGGAGGTTTTGATGTTTCGAACTTTAGAAAGTCGCTAATTAGTATTTAACGATTGCTTTGAATGCAATAACACACCGGAGACTTTGGAAAAAAAGTCCGCGACAAACAATGGCGCATTAAAAAACTTACGTTTTGCTTTCGTTAATTTGTCCTTTTAAAATTTTG
>OX465097.1:27546333-27574733 GCA_949987625.1 Chalcis sispes | reverse complement strand
AGAGGTTTCATTGTGATGAGAGTCTGTGAGAGGAATCGGAGAAAGAATAACGTCATTGTATTGACGTTATAACCATGATGCGAGGGAAGTTTTGATTTTTTAAAGGAAGAATGATTCGTTGTACGTATAGGGTCGTTCTTTATGCTATTGTTTTCAAGTTTATTGAAGTTGATTGAAATGTATTTGGTATATTTTAATACGGAGACTTTACTTTGATTGCCGTTCGTTAACTCTGTGTATAGATTCTTGACATCGACCGTTCGGTTATTATTTTGATTAGCTCAATGAAAAATACAAATTTATATTACGTTGTACATTAACTTCGTTATAAATATTGATTCTAAATATATTATAATATTGATAGAAAATGAAAAAAAAATTTTAAACCTATAAGTAAAAGTAAAGAGAATATAATATGATTATTATTATTATTTTTTTTTTTTTTTTTTTTTTCATAAAAGTAAATATTATAATATATATTAAAAAAGTTTATAAAAATATGATTAATTACGAATTAAATAAACATATCTTTTATGAAATGCATGACTATATTTTTTATCAGTTTTACGGTTAATGCATACCGAGTAATATATTCTTTTATAAGCAATTCTTATCTTTTAACTACACAGTTAGATAAAAATGAATATTTTTCAATGCCAACAACATTTTTTTCATAAATATTTTCATTCATCTCAAGACTTGAAACCTTTTTGCATAAATTCTATCGTTACGAGTCGTATCTCTCTTTTTTAAAATGATTCTCATCTCGAGAGCACTTTTTTCCTTTTTAACTATTCAATTTTTCAATTTTCAAATTATGCAAGTTAAGCCAATGTATTCAAAAACGTTACAACGCATTACGTTGAAAAAATTAATCGTTAACCAGCATCGATGAAAAATGACTGTCTCATTGATTACTCGGCACTTTTTTTTTATGCCTTAACGAAGAAAAGCCGCGTCTCTCTCATCTCTCTCGATGCAAATTTCATCGTCAAATCACACTCACACATACTTACATATACGTACATATATCTACTTATTTCGGTTAAAACTCTCTTTCTCTGCTTAGTTCCGGCTTTTTAAAGCTTGCACGGATCCAAAATTTGATCGATTTATCGACGTTTAATATCGAATTCGCTTATATTTGGCGCTAGGTAGAATCTGGTTACATCCACTTGCTCGCGCGTACCATCGAAGATTTGTTTCGATGCGTCGTTCATCACTGCCAGCGGCACTCCCGCGATCGCTTGCAGGAGGGGGGAGGGGGGAATAGGGGGAAAATAACAAAGAGAAAAAAGAGAACGGACGAAGATAAAGGGAAAAAAGCGGAAGAAGAGAGAAGAAAAATGCAAGCAACGACGGTCAGAGAGTAGTCCAAGTGTAATTCATTATGTATAAAACTCTCTTGGTATAATGCGAATTTTTCTCTATCGTTCTTTTCGATCCCTCTTTTCTCCTCCCTCATGCGCTATAATGCGAATGTCCAGAGCTTCTCTCTCCGGTGCGCGCATTGTTTGCTTTCTGGATAAGATTGATGGCACGAGTTTAACCGTTAATTTCTCTGCCGTGCTTTTTGTCTTTTGGCCGCTTTGCGTTTTGCTCTCGGCGTGTGGAATTTATTTTCGGATTAAATTAATTAATGGATGGCGATTATTCGTACTGGATGTTTTTTTTTTTTTTTTTTTTTTACTTCTTAATGAAAGTTTTGCATTATCTCTTTCTAGCGATTCATCAATTATCGCGACAGCATAACAAATCCTTTTATAAAATTAAATTATTTCATAAAAAATGAATTTTCCGTATTTTCTTAAAGAATACTTTATGGTAAAAAAGACACTCATTTCGTGAATGAAGTAATTTTTTTTACAAATAGATTTTTATTGCGACGCGGTACTTCATTCAACTTTGCCAACTCTCTTTTCAAAGACGAAGAGTTTGTAATGTAATCAATTGAGTAACAGAAAATAAAATACTTCCTCGAATGATCTTTCGCGCTTTGAACTTGTCAACGACTGCTTTTTTTTGTTCTTTCAACCTGGCATTCTTTTGATCCTTTTTAAAAGTCGTATCTCTCTTTGAACGCGCGTAAATGAAAATCCTCGACTTGCTGCTGTACACTCAATATATATATATATATATATATATATATATATATATATATATATATATTTCTCACTAAAGCGCAAAAGGCATTTGAGTTAAAAAAGATGCGATTTTTATTAAAATAAAAAAGGATCTTGCAAATACTTTCAACGAAAATGTTATACAATCGCCTTGAAGTTCAAGGTTCAAGATTTCTGACTCAATCTTCTTCTGTTTTACTCCTCGCGTAACGAAAAGAAGATTTTCTTTCCCCTTGCTTTAACCGAATTTCTTAACGAGACACACATTTGACGCAACGCGCTTAGTTTTGTTTCTTCTTTTCTCGAACGTAACTTCTCTTTTATTTTTCAAAGCAATATATATTAAAGCGTTTAATCCCTCGAAAAGAGGGAGAAATAAAAACTAATGACGGCAACGTTTAATGGCGTCGGGTTTTTGAATTTTTTTATATTGCTGCTCACGATGCGCGTCGTGATTTTGAAAATCAGATAACAATTGTTTTGCAGTATTAAAAATTTTTTGTTGACGATCTATCGTTCTATGGATATGTTTGTTAATTTGAAAAATAAAAAGCGTATGTAATTAGTACGGAGAAGAAATGTTAAGGTAGAAAGGATGTCAAGACCTATTATTTGCCCTCAGATTTGCCATAAAAACAGCAAAAATTATTCTAACGTGATTATCAAACTGCCTGCCAACCTACGAAAAGGGGTTCTGTGCCCTATATACCCTGACTCGGTCATTTCATTTAATGAGGCGCGAAAATTAAAGCTATGCCGATTCGCGCACCCCGCGAATTTCAAATCGTGCGAAAAATGCATTTTACAAATTATTTAATTATTAAAATTGATTACTAATTTTGAAAAAATAATAAAATATTTACCGATTGAAATAATAAATACAGTTTAAATAATTATGCATTGTACTCTTCAGTGAAAGGTAAGGTTTCCTTTAAGTAACAAGTAGATAAACTAATCATTTACAAATTTTTTAAAAAATAGCGTAACATAGAATTACGAATGCAATTTTTATTTTTCTCTTGGCAAATTTTTTTAAAATAAAAGCTTAAAACACTTACAAGACACTTTTCTCGATGACGGTAAAAAATAAAGCGGCCAATGTACGAATTAGCAGAAAACGAGAGAGAGAGAGAGAGCGTGCGTGCATAAAAGAAAGAAGAGAAGGAGGAGGAAGATTGGAATGATTTAATAACCCTCGACACGCGCGTGCTCGCGACGACGACGACGACGACGACGACGACGACGACGACGGCAACGACTACGACGACGACAACACGAACGAGTTGAACGAACCCTTTGCGTTCTTTCTTTAGTTATACGTATACGTGAAAGGCTTGACTTCTCTCTCTCTCTCTCTCTCTCTCTCTCTCTCTCTCTTTCTCCCTCATATATATGCTTAAGTGTACATGTCTGCATATATATGCGCGTATACATAAAGACCGACAGGCAAGTTGCGCGCGGAACCCGTGTATATATCTGCATGAAAAATGATACACCCCTTATGTAGCAACAACGACGGCAGTGCTGCTAAGTGTAACCGATCGGCGCTGCTTTTCTTTTGTTTAAAATAACGACGATGATTTATCGCGTAATTCTAGTTTATTATGCTAATTATTAATTGTGAACCGATGTCGTCGCGTATTATACACGTACCGTGGCATGTTCGCGAGATATTTTCAGACTCCGTATATCTATTGAAAATTAAAAGTTTCAATTTTTCTTCTATTTTTTCTTATATTTTATTTTTGTCATAGGTGGTATTTTAACACGGCGATGAAAAATTTAATAGCAGCTAGTTAAATGCTTCTTAGAAAATAAAATCGGTGTATGATAACATATAACCCATATATTAACGTTATCTTTATTAAAATTTATGAACATATTATTTATACGTTATGTGTAAATCATACGTTAAGAATAAATCAATAACAATAATTTTTTTTAAATGTTTAACCAAGAAGATCAAATTAACATTAAAAAGTAAAATAGAAAAATAATCAAAAATAAAGTAAAGCATAAGTTTTTATAAAAATATTTTCCAATAAAAAGTTTGCTATAAAAATTCTGAATCTATTTTAAATAACTCTCAACTCGAAACCAAATACAGTATACAACAATCACGGAAAAAACTTACTAACGATCTCGGAAAAAAAACTTTAACGAAAAATAAAAATAAAAAAAGCAAAACCAAAATAACGCAGGATCAGAAACATGAAAAAATCACCTCTCAAAGAAAGAAAGAGATTTAAGTATGTATAGAAAAGTGAAAAAAGACGACATCACTGCACGGCGATAAATAATTGTCGCTCTCGAAACTTTCACGATCGGCGGCTTCCCGCGTAACTATACCGAAGAACAACGCCAATCGCGCGAGTTGTTTATGCGCGCTCTCAATATGGAAAAAGGAGAGAAACTACTCTCTCTCTCTCTCTCTCTCTCTCTCTCTCTCGTGCGAGTTTTGTTTCTCGCGAGCTATCAAGGGCCACTGCCCTCGGCCTCGAGTTTTCTTCTCTCTCTTTTCTCTCTCTCTCTCTCTCTCTCTCTCTCTCTCTCTCTCTCTCTCTTTCTTTCTCTTTCTTACGAAACGATTATAGCGCCGCAGGAATATTTTAAGGAGACTTCCTAACATAGAGAGAGAGAAATTTTCGTCTGCAGTGCGCTGCCTATAATGTAAGTTGTAGAGGAAAAAGAGGGAGAAGGATCTTTGACGTCAAGTGTTTGTATTTTGCAATAAAATTCATGGTAGTCAAGCGAGAGAGAGAGAGAGAGAGCTAGAGAGCGAGAGAGAGAGAGAGAGAGAGGGAGAGGGAGAGGGAACAAGATTACAGAGTGCGTAAGTGAGCTCTAAAAGAGATTTTTTAAAGTTATGTTGTACGCATATTTTTAATAGCGCAATTTAACCTTTTATTACTTTCTTATAAGTTTTCGTTAAAGAAAATACTAGCTCCTTTTTTATTAACAAATATATATATATATATATATATAATATGTATATATTGAAAACAAATTTTATCATCCGTCGAAAATTGCGACGAAAATATAAAACGACTTCTAGTTGTCGTCGCGAACGAATTTATTTGATGAAATTGCTTCTTCGCGTAAATTTCGGAGTTACCAAGAGGACTTTTTCTAAAATAAAGTTTTACGCTTTGATAAATTTTACTTTCAATGCGCGCACAACAAATAAACTCCAAAAAACAAAAAATTTTTTTTTTTGATAAACATTTATTCATTGAAAGAAATTTTTAATGCAAACGAAGTGCATTTATATTTATGACACGTGACATCGTCGCTTTTTTTTTTTTTTTTTTTTTTTTTTTTTTTTCAACCATGTAACGATGTTTTACTTTTCTTGCGTTATTTAAATTGTGCAGTGTGACATAATTTATTCTTTGCACGAAGAAAAACAAAAGAAACTTTGCTGTTTTAACAATTCATTTATTCCCATAAGAAAACTTCATCCCGTGGAGAAAAAGTTTTCGAGTTCCCCGACTGAACAAAATTTTAATGTAACATTTTTTTAAACGAAAGAGATAATAATAAGATGCGTGTATAACTTATTTAATATTCTGTTTATAAATGAACGATTAATCTTGCGCTTATAAATCGCGAAGTCAATTTAAAAAATTTTAATATATAAATTTTTTATTAGCGTATTAACGCAGAAAGATAATTAAAGAAATATGAGTGCAAAAATATGCGTAAAATAAATTCAATATTGAAATTAACGTAAGAAGCAACTTTTATGTAAGAAGATGCATAGCGAGTCTATTCAGACAGTTTTTCATTTACTGCTTGGGTTGTAAATTTATATAAAATTATTGTACCAAGAATTTACTATAAAAATTCCTTTTTACAACAGAAATTGTTTAACCTCAATTTTATAATATTAAGTTTTTATGTTTGAAAATAAAAAAAAAAGACATTGACGTATTGTAGCTGTTTTCGATTTATCTTTTTTTAAAGATACATCCGATATCCTTCGGCATCAAATATTCTCTCATCTCTAACTCAAATTCGTATTTTTTTTAATTCTATTTTTATCAAATTTATTAGTTTAATTCCGCTTTATAGTTTTATCATGAAGATAGGCGCCGCAAGAAATATACGCATATACACGTGTATATATATATATATATATATATATTCACGCGACTTCTCATCTCATCATCCCGGAAAGAAAATTATTGCCACTTTAATCCCCTATATTACCACTGGGAACTACGAACGATTTCAACGCTATCTCATTTTATATTTTCCTTCCTTTCTCTTCTGCTTTATTGCGCACCAGTCGGACTTCCTTATTCCGGTTATAATAACGACGCTATCGGCATTCCGAGAAACGTTCGATGAGTTGGCCTCTCTCACGTCGCTCGCGATTTTGTTGCTCTTTTTTTCTTTTTTTTTCTGCGCAACCAAGCAACGATAAGGAAAAAGACGGGAAAAGCTAAAAAAAACGCCAAAAAAAGATCTGCTTAAGGACGAGCCGCTTTTGATTTCCATCGTAAAAATGTAAAAAAAAAAAAAAAAAAGAAAAAAAAGAAAAGGAAAGTAAAGAAACGGAAAAATGAAAATCCAGAGATGAAAACGTTAGCAGGGAGAATCCGCGCATGTAAAAAAAAAAAAAAAAGAAAAAAAAAATAAGGGCTCGCTTCTTGCGCGAGAGCTATCTCGCAAAACATTGACCTAAAAAGCTGACTAAGTGTACAAAGGGAAAATAAACAAAGGCGAGCAAAGCGACTGTTCGTCGTCGGATATATATATGTCTCTGTATATATATATATATATATATATATACATCCCGAGTTCGTGTCCTTGCTCTCTTATCGCCTTATTGGCTCGCGCTTATAAACCCGCACAGATTATTAACGGCGCTACGCTGTCATGTTGCCCTGTGCTCCTCTCGTCTCTCTATTTTTCTCTCGCAACTCTATCTTCTCCTTCTCTTTTTTCACGAGGAATAAGAAATGTAAGAAGGATGAAAGAAAAAAGATTGCAAAAAAGGCGTGCGAGCTTGAACAAAAAAAAAAAAAAAAAAAAAAAAAAAAAAAAAAAAAAAAAAAAAAAAACAACATAAGAAGACGATAGGTCGAAATGTTAAGTATCGATTGAATTTAATTGTTTAAATTAATTGTTTTTCATCACGCTCGAATTTCGATTATTTATGTATATGTTTGTCGAGATAACTGAGAGAGAGAGTCTGTTTAACGTTTATGTGTGTATTAATAGCATGTTTATTTTTATAAATCTATTTTTACGCGAATTGCACGCTTCGGCATATATAATGATTAAAATAAAACCGTATAAAAAGCGTGCATAAAATAAGACGTTTAAGAAAAAAAAAAAAAAAAAAAAAAAAAAAAAAAAAAAAAAAAACATTAATCCATCGTTAACGCGTCGTTAGTTTTTCGATATCGACTCGATTGATTGATTTAAGAAAGAAAAAAAGAAAAACAAAACGCAACGTGTTTATCGTGAAATCTTTGTTCGCCGACGGTTCAAACGATTATTCAAACAACGTCGATTAAGTAACATTCGTCACAATCGCGACGAAGGATAAAAAAATAGGAAAAAAAAAAATATTGCGTAACTGGATAAAGATAGAAGAGTGTGTGTTGAGATAAAATGAATAAAGGTTGAATCGTGACTGCCCTCTTAATGTATGGCTCCATTACAAACATTTGAAATCTTTTATCTTGATATTCAAGTAGGTTAGGAAATCTGAAATTGATTTATCTTTCATCGTTATTTCGGGTTAACTTTATTGATTGTTTTTTTTTTATTTTTTTGATACGTTGTCGATTTGCAGATAGGCCGGTACTATTTATCATTTATATAGAAAGTTTCGGCATTGTAGTAATAATATTACAAAGTTTAAATTAATCAACCCATGATCGAAAATTTAAAAGATTGTTTTAATTTTTAATTTTCAACATTAATTATTATTATTATAAAAAATATTAAAAACAACTCAATCATACAAAGTTTAAAAAAACACGAGTTACAGATAAGACACTTTTATCAAAGCAGTTTATATTCACAAGATTTTTTTTGTAGATATAGATCTGTCGTCGTACTAAATAAGTAGTAATAGGTTGGGCTTGCGTCAGACGAGCTCCTAAGTTAAAGAGCATAAAAGATACATTTTTTACGATGCTTTTAGAGTTTATACTCTTTTGCACTTTGGTACACGATGTAGTTTCCATAAATTACTTAGATAAGCTTAAACGGTTAAACTTGATATTTTTGTATAAGTATGATTTTTTTATAAATATAAAACTACTTTTACATTATAATAACTAAAAAAAGTTTGAAAAAAATTTTTTTTTTTATACGGATGTGTTTTTTCTGCGAAATTTTTCATTTAAATTTTAATATTTATGAACATAATTATGCAACAATAAAATTATAACAAAAGCATATTCAATTATGCATAAACAATATAGATTTCAAACTCATCTTCTTCAAATTTCTCAATTTCGATCAATTTTCGTTAAAACAAAGCTCTCGCCTTCATAAATACCTTATTCACCGCAACCATATAACCTTTTCTTCTAAACAAACAAGTCGCTTTGAAAATTCGAAAGCATATACGCGAGTACACGAGAATTACACGCCTAGACGACGAGCGCAGCAACGACGGCGAGTATAGCAACAGAAACAACAGCAACGACGACAACGTCGAGGACAAACCGACGGTTCGTCGAAGCGTAATCCAGATTGCCCGGTGTGGTGTAACCCCATCGGTGAGCCGGCTGGTTTAGTCATCGATATGGGTTATAATTATAACCAACGCTCTTGCCGACCGCTCTCTCGCTCGATACGCGCCGCAAACCCGCTGCCCGTCTACTCTCTCTCTCTCTCTCTCTCTCTCTCTCTCTCTCTCTCTCTTGCTCTCTTGCTCTCGCTTTAGCTCCGTATACCGATACAACGATTCGCTCTCCTGGGCCGATAATTGCGTAGACGTGCGCGTGCGTATGTACGTGTACGCGTAGACACGTACATACGCACACCTCGGGACTATGTTTCTGACGGTAGCGAGTGCACATGGAAAAAATAATGTATGTATATGCGTTGTTATTTTTGACTTCTTTATTTTCTATTGATTTTTTTTAAATAAGTTTTCGGATGAACTTCGGTTTAGCGATAAGAAAGTTAAATAAATATTAATTTATACATAAACTTGGTAATATTTATTTACGGATTCAAAAAAATTTTTCTTTATTTCTCCGTAGGTGAAATTTACTCGACCTAATTTATTGGCGTTTGAACTCTCTGAATAATCTATTTTTTCAGTCAAACCAAGATATAACACATGTTGTTCTTTACAATTAATTTTTATAATTAATTATATTATACAATTAAACAATTATAAATTTATCGTTAAAAAAAAAAAAAAATGTATCGAACAATTTAATTATTAGAATTACCGAGGACGTTGTTTATAAATGATAAATTGAAAATCTCTGTAATAAAATTAATAGGATTAAAAATACATGTGCATATTACATGAATGTTTAATTCCAACAATGCAGAGATGGTGTGAAAATTTTCTCGAAAAATAAACTTAATATATTGAACAAAATCGTTATTTGTTTTTCTCCTAAATATAGACTTTAATAACGTCAATCGTTTGTTAAAATAACACTATGATACTTGATTTTTATGCAAACGAGTTTATAAATACAATAAAGTTTACGTCAGCTTTAATTCTATTAAAGTATATACACATATACCATGATTAACAGTATTGTAAAATAATTGCATCGTGCGATAAATTTAAAAAAGCGCGAATGCACATGTTTCAAATAATTGTATTATAACAAAATAAAAATAAATTAGAATAAAAAAGTATCATTTTAAAATAAATTTCAGTAACGATGCTTACACGCATATATATAAAAAGAAATGTCGAAGTTCGATAAGCGTTAAAATAATAAACGTTAAAATAATCGATTAAGAAGGAGAAGGTTAATATAAAAAAAGGATGCATATCGGCGAGTCGACGTTAATTAAGAAGAAGCAGCCGTCGGCGAGCTTCGCAAAGCGCGAGCACGAATACTCGTAAAATTACGCGCAGGCCCCGTTGATTATCCAGCGATGCGCGATCGGCCCTCCCGACCTTGAGAAACTCGTTAGATAATAAGCTCGTTGTGCGTTGCGTGTTGTTGCAGGGTACGAAGCTATGGATCATCATGGAGTATCTGGGCGGCGGCTCGGTCCTGGACCTCATGAAGGCCGGAAGCTTCGAGGAGATGCACATCGCGGTTATCCTTAGGGAAGTTCTCAAGGGCCTCGATTACCTTCACAGCGAGCGCAAGCTGCATCGTGATATCAAAGGTACGATTTTATCGAGTATCTTGCTTTTATATGTGGTTGATGAATTATTTAACTTTATCTTTTTCATATTCGATAGATTATCCGAGATATTAATAACTTTAAATAATAATAAATAATTGTTTGAAATTTTAAATGTCGACAATTCAGTAATCATAAATTTATGCAATTATCGTTAATAAACGAATATACAATATTATTCATAAAGTAAGTAGCTCGTATAATTTATTTTGGATACCTTGATTTTAACAATTATTAAACGTGAATTATGAAATTTTTAAAATTTTTTTATCAAGTTCTTTAATTGCAACAGTAATTTTTATTTAATTTAAAATTGTTATTTCTCTTTTATAAAATAATAATGATAAAGCATTAAAGTTAAATATTCGTCAGATTTTTACATTTGAATAAATTGTTAAAAAAAAAAATGTAACTTCTTAGTATTAAAGATAAAGATGACTCAAGTCGTGCGTGACACTGAAACTTCAATCTGTTTCGGTGGGAAAAAATTCAGTTTCACAAAAAGTGCGAGATACTGACAAGCTAGTTGGCCATTTTATTGTGCACTCGAACTTTTGATCAATGGCGCGATTTAACGATAAAACTTTATTAAAAGAGCTCGGAATAAGTAATTGTCTTGGTAAATACTCGCTGTAACGTTATCGCGTGGATTTTGCCGCGAATTAAAGGCTCCGTCACCGGATTTATTGAGCACTTTATCAAGGTTATAAAATATTTTTATGAAACTTTGTATTGTTTCGGATATTTATTTTTAAATAATTTTTATTAAAACAAAATGTAAGCCTTAATAGATAGCAAGAAACTTTTACACGCTCGGCGAGTTATGTTCTCTTTTATTATTTTCTAATTACAAGTTTTGAGATTAGAAACACGGGCAGAATAATGATAATGCTCTTATAGTTCGCGTAAGGTATAATGAAGGTAATCATTATTCAAATAGCTAATCATCTACATTGAAAAAAATTAAACTAAGCTTGAAATTTTAATTATTTTCGTCAAAAAATCATAAATAATTTAACACTTTTTAATTTAAAATTTTCATGCTTCTCTATAATATAATTGAAAGAAATGTAAAATGTTTTTTTATAATTTTTAATAATATTTTACACGTTAAACAGTACTGGATTATTTTTATGAATGTTAAATTGTAAATTTATTAGCAAAATATTGCTTCATTTAATAATAAAATATATTTAATTATTCAAAAGTAAAAAAAAAAGAATTTGACTCATCTTTTTATCTTCATATTCTATTCAGTTTCTCTTGCAGCTAATATACAAAGATTTTTCAAAGTTGCTCGAGCGCGCAATATACATATATGATAAAGAAAAGAAAGAAAAACAACCTTTCTTTTTTTTCTTTTTTCCAAGGCAACTTGTAAAAACTTCAACAGCGCAACATTCGACAAAGTCTAAGCGTAAAAAAGGAAAGAAAAAAAGAAAAGTAAAACGATGTTTTTGCATCTCGGTTGTTTTATATAATTAAAAAAAAAAAAAAAAAAAAAAAAAAAAAAAAAAATTTAAGTTTAAATTTCGCGATTGCACTTGGTTACAGCGGCGAACGTTCTCCTGAGCGAGATGGGGGACGTTAAGCTCGCGGACTTTGGCGTTGCGGGCCAGCTGACGAACACCACCAGCAAGAGGAACACTTTCGTTGGGACGCCCTTCTGGATGGCGCCAGAAGTTATCAAACAGTCTGCTTACGATTCCAAGGTATTTTACACTATTAACTTGTTCGTGTTTTAGATAATTCTTATATATAAATTTCACTTTTATTCGAAGAACGAGCGATTTTTTTTCCGTAGTTTTCATAATTTTTTCACGATTCCACATATAAAAATTTCGCGCACGATGTTAAGGTTCGCCTTTTTTTTTTTTAACGACCAATCGACTGATTGGCTCTTGATATTGAAGACGCGATATAATAAATCAATAAATGCGATATCCGAGATCGCAAAATAGTTTGAATTAAAAGTTAAATTTGAACTTCTTTCTCTTTATTTATATTGTTTTGAAACTTTAATCGAATACGATAAATATTATCTCATAGAACTGTTATAATAAAAACTTTATCTAAGACAATTATTTGATAAAATTTAAATTTAATTAAAAAAAATTTACCCCGTAAAATTAGCTTTTAAAAATTAATTACTCTTGAAAACAAAGTAAATAAACAAATATCGTTTGAAAGTTCAAACTGTCTCTTAATTCCTCACCTCAAACCAATTATCTAGGAAGCAAAACTATCCCGACTAAATTCGCGTTCTCCGAGTTCTCCGAACAAAGTTACAATTCGCGAAAAACTTTTAAAATACCTCACGAACAACCTCTTAAAAAAAAAAAAAAAAAAAAAAAAAAAAAAAAAAAAAAAAAATTGAAACTTTTTTCCAGGCCGACATTTGGTCGTTGGGCATAACGGCGATCGAACTGGCAAAGGGCGAGCCACCGAACAGCGAGCTTCATCCAATGAGGGTATTATTCCTAATTCCTAAAAACAATCCCCCACAGCTGACCGGCAACTACACCAAGCAGTTCAAGGAGTTCGTCGAAGCCTGCCTCAATAAAGATCCGGAGAACGTAAGTGTTCGCCTGGTTTCTTCATTTTTTTTTCTTTTTTTTTTTTTTTTGGCCTTCGTAAGCCACTTTCTCTCTCTCTCTCCCTCTCTCACTCTCACTTTTCTCTCTCTCTCTCTCTCTCTCTCTCTCTCTCTCTCTGACCTTCTCAATTGAAGCTTGGGCTTGGATACGGACTATACATCGAAACTCGAGATAACGCGCTTACCCTTACTCGCTCGCCCCCTCTTCCCTTCCTTCTCTTTATTGCGGGTAAAAATAGCATTTGCGCCGTACCGGTAAAACTTGCTAGATCGAGATTAATGTTTGCGTGCGCATCTTACGGTTACTTTAACGCGCTAATTTTTAATAATTTTTAATGGTTCAAATTATTATTATTATTATTATTATTATTTTTTTTTTTTTTTCATATAAAGTTTTTATAAGGAGATTAGATGAAAAAAGAAAACTTTCTTTTTTACTTTAGTTACGTTGTTATCTAACATTTGAAATAACAATTTATAGATCTTTTATAAATTTAATTTTTATAATAAAACGTTAAATAATTTATCAAACAATATTTTTTTTTTTTTTTTAAACAATAGTCGATTGCGAGTCCTATATCAAAATTTTATTATACTTTTGATTTATTTAAACAGAGTTATAAAATAGATATTTATTTATGACACATTAATTTTGCTATCGATAATTGTTATTAACAAAAAAAGGATTAACAACTCTCGAATTCATCGTAAATGGATTTCTTCGAAAGTCTTCTTCAATTATTAACATTCGTACGATACCTTGAAATACGATGCTAAATTAAAAGATTCTATTTTCATTTACATCCGTTCGTATGTACGTGACAATTAAGAACTGTCATTTTTTTGAAATTTGAATCGAATATCGAAAAGAGGTGGAACCATAAAATTGTATCGTATTTTTTAATGAATAATAGAGAAAATAAAATTTCAACTACTGATAAAAATTGAGAAATTTTACGGGCAAATTTATCACGATGACGGCGATTATTTTTATCGTCTCTGGAAAATCACGAACTATTATCTTGAGAATTCTCAAACGACAAACATTTTTCTCTAAGCCCCATTGCTTATTTATTTAAGTTTAATAAATATATTTAAATTCAAATAAAAAATAAAATGTATTTAGGTTATTTATTATGATGAACTTGCACTGCACATTGTAATATAAAAATTGCATTAATTATTAAATATATTGTATTTCATTTTTCTACATACTTTTTATTTTAAGATTATTAGCCTTAACAAGATCTCCAGAAACTCAATCTGATTTATTAATTTAATTCGATCTCTATTTTAAAAATAAATCTGCAGTGAGAGCGAAACGATACCGAATAATATTCGTATTTTGTTTTAAAAGTACTCAGTGACCAATGATACAATTCTTACACAAATTGAAGAATCACAATATAATTAATGACAGGTTAAATTTGACATTGTGTAATATGAAATTAAACAAATAATTATTTTTTATTCTTTAAATTAAACTTTCATTTGAATCATTAAAGTTATCGACTATTGTTAAAATTTTAACGATTAAATTAGTATCATAAATATAAAATCATGGCTTAATCGAACACGCCGATGAAAAATATCCGTATATTATAGACCCGTCGCACAACTGTTATATCTCGTTACACGCGCGCCATAACCCCGCGAGGCACACGAGGGAGAAAAGGCGGAGAAAGAAAAAAGAAAAAAAAAAATAAAAAACCGAGTCGTATTTTTATTTGCAAGCGTTCAATGGAGAGAAAGAGCGAGCGTGACGTAATTATTCTTTCGACACATTGCAGAGGCCAACGGCGAAGGAGCTGTTGAAGTTCCAGTTCATCAGAAAGGCGAAGAAGAACTCGTACCTGATTGACCTGATTGACAGGTATAAGAAGTGGAAGTCACAGCGCAGCGAGGAGTCCGAGACGGAGAGTGAGAATTCGGACTCGTAAGTATCTTACTCGCGAGTTTGCCTCGTGACTTGGCGAATTGGTCGATTACCATCGCTTCGTTGGACGCGCTTCGTTTCGCACGATTGACGGGACGCCGATGGCTATACACACATACACGCGCGCGCGCCCGTAAACACACCCGACGTTTTCATTTAATGATTCCAATAGCAAAAACTTTAAACGTGATCGAACGAACGGTATTTAAAATGCGCTTTTCGATACTTTCGCGCTTGTGAAATAGATATGGTTTTTTTTTTTTTTTTTTTTTTTTTTTTTTTTTTTTTTTTTTTTTTAATACTATGTCGCATTAAAATGTTAAAAATATTATTTACCATCGGTTTATAATTGGCTGAAAATATAAAGAAAACACTTTAAAATGAAAAAATATAATTTGATTATTTTACTTTTTTTGCTTTATTTACACGTATGATAGACTTACAATTGAATAAAATAAAAAAAGATAAGCGTATATTTGTGTGCATGTATATAGATATACATATATATATATATATATATATATTTTTTTTTTCTCAACGTAATATATCCAGGGAAGAGTCGAAGCAAGACAGTGACATGGACGAGCCGTGGATAATGACGGTGAAGGGTCCCCACGGGGTCAAGGGATCCTCGATCGTTCCCATGATGCCTCTCGAGGAGCAGCAGCAGCAGCAGCAACAACAGCAACAGCAACAGCAACAGCAGCCGGCCTCGCTGAATCTCAGCCATACGCCGAACCACAGGCCTCAACACAATCAGCAGCAACAACAGCAACAGTCCAAGCCACACGCGAACGGAGCCTCGAGGTCACCGCCTAAGGAGTCCAATCTCAATCATTACAAGAACGACTCGAGGGACTCGTCGCGAGATGGACAAAACAAGCATATGCCGGTAATTTTCTCGCGCTCTTATTGTACACGGAAATAGAAATCTCGCGTTCGATTCTGGCGCACGCCATTAACAAACATGACCTTTTGAAACAAACTAAAGAAAATTTTTATATTGTACAAAACTTACGTATTCTTTTTACAAATTTTTTTTTTTTTCTGTTTCATATTCGTAAATACAATTCTTCAAAATTATTATAATATTTTAATTATTTGAAATTAAAATGCATTTATTGCGGTAATACATTTTTATTTTAAATTCATTTCATAATTTTCTAAATTTAATATTTAATTTTTAGATTTTAAAGAAAAGTAGAATATAAAATAAGCTATTGATTTAATGTCAAAAGGGTATAAAAATATAACCGGTCTTCAATACGTAATTAAGAAAATGAATGGGCTTGCGTCCAAGAACTATGTACAAAAAAAATAATACCGAATTTTCATTTGATTCGATTATCCAAGTTGTTACGAAGAGAATTTAAAAAATAACAATTACATACACTTGAGAGAACTATTGAAGTTTCATTAAACATTAAATTATTTTAATAATTTTATTATTTATATAAATCGACACATAAGTAGCATTCAAAACAGTTTTTTAATTTTATTCATACTAAAAAGAACAATATTGCTTTTTTTAAATTAAATATTAAGTTCTATTTCTATCAAATTTAATTTTGTATTATTATCATTAAAATTTATATAAGAGAAGAATTTTTATTGAAATCAAATGCTCATATAAATGGTAAATATTCAATTCTACTTATTCTTTCACTTTATATTTATTAGAAAAATTGTTAAAAAAATAAATAAATAAATAAATAAAACTCAAAATAAATATTAATGTAAAAAATGATAATTTATATTAGCAAATAATTACAATATTAATGATCTAATGACTAATTAATTTCAGTCCCGGCCTCATGAGGCAGCACCGAAGCCGCCTTCTTCGGCCGACCCAAGGGATAGCCGCGAGTACCACGATTCTAGTCGGGACTCAACGCTGAGAAGTGCAAAAGACATGCTACGTCGTAGAGACCGCGGCCTTGAAATCGACGAGAGGGAGCAACGCGAGAGGAAGAGCAAGTCGGAGGTGCCGGTTGAACATCGATCCTCCTCCGACGAGAAACAACAACAGAGACCAAGAAGCTCGCAAGAGCTCAAACATGCGCGCAGTCCCGTCCTAAATGGTGTCATCTTTCCACTTTTGTCCGATGTAATTATTTTTTCTTTTTTGTTCTAAAAAAAAATAATTGCTCACCCCCCACCCCCACCCCTCCTCCTACCTATTTTCATTTTATAAATACTGTCGATACTGCTTTAAATTATTTTATAAAAAATAACTTTTGCGGTTAATTAAAAATCACATAAATTTAAATATTTTTAGTACACAAAGATACCGAAAGAATGTTACGTAAATTTATTCAAAATAAAACTTCGAATGGTTTTTTTTATCTAATAACTTTAGAAAGATTTAAATTGCCCTTTGCTTTATGCAAAATGTATAAAACTTTAGATTTTCAAGCAAAAATTGAGAAACTTACTGTTTTCTTGTTTTATTTAAATGATATTTAATCATAAACGACTTCCAAATTGTACTTAATCTTGCTGAGGCTATAAATATTTATCAAGTAGAAATTAACTTAGAATAAGTTAATAAACAACATAATTTTCTGCTTTTATGATTTACATAATTTTTTGCCTTTTGTTTAGGCATCTATCATTTTTCTTAAAAAACTTTTAACATATCCTAATGCCTTTAACTCATTTCCCATAAGTCTTTATCCAAAATATTATGCATAGTATTTCTTCAATAATGCATTAATATATGTAATTAAAATTCTTTATATTTTATGACTGTTATAGATAAAAAAAAAAAAAAAAAAGTAAAATTGTCTTTGCTCCTAAAAATAATCCCAAAATAAAAATATGCATTTGTAATTTTCAGTTACAACGTAAATATCAATATGCCGCGAGGGACAACGGCGATGGCAGTAACGCTGGTAGACACTGTGGAGCGTTAGATGAACTAAGAGGTGCCTTCGAAGTCGCGGAGCGAACGTCGCCGGGTACGAGCGAAACTCTTGTTAAGGAAATCCTCAAATCGTTGCTTCCGACCAATCATTCAGATGCTCGACTTTCTATGCTTATGGAAAAGGTTATTTCAAAGTAAGTAATTTCAAATATTATTCCAAGCGGTTTTAAATAAAAGTGAATAATAGGATGTTAAAATTTTTTTTTTTTTTTTTTTTTTTTTTAACATAATTAAGTCAAATAAAATGAGACGTATTCATGTATATATATAAAATTTTATCATTAAATATATTTCATTTATTTTCAGGGATACGTAGGGACGTGAGAGAGCGAGGATTCGCAGAAGACTATGGTCGGAAAATACATTGACATTGTAGACGATTGGTCGTATTCTGTGGATTCGCCAAGATCGTCAAGTTTGTTAACGATACCTGATTTGCAGTACCAGCTCTTCAAATCCTGCTGTGCAAATTTGACATTTGCCTTCAGATTGACGTGATCTCGCAAGGTTTTTGCGTTGCACCTGCAACTGGGTTATCGTTTTATTTTATTTTTATTTTTATTTTTTTTTTTTTTTTTTGCTTCGTTTTATTTCAAGAGTAACTGTAAAAAGTAAAGTTGCGTTATATGTCGAAATGACATTGAGAAAATTTTGTGAGCGCATCTGCGTTTTCGTTTTTCTTCTATTACAAAGAAACTTTTTCTTTTCTTTTTCTTTATTAGTTGTTGAAAGTATGTACGATTTGGCTGTTCGACGAAAGGCCAGAATTTGTTGACTTGTTCTTGCCTCATTGCAGAGCTATCCGGAATTTGCGCTAGTCTTTCAATCGCCTCTAATATTTGACGATCATAAAAAGTGTAAAGAGAATGTGTATTTATAATTGTTTCAAATGAATTATGAAAAGTAATTATTTACTTAAGTTTAATTAAAGTATTATTATTGCAGTGCCAAATGTTTTAAATTTTTCAAACAATAAATTGTTAAAGCAGGAATGTGGCGTTTAAAAGAAAAATAAAACCTTGAGTACAAAGTATCAAAAAGAACATGGAAAAAATATAGTTATTATAAAAGTAGTACATCATTAATTATAAAAAATGAATCTCTAGATATTAAGAGCAAGTATATTAGCGTGTATAACGTGCTTTTTAAAAAGGTAGACATCGATTTAAAAAATATCACTATACGATATTTTTTCACGCGTGTAGCACTTAGACCTGATTATTTTTCATAATTCATATAAATAAAGAAAAAAAATGTTCAAGACTGCCTCAGATGTTTCCTTTGCTCTAGTAGTTGAACGTCGAAGTGTCCTCGATACTCACACAATTCTTAAAATGATAGCTTCTGCAGAGAAATGTTTAAAACAAAGCGATAGCTCAGAGCAATACTAATGGCATGCGTTGTTAATTTTAAATAAAGAAAAAAATAATCGATAATGCGCGTTCCGGATTCTGTTTAAGAAAGAGTGAAATCAGAAGTAGAAAAAATCATAGCCTCGTTGCCAGAGGCTTTGTAAATATGTATTTAGCGCGTTAAAATAGAAATCTTGTTCTAATTATCGACGTGCCTGCTAAATCGTCCTGAAAGTCCGCGGTTAAAATTCACAGGACGCATCCTTAAATAGTCAAGGGAACAGTAATTAATTTTGAACAATAGCGGAAAACTTACAGCCAATTATTGTTACACTTATACAAGTGATAATAGCGTAGACACAGTAATGCCTCATAAAAGAAAAAATTTTTAATTTAACCCTAGTTTTATTTACTTTTTTTTTTTTCAAACAACTGAAGAAACACAATGCATTCTTTTGAACGATTAAAAATCTGTTTTAGAAACATTTCGATGTATAAATCGAATAAAGAAAATTCTCGACAGACACCTTAGTAACTTTAAATGAAATATTTCATCAAAGACAATACAAAACAAACTCTTTGCCATTTGCTGAATTTCATTATTTTTCGCGTATCGCGAAAATTCCCATAAAAGTTGCAGGACGTCGATGCTTAAAAATCCACGTTGTTTGTAAATGTAAACTAATGTATTTTATAATAATTATTATTATTATTATATATATATATATATATATATATATATATATATATATATATATATATATATACACATATAAATATACAATTCGTAGGCGAATTCCACGTGAGAGTAAAACGGAAGACAAGTCGTGATATAAGAATCATAGAGTTTAAAGAGAGCGTAAGAGTGAGAGTCAATAAAGAAAGTCGATAATTATATCGAAAGATAGAGTTATTATAAGAGAGAAAACAATGAAAACAACAATGTAAAGTTTAATGAAATAAGACTAAGTATTAATTAGCGACGAAGATACGAATGATACATGCAAAAATAAATACAGACACATAACTAAAAGTAAGAGAGCAGAAAATGTTAGATAGTTGATTTTATTCTATTTAACGAGTTTACAAAAGCAATCTCGTTGTAACAGCGTTGAAAAATCGCAGCTGATTATACAAGAATATAAAGCTTAACTCGACGACACGTTCTTTACTTATTTGACCAATTAATTATATTAATTTAGTAATTTTTTGGTTAACTTTCCACTATGGGTGGTCGAGTTTTGTAAACTTTAAAAAGTACTCTTACGTCGCTGCCATACTATGCATACCTGGGCGATGCATCGTTATCCCTTAATTCTTTTTAATTTTAGATAGCTTGTTAGAAAAAGAAATAAATACTTTACTCATTATTTTTTTTTCTTTCTTTTTTTTTTTTTTTTTTTTTTTTTTTTTATCAAACTTGGAAATATTTTAAATTACGTTAATTGTACTTGTTGTGTAATAAAAATAAAATTATTTCATAATTCGATCTTATTAATTTGTATTTGAAATCCCTTTGATTTTACTTAATTTTCTTTAATTAATGTTGTTACAAAATTTATTTTATTATGTAACATGCTATTTTAATGTTATTATTACTTAGTGTTTATTTGATGCATTTTTTATTTAATCCTTCATTGACACGCTTGCTTTTTTGAACACCATTAATACACTGAGCAATTCTCACTTAGTACTAGTTGTACTATACTTTATGCAAATAAAAGTAATAAACTGTATTGACGATATTCTCAACATAAAAAAAATATAAGGAATAATTTTAATATTGTTAAATTATATTTAAACTATTATAACATTAAAATTTAATAAGTATTGAAGCAGTTGTTAAATATTGCGATTTAATGAAGAATAAGAGAAAATTGTACCTTCGATGAAACTTTGATAAATGTCTTTTAAAGTGTCAATAAAGGGTTAATAATAATTCTGCTAAAAGTACTTTTCTTATTAATAAATTTTATTAAATTATAAATAAATTTACTATTGTAATTATAAATTTACATATATATCACAAAAAACATCGTCAGATAATCGTCAGATCTTTGTAATTGACTGACGTAAAATATTACAATTCATGCCATTTGCATATATTATTGTGGTCATGTAATGTATATTGAAAATGATTATTTTATTTTTGAATAAATATAAAAAAAACTTTAAATATCTCTTAATATAAATAGCAGTACAACAATTGTTTTTATAAATTAAAATTATTATTACTAGATTTTATAGGTAATTTTGAGACAAGATATTAATAATTTTAAATATTAAAATATCTATTTTGAAAAAATTAAAATTAAAAAAAAAAAATTTTTGTTTTAATTTATAATCAATATGAAAGAAATTGAATTTTATTTTAAATATATACATAATAAATTTATTATTAATGCAAAATAATTCGTTAATAAAAATTTGTGAAATTGGTTTCATATAATATTGTTTTTGTATGAAACACGTTAAGTATTATTTTATGTGTTTTCTATATTTATATTAAATATCATGCACTTATAAAAACTAGCTATATTATAAACATAAGGATATCATTTCACAGCTATATTGGATTACTGCAATCTGCTGAATGAAAGACATGAGAGTTTAATATTGAAATCAGCACATAAATACTCTTGTGAAAGTCGTTGTCCTAAATTCTCGGTTTTAAATAGTAATATAGAAAATGTTTGATAAATTATGTCAAATGCATTACTAGATTTTTAATACTTCTTTAAATGTATGTTAATTAAAATAATCTAAAAAAACAATACTTTTACTGCATTTATAATTAATGAGATATTTAAAAAATATATTGTTAAAAATATAATGTAAATTAAAACAATAAATCTAAAATTTAAGAAAACTAATCACTAAAATTATTTTTTACATTATCTATAAAGAAACAATGAAATTTATAACGTCATCAATGTTCAAACATATTATTTTCAAACTAAAGACACCTTGCTTCATACTTTGCTATTTAAAATTTTTTTAAAAATGTCATACTGCTTATCAGTGATTCTTTAATCAAATTGACACAGGTAATTTGCAGTATTTAATTTATTTTATTAACCGATGATGATTTTTTAAGAATAAACAGTAGAAATTTTTATATAATAAATATTTTAATATTGCATGAAAAATTAATATTGTCTTTTGACAATCTACAATATTGTAATAAATAAAAGTAAATCTTAATATGTTTGATTTTTTTTAAAATAAAAAACAAATGATTATGAACTAACTAAATGTTGTTATAATAAATACAGTTAATGAAAATTATATCATTACATAATATTGTAGTATATTAATTATCAAAAAGAATCATATAGTATATGATAAACAATATCTAATTATAGTTAGATTTTGATAATATTTAGCAGATAAATTAGAGTGTATAAATGTCCATAAATTTTACAGTAAAATTATATATAGTATTAAAATAAAAATGTTATAAATAATTTTCAAAGCAAGTAAAATTTAAATTTTTAATTTAAAATTTTCATAATATTCCTAATTCAATCGAATAAAAATAAAAATAATAGCTAATTAAATATTCATATATTAATATATGTAGCTTTATAAATTTTATAAAATTTAACTGAAAATTAAATTCATCGGTAACGAATAATTTTTAATTATTTTGTTTTTCATTTATTTGCTAAATTTATGTAATCTATGTTTTCTAAAATCAACATGAACAAGAAGTTTTGAAAACATGAGTAAAGACATTAAAAAATATTTCTTAAAAATGCTTTTAATAAAAGACAAAAACCTCATTATTATTCCTCGTTATTATTTCCTTTTATTTATTACAAAAGAGAATGATCTTAAAATATTGAAATTCACAGTAAACTATTATATTATCCTATAGACAGTTAACTATTATAAAGTATACATTTTTTAAAATCTAAAAACCTTAATTTGCTTAAACTAATTAATCGAATATTGAATCGAATGTAAACAAATTTTTTCAACGATCCATTTAGTATCGAAATTTTGTAATTTTACACGCTTTATAACGCACGCCTTAAGTGAACGAAAAATCAATACGATAATCATCAAAGTGCAATTGCCTACTTGCGCTTTTATTATTGCAGTTTCAATCATCCACCACTACTACTACTACTTATAACGAGAAAATTAAGAGTCATTCTCTGATTAATAATGCGCACATGATAAGCATAAATATCATCTTGTAAGCTCGAGCAATTTAGCTAATATTGTTAATAAAAAATCATTATTTTAATAACATTTTTACTATGCTTAAACTCGATGAAAAATAAATTATTTAATCATTATTATACTTATTTTATTCTTTTTAAACGGTGCAATACTTTTTCCATAAAAATGCTTAAGTAATACTGAAAAGTTATAAAACGAAGATCAGTGTAACGGATAATTTCAAAATAATACTTTTATAGATAAAAATTATAAAAACTCGTTAAAAATTATTCAAAGTATGTTAAGTCTTTCATAAGTTTAAATATTAATATTATTTTACGTCTAATATATTAAAAAAAAGAAGAAAAAAAATTTTAAATTCTCAAACGTCGCAGTTAAAATTTTTGCCTGCATAAAGTCATAAATTAACTCTTTATTTTATCAGAATTATTCAAATATTACGCTCACGAAGATACATCCCTTAAATTATGCACCGACGATGTATTTTAGCCGAACATAATAATGAGCATACGAATATATGTATATGTAAATATATGTAAGCGCGCTTAAACTAAACTGCTAAAACTTCTAAGTACTTATAACGTCAAGATGCATTATTAATGAAATGAAATTTTACGGATTTAGAAGTTACAAATAATAAATTGTTTTCCAACGTAATTTTATTTATTTGTATTTTATCATTATGGACATTATTATATCCTTAATTATATTTATTAAAATAATATATTATTTCATTTGTAATTTTTTATAAATACGTTATATTAAATTTAATTTATTGCATTTACTTTTAAAATAATTTTAGTTGCGAAATGCGCGAAAATTATAAAAATATTTCTTAATTAAAGGTGCGATATCAAACAGAGCATGAATTTTAAAATACATTTTCAAAGGCTGATATTAATAATTCAAGTGAATGTAAAGTGAGATTTCATAATGTAAGATGGTACAATGTAAATTTAAACAAAATATTTCCGCGTAACTTAAAAAACAATGCAAAATGTATTTAATAAAAAAAAAAAAAAAAAAAAAAAAAAAAAAATGAAAAATTAAAAAGGACTATATTACAAAGTCGCGTCGATGTAAACAAAGCTCGATAAATTAACATCGCGAACACGATTGTTTTCATATTTTCACAAACCCCGTACACAGCTTTAAAAAAAATTTCAAACTTCTCTCGATTAAAGATGCAGAAAGTCCTTCGGGGATAAAAATTCGCTTCCGGAGGATAAACTCTGCGCAATCTAACCGCAGAGCGTAGACCTATTGATAAAGAAAGAGAGAAACTACATAGGCCTACACCGTATACATAGATATCACAGAGAGGGCAGCGAGTATTCAGTTTCTCCCTCTCTCTCTCTCTCTCTCTCTCTCTCTCTCTCTCTCCTTCTGGCAATCCCTTTTTCGTTGTCGATAAGGCAGCGAATCGGAGGGCGAATCACCGGGAGTGCATCAGCGCGCAGGTCCACTGCTGGAGCTAACGGCAGCGGCAACCTATACCTATTTGTATATACTAATATATATACATATACAGAAACGAACAAGAGAGGGAGAAAGAAGAGAAAAGCGGACGTTGCGAAGCCGAAGGTAGGAGCGAGCAAAGAGAAGCAGAAAGAGGAGTAGGAGGAAGCTGCTGCTGCTGCTGCTGCAGAGCGAGGAGGTAGACCGAGCGGAGGAGAGTCTCAGAGTGGGCAGCATCCCGTGCGCGAGCAGCCGCTCGGCGGCTCGGTCTGCCGCGTTCGAACGAATACTATTTATGTATGTATATATATATATAGATATGTATATATCGTATTTAAGTATATACATATGTATACGTATGTACACATCTGATGTATATATTCGTGAGCAGGGAGCGGACGAGTGAAGCCGCGCTCTCCCGCGACCACTGTGTGCCACTCGCGTTAAAGACGCGCCCGCGCTTTTTCCTACTCTCTCTCTCTCTCTCTCTTTCTCTCATTATTTCTCTCTCTTTATCTCTATCTCTTTCTCTCTCTTGATTCTTTCGTTGTTTACTCTCGTCCCGAAACAGCGTAACCGAGGATACATATATCCACAATAGCGAAGAGAGCGTAAAGTTTAAGGAATAAAAGGTACGAAACACGTTAACGCTCCTTTCCTCAATTCTTTACCTCAACTTTATCTCTCTCTCTCTCTCTCTCTCTCCCTTTTTTTTTTCTCGTGGTCCTTTGGTTGATTTTTTTTCTTTCGATTTGTTTGTGTACGTGTATGCGGTTCATGCGTATGAGTATTTGGGCGCGCGCCGGGCTACACTTGTCGCAGCGTCACGCATCGCGGAGCCGGATCGTGCTTTCTCTCTTTCTCTCTCCCTCCCTCCCTCTTCAGCTAACTCTCGCAGCATCAATGTGTACTCATATGTGCGCGATTTAAACTCGAGTGAATCAGGATTACAATGTTTCGGCTGGTTATCGTTGTTTATGTGACATCTATCACGTGTGCGCGTGTGTGCGTTTGTGCAAGATGAAGAAATTTTTCATGGTTCGACGGGGTTGAATGGGTTACTCGATCTGTTTCTAGGGATGGGTTTCTTGTAAAATGTATGGTTGAGCCGTTCAACCGGTAAAGAATTTGTTTATAGTGGTGAAAGGAAGGATCGACGGTGCTTTGTGAATTTTTTTCTGTTAACTTTAAATAATTTGTTGCCGTGTATAAGGAAGACCTGTCGAATGCTACTTGTGAATTTTTTGCAGTCAATTAAAATCTTTATTTGCTATAAAAATTATTGTTTATACAATTTTGCATTACAGCAAACATCAATATAATCGATAAGGTGATTTGTTTTTACATATAAAACAATATTTTCTTTAGAGTTGCGTCCTTTTCTTTAATAAAAATCTATAATTTGATATATGTAAATAACGAATTTCATTTGTATAATGAGATTCTTTTTCATTTTCTCTGAAAATAATGTATCTATATTATTTTTCTAAATAATACTAGTTTGTATTAATGAAATATTTAATGTAAACGAAAAATAATTTTTATATTTTATAAAGTTTATCGAAACGTAGTATTTTTACATTTAATATATAAGTAGTTAAAAGCGATATTGGCAAAAAGTATTACGCTGATGCATATATATATATATATATATATATATATATATATATATATATATATATATATATAATACATTATAGTGCCTTGTAACCTTTTTAAAACGTGAAAGCGGCGTCGTTAAGTATGTCTGTAAATGCAGATGAAAAATTAATCTGAAAATACTACGAAAGCATCATTATATATATTGAAAAAGAAAAATAATCTTAAAAGTAAATAAACAAGAACTTTTTATTCGTTTATATACTGTTTTTAAAAGACAAAAGGCATTTTAACGATATTCAAATGCAAATGCGTCACTCGAAACTTTGTGAAAGAAACCCTAATGTATTAAACTAACCGTGAATGAAAGACAAAAAAAAAAATCTAAACAAATAAACGCAGTTGAAATACAAGAAAAAAGTAACTCTCATGGTGAAATTCCCATGACGTATAAACGTGTGAAAGAAAACTCGGGCCGCGTGCTTTCCACAATTATTCAATCGCGACTCTCTCTCTCTCTTTCTCTCTCTCGCTTATTCTCTCGCTTATTCTCTCGCTTATTCTCGCGCGAATCTTTCAAAATCACGTGAATGCGAAGAAGAAGAAAAAGTCGAAGAAAGAGATAAGTAACAAAAAGAAAGTAGAAAAGGAGCGCGAACGCACGCGCGGGCTCGCTCATGCAAATGAACGCGTAAACATTTGTGCAAAAGAAAAAAAAAGAAGAAGACGAAGAAGAGCTCGCTTATACTTAAGTTAACTTACGCGCTTTTGCAAAAGAATTCACTCGTATCTGCGAGCTTGAAAACATCGCGCACATACGCGTTGAATCAGATGTCAGTCCAGCGTATGCAATGTCAACCGGGTTGAATTTCGTAGAGGTATAAGAGACGTTCGCCGTTCGACTTTGTGGATTGGAATTTTTTTGCTTTTGTGTTGGTTTTTAAAAGAGTATTTTTAAGAAAATTAAAAGCTTCGCGCGAATGAGTTGTGTTTAAATGCCGGGATGAAGCAATGTTGCCTATGGGTATGATTTTCTTTTTTCTAAAAAAATTTATGATGACTTTTGATGAATCTTTCCATCAGTTAGCTTCATTAAAACGGGTTGTTTTATCTGTGAAGAAAGTTGAAAAAAGAGAGTTTAGAATAGTATAAAAAGATATAGGGATAAATCGTCTTGCTATACGGGACTTATTCTACTGTGAAGTCGTATGTCTTATCGTAGCAGACATGTTCTACTTGGATCTTAATGTCATAATTGATGAAATCGCACATTTTTCATTTTCTTTCCTTTAAATTATACGGTTTTTGCAATTGTATATATATATATATATATATATATATATATATATTTTTTTTTTTCAATTTCAATTTCAAACATTTTGCAAATTTACTTCTCTATTTTGATTTCTATGATTTAAATTGCACACGAAATAATTTTGAGTTTTTTTTATACACTTAAATATTTTCTTTAAAAATAGGATTTTAATAAATTCTTTGATCAAAATATCCAACAACATTTTATTAAACTTTCAAAGAAAGCATGTGAATTTTTTAATAAATTCTACTCTTGAATAAAACATGACCTTTAAAATCGCTTTTATTTTAAACTCTTAAATTAATTTAAGAAAAAAAAAAAAAAACATTTTTTATTCATCGATATCGATCAACATTTCAATTATTGACGAGTAAACTTCGAAAAGAATTCTTTTTACGCTGTAATTAATGAAAATGCATTGATTTTTATGAAATAATTTAAAACCATTTAAACTAATCATGAGCTTCGTCTGAACTCGCAGTTATATGTAATAATCGTATAGATAATTTATTACATGAAAATATTAACAATTAATATTAACTTTAT
>OX465097.1:27493833-27543833 GCA_949987625.1 Chalcis sispes | reverse complement strand
ATCATCATCAAATCATGCGTTCGATAAGATATAGTGATGCTTTTGTAGTGTCGAAACACGCGCAATTTTTTTTTTTTTCCACCGACGATTTCACGATACTCCTATACAGTTACTTGTAATCCTACGCTTGCATATATATCTTTACATAAATTTATCTATCTTTACATAAATTTATTTTCTTTTATTTTGCGGTTACAATATATTATTTACTAATGAAACATTACCTTTTTGTCGTTGTTTTCTTTTTCTTTTCTTTTTTTTTTTTTTTTTTTCATATCGAATAATTTAATTGAACAATTTCATTTGGAGATGTTGTTTATGAAAAATATATTTTGCGTTATAATAGTATTAAAATCTTATAAAAATGATTGAAACTTTTTTTAAACTGATAAATTTAGATATGAAATCAATCTCGTCACGTAATTTTAATAAAAAATTATAGGCATCGTAGTTTTGGTTTGAATGTATTTTTTAAAGTACAGTCTAAATAGTCTAAAAAAGTTGATACAACTTTTATTGATTAAGCCTTTAAGTATAAATAGGTATATCACGTAAAAAATGTTTAATTATGATATAGAAAGATTATTTTTATTATAGATAACGAGTAGTTGTCGCTATTAATTCTTAATTCTTTGCTCGAATTCCTCTAAATTTAAGGAATTTATCAAGAGATAATGAGAATTACAATTTTAATGAAAGAACATATTTTATGATTGATCAAAATCTTTTAAATTAATAAAAAATTCATTGATATTTAAACAATGATCATTATTATTTTTGTGAATTTCTACCGATAGCATTTAAAGAATACAATAATTTCGTTGTTTAAATTCCCCCTCCCCAAAGTTTTCATATCGTTCGATACAAAAATATCGTAGGAAAACTAAAAAAGCTTCCGGTCAAAAAAACGTCGTTTGCGCCCACGCAATAAGTTTGAAAGTGCAAATTATCAGTCCGTAATTAAAAAAATAAAGGCCTACGATAAAAAAAAAAAGCGTTCGCTCTATATTCGGTAGAGCGATCAGGGTAGTCAATCCCTGTGATAAAGCCTAAAAAAAAGGCTGGAAAGGAAAGAAAGGAAAAGAGATTTTTAATAAAAGATCGAGCGCGTATAACATTGTACAGAGAGAGAGAGAGACAGAGAGACAGAGAGAGAGGCGAGGATATATGTTTACATTTCCGCAGGTGAAAAGCTCGCTCGCGGCTGAGCGAACGCTTTGTCGAACGAGCGCGTTTTTTTTTTTTTTTTTTTATCACGTCTGTTGGTGTGTTGCCGCTGCTCTTTCGGCCTGTGTATACCGTTTTTGTGTACTCGTGCAATACTCTCTTTCTCTCTCTCTCTCTCTCTCTCTCTCTCTCAGCAGTATATGCATTTGAAAGCACGATGATACGTATACGGTTTAAACTGTAGTTGCGTGAGCGTAGAATTACATCAATGGTGATAAACGCTTTAACTCCACGAGCATTGTGTCTTGATCTTTAAAATGATAAAACTCGATCGGAGCTTTATTCTTTTCTTTTTTTATTTATTTATCCTTTTTATTTTAAGTAAAACTATACTTCTTAAATTTATTATTTTATATTATATCGTGGATAAAACTGAACATTAAATACTGTTAAATTAATAATTATACGTTAGGATGAAGAAAACAAAGAGGCTTACAAAGAAGGATTGTAATTTTCATCATTTTACAAGCTAATGCTCGAGATAACATGTAAAGAAGTTATATTTATCGAAAATTATCTCTTCCTATAAGCATAGAAAATATATCTTTTTATTAATTATGCAACAATACTCTTTGAGCGAATAAATATTATTGAATCGTTTTTACCGATATTTTAATAAAATTATCGATAAAATATTGAAGGATAAAATATTTATTACGACAAATTCGTTTGACATCAAACAAGAAGTATTATTATTCGTTAATTTATTTAACAATTGTAATAATAATAATTATAAGCTAAATCTATTTTATCGATTGAAAAATTATTCAACAACCTTTAATTTAAATTTATTTCTAGAAGAAATAAAACACTATTTATTGTTATCTGAAAGATTAGGTTGAATCCGATAAGTTTTTAATATCTATTTGTATAATTTATGAAGGTTATACAGTTTTATTATTTTTAAAATCCATCTAGCGCGTCTATTTTCGTGCTTTGCTCGGCCGATGTATTTACCTATTTACATACATTTATGTACAATTACTTTTGCAACTGTATGTGTCTCATACATGAAGGGGATATATAAACAAACATGATTATATTTTAACTTTTTTCACGAACTTAACTAAAAATTTCTTGTCATAATTATTCCTTAATCTCTTTGTAAATTTTGTTGATATTTTCATTAAATATAATAATTTACCGACTAATTGCAAAATATACATATAAGTTAGTAAACGCGTATAACTTTCAAGATTGAGATTTTTATTAATTTTGTGAAAATTACTAAAGTGGAGAATGCTATCTTTTTCTCTCCATCCCTCATATAAAAATTTTTTATCTATCTATATCGCATAATAAATGGTAAAATGACTAAATCGTCATGAATAAAAAGAACGAAATTGAACACTAGTCGCTTTAGAATAAAACAAAAATCACACGATCTAACTCGTTCGATGAAATTTGAAAGTCGGCGTAAGCGCACCTTTGAAATTCACTCTTAAGCTTAAACTAACAGCGCAGCGAAGCCTCTCTCTTTTAAAGCCTCATTTCCACCCCTATTTTCAATAAACGCTGCTCGTGTCGCTATCGCGGCAGATCTAACACACGATGCACGCGAAAGCGTTTCAAGGCTCCCGAGATTACACGAGGGCATCGTGCGGATGTGTGACTACGCACACACGGATATACGCATACTCGTGCAATCGAGTCCCGCGATTAGAGTCTTATCGCGCATCGGGATATTTTTCAAACGCCAGTCTGGAAAAAGGTGCGATACGCCGTACGCCGGTGCCTGCTCGTTCTTTGCTTCTTTTCTTTGTTTTTATTTGCGCGCGGAAGGCAAGCGAAAAAGTCTTCCTTAAAAATCCGCGAACAAGTGACTAGAAGTAGTTGTACTAGACTAACAGTTGTACGAAACAAAATTTTTGTCTTATTTCTCGATTAAGCGTACCGACGCGACGAAGCGCGAGCTCGTGCGACGTTTCATAGTGACATCTCGGAATCTTATCTCGAAGGCTGCACCGACGCGTGGAATTGGGGAAACCGTAAGAAACGCGTAGTGCTTGATTATTCGAGCAAGCGAAAATTGCCCGAGAAACTTATCGTCGTCGCTGCTCGTAGCGGATTTTTCGTTGCAAACGGATCGCGTGTCGTTAAGTTTTCTTTACCAGCATTACCATAGCGCGTGAGGAATTTTTAAAAGAATTCTTATCGCATATTTGTGCTCCATTTGTTTAGATATTTTTAATAATAATCTCGGTGTGTGAAAAACTTTAATGAGGAATGTTTTTTTTTCTGTTTTGTTTTTTTTTTTTTTTTGTTTTTGTAAAACGCGATTCATTTTCACGCTCGTGACATTTTTCGCAAATTTTTCACTGTAAATGTAAGTACTTTCTAAGAGAGAAAGAAACAAAAAAATTTTTTTTTCTCCTCTTCTAGCGAATAAATCTGGAGAATTTGTTTCACAATACGATGATAAGAAATTTTCTTTGACAATAAGAAAATATCATATTAAATAGAAAGATATACATTTTTTTTTTTATTTCATATATATTTTTATGCGGAACAACGTAAAAGTGTGCGAAATTACTTTTATTCAGGCCCTTTTAGATTATTTTATTATTAGACTCATGTGCTATAAAATATATTTACGCTTATTCGAAAAAAATAATTTACGTCCAAGCGAACGCGAACATATTTTTCGAATAAAACTTTTTTACGCTCTCACGATGTATACGTTTAAAATACAGCGCGTAATTCTTAAGAAAAGTATAACCTCGTGTTAATCTCAAATCGAATATATAACGGAAGCAAATTTCGTACTTATAGACTATATACTCGTATACGGCATTTCTTGTAAGAGCATTTTAAAAGCTCGAATAAGATTAAAGGACGAAATAAGAATCTGTTTTCTATGCGTCAAGTAAAAATACGTGATTATTGAGAACGCGATGAAAAAAAAAAAAAAAAAAAAAAAAAAATAATAATAATAATAATAATAATAATAATAATGATGATGATGATAACGATAATAATAGTAATAATACGTTTCAACGTTACATCTGGAAAGAAACATAGAAAGAGAGCGAAATATATACAAGACTTTTCATGAAATTTAATTAACGGGCAATGGTCGATACTTAAGACGCGTTGGATTTCTTTTTCGCGCGATATAATTGATTTCCACGATTAGCATAAATATGAAATCCCAAGGCAATTAAATTCAAAGTTTATATACAAAGTTTATGCGATTATGAGTTTGTATAAGCCACTTCGTGCGGAAAATTGATAATAAATACATGTATATATAACTTTTGCTGATTCACGTTTTTTTTTCCAGGAGATTAAAGTGCATAAATAGAAGCATAAATAAATGTAAAAAGAAAAAAAATATTACACGTACCTAATAACAGCGTGCGTGGCACTAAAAAAGCACGTTACACTAAAAATCTTACGATCTTGAAAATAAGTTTATTGTTTTTTTTTTTTTTTTTATATTTTGTTCGCGTGCGTGAATTTTTATCGATGTATAGATTGTAAACGTATTTTATATTTTCATTAATAGGGATTAGAGTATGGAATGCAAATATATAAATTTTCGCTCGATAAATTTTTTTTATACTTATTACAACGGTAATCTAATAAACTAATAATAAGACTAATTGTTTACTTTTTCACAAAGCTAATTTATTTTATTTTATTTTTTATTTATTTATTTATTTATTTTTATTTATTTATTTATTTTTTTAAGTAATATTTTCCTATTCGTTAACTATTGTTTATTACATCGTTAATTAATATTAATATTGTTTTTTCTTGGCGTGCATATGGTTTATTTTAATAATAAAAATAAACATCATATAGAAAAGTCCACAGCGTAAACAAAAACTTTTTACGCGTGTTTTATCGATTCGATAGTATCGATATATCAAAACATCGTGCATACATTACAAGTTAATAATATCGGTGAAATTTGAAAAAAGAAAAAAAAATAAAAAAAAGAAACAACATTATCTCGACAACGAAATCGCAACGTTCCAATTTTGCTTTAGAAAATTAGGATAATTCAATTCCTTTAAGGAGGATGATTAATCATCTTCGAATTACATATATATATGTGTGTATAGCATGAGCACCAGCGTATCATCGGTATCCGTCAAAATTATCATCCGTTCGATTTCCGCTTATATATATATATACAGACATATAAACGCGCGTCACGGCATATGCACACTGCATAAACGCACACGGACACACGTATACATAATACAAGCGCTTATTCCTTCGGCGTTCCGCGATCGACCGAACGGGACTGCATTTAAAGTTCAACCATTACCGTACGGCTAGATATGAAACTGGCCAGTCGACTCGGTGAGGTTGTAAAGACAACTCGGTTTCTCGTTGTGCGCGCATGTATCTACATGTGTGTATTCCCTCGAACGCGTGGTATAAGTACGCGCTTGCATACGTTGACAATAAGCACGTGGCTATGCCTTGTCTTTTTTTTTTTTTAACGGGATATTCGTCTTATAAAGTTGGTGTACGTTTACGTTATTATTGGCGTAGAATAGAGTTGTGCCAATGTTGCGTTAACTTTTTTTTTAAGGAAATTTTAATTACGAAAATGTCGTGTCGAGTGATTTTTCAGTTTTTATTCTATCGGTTACGATGACATTTTTTATTGATTGCAAATATCAAATAACACTTAAACAATGAATGAAAAATTTTAATTTAAAGCGTCGACTTCGATAAATTAAAATACGTTAAAATATAATTAATACAACGTGAAAATTTTATCTTTTAATTATAGATATTTTAATAAATTTACATCGTATGACAATTAAAAATGCAGCCTTTAAAATTTGTTCTGTATAATTATTGGATTAAAATGTATACATAATGAATTTAACATTAGATTGTACAATTTTTAATAAAAAAATTTCCTAATTGAAATAGATTATATAAAAAAATAAAGCATCGATACACACTTAAAACATAATAATAAATTCAAAAATCCAAAGTGTAACCATGCAGTTAATTTTTTGAACGTAAAATATAAATAAATTTATCGAAGCGGGTATTATCGTTTTATAAAGAATGAATCACGAGCGCGTCAATATTTAGGTAATCTTACAAACACGTCTGCGTACGATCTCCTTTAATTACTCATTTTTACTTGGCGCTCTAAAAAGCCAGCGACGTGTGTCGAATCAAAAGACCCATGCCCGTTCGATACCCGTCTATCCGTCTTTTCCTTTCTCATATATGTATTATAAAGCCAGCCTCTGATCTACCTCGCGTGACATCGTTGATGCATCGTACGTTGCTTCTCTTCCCTCTTTTATTTTTTCTTCTTTCTCCTTCTACCTTTCTCCGTCTCTTGCGTTTCTTTTTTCTTTCTTTTTTTATTACCGGCCATTATTTTTAAACCGCGCCTTTGATCGCACCGCGAAAGCGAACATGTGTGTGTACGTGTGTGTGTGTGTATATAATGTATGTATTGTACATTGTGTAGCACGCGTACGATATCGATGAGAGAATATTTCTATTGGATAATTCCAACGCTCGTAAGCTCGCGGACACACTCGACGAGTATCGCGAGTAATTGGCCGAGCCCGATGTGCTAAAGCTTGTGCGCGGGATCGGGACAGATTTCGAATGACCAAAGCCGATTGTGCAAACAACGAAGGATTTTCGTCGCGTGTCGGTCGGCGATAAACATTGGATTCTTTCGATTCTTTAGGTTTATCGTAATTATTTAATGCCGAATGCGTTTAATTGACGCACGTTGGTGGATTTTGATTTCGATTATATCTCGATGATTTTTAAAGTGTCATTAGTGGTTAATTTTTAGAGCAGACGTTGAATAATGGTGTTTTAAAGTGGAAAATTTTAAACGATTCTTATTCTAACTATATTGAAAACAAAATTTTAACGTCGATGTTTTTTAAGTATAATCATTTTTATTGTGAAATAAAATAGCATTATGAGATAATTCGAATAAAAATTTTTATATTTTTTAATGTAATAATTATTTAATCGTGAAAAATAAGCGTACGTTAAATTTTCCCATGAATCACACATATTATTTATATACTGCGCATGTTTTATGAATTTCACACGATATATATATATATATATATATATATATATATATTATAATAATGTTTATGCGCAATTAATTAGAATTGAGTTTAAACCAATGTATCGAAAAAAAGGCAGCAAATAAAAATTTTGCAGCAACTGCAAATTTTTTGCTCGACGTTAAAATTGGAACATTACTTTTAATTTTTAAATGACGTGTACGGCAAATTTGATATAATTTATTTCGCGCGACAAGTTTAATAATTATTTTAATATAATGGAATAATTTACCTCTTAAAATTAATAAACGTATTGACGAAAAAATAATAATTGAATTATTAAATATCCATTCATTTAATTTAACAAAATTATTAGAACGTTGCTTATAATTGTGAAATAATTTTATTATATCTGTAACATTAAAATTAATAATAAATGACAAATGATTTTGTTTTATTTTTTATCGGCAATAGTAAAAATTGTAATTTAAAATTAAATAATTTCTAAAAATAATTAAATGAACATCTATAAATTCAATGGAACTAAATATGTTTTAAATTTTGTAAATTTTTTATAAAATCAACACCGATATAACTAATAATTTTAGTCACGCAATAAATCTTTGAAGAAATTACTTGTAAGAAATTACGTTGTTCGTCACCGGCAAACCCGAAAAAAATTAAAAAACTTTTAAAATACCTCGGCATCTCATAATACATCTCAGTAATTGAAGGGATCTCGGTGTTGCATCGCTCGGTGTAAAATACCTCGAGCCACAGCCTCAATTGCTTAATTCGTAATGACCTTTGAAGTCGCGCATCGTCTTCTTCCTCCCACTTTCTTAAATCCATTCGTTGGTTACACGACGTCGACGGCAGTGACGACGCCGACGGCGGTCTCGCCCTTAGTCTCTTCTCCATTTCTAAATGCATACTCACAAAGCTGAGAAAGTACACATATATATATATATATATACGGTCATTTTCGCGAAAGATACCTCTCTCTCTCTCTCTCTCTCTCTTGATCTTTCTCCTTTATGATTTTACGTTACGATTCGTCGTTAATTTTTAACTTTTCAACTCTCGCGCGCGCGCGGCTCGGTTTTATTGATCGACCGAGAAATTGGATCAGAAGCAGCTATCGCTCTCCCCTTTCTCGCTCTCTCGCTCTCGTCCTCGCGCTACTTAGAAAAAAAAGAAAGAAAAAAAGAAAAAAAAATTACGAAAGAGAGAACAAAAAAAAAAAAAAAAAAAAAAAAAGAAAAAAAGAAAAAAAAAAAAGAAGATGACGGAGAAGAAGAAAAATAGAGGATGCGTAGACAATGCTACCACGGTCTTTCGCGTGCTAACGCGCGAGTCTATCCGCGATCTTTCACGTGTATGTACGCTCGGATTATACAATTGAGCTTTCGACCTACATGGACTCGCATTCTCAATTGAACTATTTTTGTGGTCCATTGTGGTGACTTACTCTGTACTTATGCAGCTTGAGATTGAAACTCATACTGTGGTAACAGTACGTTCTGTTTACATTTTCCAATAATGGGTATAGTTAAACTGTACAAGTTTCATGTACATACGGTAAGTTTTATACATACAATCGCTTGTTGGGCGATGTATATTTTTTAACATTCCACTCGTATCGAACAAAAGTAATATTATTTACAACAAAATAAACGTTTAAAATAATTTTTAAATATTCATGTGACTTAAATTGAATATCAATCCGAGAAGGATAAAGTAGCCAATAATTATTATCGTTCTAATAATCATTACCATACTATTTAAATTCATGAATCGCGTGTTACAAAAGCACACAGCGTTGGGATGATGTTATTTAACCTCGTGTATGCGACGATAAAGAGGAAATTTGCAATTTTAATGTAGATTGCTTTGTTGCACAATTAATTGTACAAATACGCAAAGGAAAGAAATCGAAGCACAACGATTTTTTTTTTTTTTTTTTTTTTTTTTTTTTTTTTTTTTTCTGGACGTAAAATTATAATTTATTTACGTTTTATTTTTAATCAACAACGAATTCACTATTCATTTTTATTATATTCATCAAGAGTTTACGTCTTAAAGGTATCATTTTTCACACAATATATTTTTATTTTTAATAAAATGTTATATTTTATTTTAATTTATCATTTATCTTTATTAAAATTGATGAAAATTTTGTTAATTTTATGAATTTATATAACGAATTTATATAGCTTTACTACTTTTAAAAATTGTAAAATATTATTAACTGTTAGCTACTTCAACCTAAGAGCAATTTTTTTTTTTCATTTCAAATATTTGAATTAAAATTACAATTTGATCTTTTTTATAAAATAAAACGATTTCCCAAAAATTTTTATCTTCCCAGCAACTATCTTAACCGCGTGCCACTCTTTCTTCCTGCAATTACTTTTGAATTCTCTCTCGTAATCGTAACAAACCCTTGAAATTCGACCCCTTAATATCAACTTTATTACAAATTTGTATAAATTAACTCCACGTGCAACCTCATATCCTAAGTAGAAAATACCAGAGAAAGAGAGAGAGAGAGAGAGAGAGAGAGAGGGAGTGAAAGCTTACGATCTTTCGCAAGGAGACCGAATCTAACGAGGCGTGATAAAGATAAGAACGAAAGTAGCAAAGCCCGTCGCGGCATTGTGACCACGGAAGCGATAATGATTACCAGTCACACGTGTTAGGTATTAAAAAAAAAAAAAAAAAAAAAAAAAATAGGAAACGAAAATATAAAGAGGGAGAAAGAGAGAAAGAGAGTAGGATAATTAATAAAAGCGATTAACGCGAGTATTTGAGCTCATCTGTCATTTGGCCCGTTGCAGGTATACGCACAACCGGAGGATGAATCAACGACAAGGCCGCGATGGACGCACGAAAGCCGGGAGTGCGGGCGCTTTAAAGAGCCCTGGAATCTTACGCGCAAGCCCAATTTCCGTCAATTAAGCGAGAGCTACCTTCTCCCCCTTTCTCTTCTTTTACTCCCCATTTATTATACGCGTACATGTAGAATACGTGTATATATATATACGCAAACGCACCCAGTGTCTTTTTGTCGCTTCGCTCTTTCTCTCTCTCGTATAGTGTGTTACGAAATAATGTCGCGTGCCAAGTGCAAGCAGCAACATTACGCGGCATTTATTTGATCATTATTATAACGCATCGACGATCCAAGAAGGAAAAGAAAATCGATAAAAAGAAGGATAAAATTATCGCCAAGTGTATTTGTAAAGCAGAGTGTGCCGAGAATGTCGATTATTTGAAAAAAAAAAGAAAAGAAAACGAAATAAAGATAAAAGAAAAAAAAAAAAAAAAAAAAGAATGGAGCAGACGGATTCGCGACCAAAAATCGAAATAGTGCGGGTGCCGTCGATCGAGCGAGGAAGCTTTCGGCCACTGGACGGTGTCCAGCTGCGCGCGGCTTACAGTCACGTGCGCATCGGGACCTACTGCCCGGAGCCCGAGCTAGAATCCGAACTCGTCGCGTCGCCCAGGAAAATATGCGACGTCAAGCCGCCCATCGAGCAGTCGCGAAAATTCAAGAAGTTAGTATACATATCATTTATATATTGTTTTCTTTACAGATTTTTTTTTCTTTTTTTTTTTTTTTTCAAGATAGCTTGGTCATATTATTGTCAATAATTAATTGGATGAAGCTATAATAATTGAATTATTTAAAATACATTTCTTACAACTATAAACTTTTTTGGTTTTAATCTATCTCTTAAATGATTTTATTTAATTATATAATAAACTTTATTTTTCGTTAATTGAACGAATATTTTAATATTATAATTAAGATAATTGTCTTGATTGGAAAAGAATTGATTTGAAAAATTAAAACGATAAATTTTTAAAGGATTATTGTAAAAAAAATTAATTCAAAATATATTTATAAAAAAAAAAAAAAAAAAAAAAAAAACAAAAAACAAAAAAAAAAGATATGAAATATTTTGCATATGAAAAAAAAAAAAAATTATGAAATTCTTTAAACATATATACATGAAATAAAATCATTTCTCTCGCGTAGCGTATAACAATTTTTCCAATTCCTCGAACAAATATCAAAGAGAATTTTTCAGAAACTTGGGACCAGTATCAAGACTGCTTAGGCGTCGCCATCACGTGACAAGCCTTGCGACCAAATCCTGTGATAACATTTATAGCGTTAATAAGAGTAACAGCTTTTTTGAATGGAAACATGGACATAGCTGCCACGACCAAGGTAGACTGCATTTTATTTTATTCTTAACGTGTTTTTTTTTTTTTTTTTTTTTTTTTTTTTTTTTTTTTTTTTATATATATTCTCACTAATCACACCGCATTTCATCAATATTCAGATTTACTGGAATTTTTTAGAATAATAAATATTCGTTTTGCAAGTGTATCTTTATTTATAACTGTGTTTATGTAAAATTTGTTATTTTTCCCCCAATGAAACGTGTTATTTCAGAGTATATAAAATGAAGTTTATCAATCGCAATGGCGTTTAAACTTGAAAAAATTTGCTTTTGATTTTTTATTTTAAATCGCATTAAATTTTTCGTTTTTTCAATACTTTGATATTTAAAAAAAATATATATTTTTTAATTTTTTTACCGATAAACGTTCTGCAACGCTTAAAATTTTAATTAAAATTACATTGTAATAAAATCTCTTTAAACTTGACAATGTGAATAAAATATTTTCAATTTATTTTGACTTCCTTTTATCTTTTTTGTGCTTTATTTAAATAAATATTTGTAACGACGTCATTTATAATTTAAAAAAAAAACTGTTAAAATCAGTAATCAATAATAGCTTATATAATAATTGTAAATCATTCGAAGGATAATAAAAAATTCGTCTTCTCAACATTTTCATCATAATTTTTATTTTTCACGAAATTTATAAATCTTTTAATATTAAAATAATAACAATTTGCGTATAACGTTATTAAACGTTGAATAGAGCGATTTTAAAGCCATTGAAAATTCTTGCAGGATTACACGTACGGCAGAGCAATAGTTTAGATTGGCGGGTAGGTCGAAGCATCGAAAGGAACTCGAATAATTTCGACTGTCGAAAAGCCTCTCGTAGCGCCGAGCAGCTATCCAGAAGTGGCACTTTACAGACTCCAAGTACAAAGTAAATTATCGCTTACCTCAATTTACTCGTGAACAATTATTTTCTTAACCTCTTACCACCTTCGCTTTCCAGACAGTTTTTTTATTATCTGACATTTCTCATTTTTTTTATCTTTTTTTTTTTTTTTTTTTTTTTTAAGAATGGAACGTTATAATTTTATCTTCGGAAAGATTTTGTTATAAAAGTTTCTTCGTTCAGTTTTTCCTTCATTTTTAGAATTATAACAAAGACAAAAGCTTTCATCGATTGAAAAGAAAATTACTTTGGATATCCAAAATAACTAATGATAGTTTTTTTGTAACATTAATCGAGTATTTTTTTAAATTTTTCACATAAGTTATTAAAAATTACGACAACAATAATAAAGTTTATACGATGAGATTTAAAAATTAAACTTTAATATAGGACACGTGAAAAATTTACCGCGATATACTACATATTTAAAATTCATGAAATTAGCTTCCAAAAAGTTTTCAATAAATCGGAAATACTGCAAGACTGCATATAAAAATTGGCATTGTGACAGATTCTCTTTCTTTATCAATATGTCAAATATAATCTATACATAATAATACTTTTAATAAGAAAAGTATTTTTATGATAGGAGGCCAAATTGAGAAAAGAATTTCATTGACCCGGAATAATCTATTTTTTTTTTTTTTTTTTTTTGTTTTTTTAATAACGGAAGTTTGGTTTATTAAAGATCTATTATTGAACATTCCAATTCTTAATGATTAAATGGATTAGTTAGCTTTTTATCGAAACAATAAAATATTTCGTTATACAAAGTCTCATAAAAAATAAATATAAATTTAATAACTTAATTTCTCTTTTAATCCAATTTAACAAGTATATCTAGAATTATTTATCGCCAGAACTAATGAGAGTGTTTTACATTATACGTTTAACGTTGTATTAAACTCAAAAAAAAAAAAAAAAAAAAAAAAAACTATTAACAATTTATTTTTTCAAAGTTATTTAATATTTCATTATTTGACTTACTTATTTCTAAAACAATTTTAAATATTACCTTTAAATGAAAAAAATAAATAAATAAATAAATAAATTTTAATTTTATTTAAAATAACGCATATTCGATTTGTTTAAGTGGAGTTCCATTCGGCGAATGAAAAATTTTTGTAATAAAATAAACGTACGCAAAATCGTAAAATTCACTTAGAGTTATATTCATTATTATTATTCCCTTTTTGATTTAAAACCAGTCGTATTTAAAAAGTATAGTTTTATATTAGTGAGTAAAATCGTAATACATAAAAACTGCAAGGAAAAAAGCTGTATATTTTTTCATTTCCGAAGAGTGAAATATTTACTTAAACGTAAAAAAATAAACCTCATAGAAAAATATCGATAAAAAGCAATCACTCGATCGAATTCGAGCACAGGTCGAAGATCGTCTCGTTATTGAGGCGGTTATCGCCGCGTTTACCGCGACCGGGAAGCAAAGGTTCGCTGCCTTCTTCGCCGAGTATCTGTCCATGGGTACAGGTCGAGTACTCGGTCGGAAGCGAGACGAACGACGGCTCAAAGCGCGACGAGCTCCTCGTCCAAGAGATCGACTATAGCTTTCAGCGCGAGCTTCAGCTTAGCGAGATGCGGAAACGAGCGATGAAGGTTTCCGGTTTAAAAGTAAGTACGCGTTGTTTTAAAAATAATCGACTTATTATGGTTTTTTTTTTTTTTTTTTTTTTTTTTTCTTTCATTTTTCATCTTTCTTCTTCCTTTTTTTTATTCAATAAACAGAGGCTTCTTTATCGCGGCAAAACGAGCGTAGAAAGACTTTGTAATAAAAATAATAAACCGGCGCGATGACTGACGATATACCAAGAGAGGGAGAAAGAATTTTTAAAATTAAATTTTGAATTTTTTTTATATACTTTGTGCATTGTCAACTTTAATTAAAAGATATATTAATAAGTAAGAAATAATAACTTGTTCTCTTATAAATTTAATAAAATAATTTTAGTAAAATTTTACTTTTGATGGTCAGACATATTTCTAATGTTGCGTTAATTTTATAGCTTAAAGTGCAATTTTTGTTTAAAAAAAAAAAAAAAAAAAAAAAAAACAACAAAAACAAACAAACAAACATTGAATTTATTATTAGAATAGAAAATGACATTAAAGGTAAACGCATTTATAACAAATTAATTTATTTGGATATTTTTTTTTTTTGTATTTTTATTTTTAAGTTTAAACTAACATTGAATTAAAAAACAAAAACAAAAAATACTAAAAGTTACGTTAAATTAGACAACAACAAATGGAAACATTATTTTCCAATTTTTATTTAACAAACGAATTTCAATTAAAAAAAAAAAAAAAACATAAAAACAAACAAACAAACATTGAATTTATTATTAGAATAGAAAATGACATTAAAGGTAAACGCATTTATAACAAATTAATTTATTTGGATATTTTTTTTTTTTTTGTATTTTTATTTTTAAGTTTAAACTAAAATTGAATTAAAAAACAAAAACAAAAAATACTAAAAGTTACGTTAAATTAAACAACAACAAATGGAAACATTATTTTCCAATTTTTATTTAACAAACGAATTTCAATTAAAAAAAAAAAAACATAAAAACAAACAAACAAACATTGAATTTATTATTAGAATAGAAAATGACATTAAAGGTAAACGCATTTATAACAAATTAATTTATTTGGATATTTTTTTTTTTTTTGTATTTTTATTTTTAAGTTTAAACTAAAATTGAATTAAAAAACAAAAACAAAAAATACTAAAAGTTACGTTAAATTAAACAACAACAAATGGAAACATTATTTTCCAATTTTTATTTAACAAACGAATTTCAATTAAAAAAAAAAAAAAAAAAACATACAAACAAACAAACAAACATTGAATTTATTATTAAAATAGAAAATGACATTAAAGGTAAACGCATTTATAACAAATTAATTTATTTGGATATTTTTTTTTTTTTGTATTTTTATTTTTAAGTTTAAACTAAAATTGAATTAAAAAACAAAAACAAAAAATACTAAAAGTTACGTTAAATTAAACAACAACAAATGGAAACATTATTTTCCAATTTTTATTTAACAAACGAATTTCAATCCATTTTTCTGCGAAAGTTCACCGAAAGAAGCCCCAGGAAATAATTTTTATAGCAAAAACGCATATTCTCATTGCATTAATACAAGTACATACATCAAGAAGAGTTTGGTTATTTTTTAACTATTATACTACATTATATTTTTTTCTTCTTTCGTCCAACAGCAGGAGCTAATGAACGACGGGACGTTAATAACGAAAGAAAAGAAAAGTCCACGGTTAAGCCCGCAACCAAATGTACAAATTCAAGAAAAACAGGATACGAATCCAAGCCTTCGAGCGTAAGCCAAAATCAATAAATTTATTTTTATTACTTTTCCATTTTCATGTCTACTTTTGCCGTCTACTTTTCACTCGTTATTTATTCCTCACACACCACGTATTCAACGTATATATTAATATTATTGACATTACTTTCTATGAAAATCTATATACATATATTTAGTTTATAAGAAATAAAGTGTTTACCTACTTGGAAATTTATTTGTATATATTAATATATGCCACTTTTGTAGTTTGGACTAACCCTATTAGCTTACAGTTATTAACTATGCTATCAGTTATTAACTATTCTAATATCAATCTCATTACTAATAATATATTCACATTTCATTAAGTATCATTAATCGTTTATTTACAATAATATGAAATAAATCATCGCCATTAGCCGGCTTTGTTAATCAAGGTCGCAATAATGAGATACAATAAAACAGTAATAAAAATCAATCATTGAATTTGAAAAATTATAAGTATACGTTACTAATAATCTGTCATTTAAGCTAATATATTTTGCATGTCTAAAAAAATTTCGATCGCGTGAACAAAAGATTATCAGTTATTTGATTTTCCGTTGTTTAATTGATAAAATAATTAATTTAATAACATCGATAAAGACGCGCGCGTCAACTGGTTAACATTAATAAAAATTAATTCAATCCCTTATACACACGTGATTCTCTCTCTCTCTCTCTCTCGAGTAATCAAACGGGTAAAATCAAGCGGCTCTCGTTGGCAATTAAAACCCTTACCTCGGCATCTAAACTCGCATAAAAAGTACCGGCGTTGAATAACAATGATGAGAGGCGCGCGAATCTATAGCTATGCAAGCATCGAGAAGATAGTAAGATCGGTAATTGTAAACGACAGGCCTTAGTTGCAACGATTCGTATCTTTTTATCTCTCTCTCTCTCTCTCTCTCTCTTTCTTTATTATTCTCTTTGAGTAAAGATATGTAACTAAACGACGTCTTTGAATGCGCGTTTGAATGCGCGCGAGGGTATATTCATTCAACCGTGGAATAAATAAAAGGAAAAAGTAAAAGAAGCACGGCGCACTCGTGATCAATGAACGCGATCCCTGTGCAAACTCTTCTTCCGGCGTATGTATATATATGTATATGTGAGACTTACCGATCGATGCCTTAGACTTGTATATATAATACATACGTGTATACGTATAGCTACACCTATCGCGACCGCTAAAAATATACCGAGAGAACGCTCTGTGTGTGTGTGTGTGTAGCGACACGGGTCAACCGAGTGACCTTTTTACATGCGGTGATGTCGTTCGTTATATATGTATATTAAAGAGGGGGGGGGGAGAAGAGACTCGATTATGATTTCTGCTTTTATTGAGGAGTGTTTATGTATTCGTCCATCGATTGCGTGTATCGTTTGTAACCAGATTTTTTCTGACAGATGGTGTACGCGTAGGTTGACTGAAATAGCCGATAGATTTACATCGTTGCGTTAGATTTACAAACGTTTTTTAAGGAATTTTACAGATCCTTTTTTTTTTTTTTTTTAGGTGTTAAATTTACTTTTATGACGTAGTATTTAGCCATAGTATCTCAAAAGGTTATATAAAAATTATTTATAAATCAAAAGTTTATATCAAGTTAAATACTTTGATTACAGAAAAGTTTATAAATCTTAATATTTAATATCTGAAATTGATATATTTTTTTATAACAAACAAAATTTATTGTATTCTATATCGATGACAAATTTTTAATTATTACTGTTGCCAAATTTATTTTACTTTAAATTAAATATTTAAAAATGTTTTAAAATTTAATTTTACCACTTTTATGACTATTTTTTCCATTTTACCGTATCTATAAAACTGGTTTAATTTTTTCAACATTATTTTACATGTTTCTTTGTACGTAACAATTTTATAATCCAATGTGGTATTATTTACTATTAATTATTAATAATTTGCACTGAGAACGATTCATTATGTACGTATCAAATCTTTTTTTTTTTTCATAAAAATTAGACCTTTGAAGTAAAAAAATAATATTATTTTCTTGTCAAAAGTAATATTTGTAATAAAAATAATTAAATAAGCCTGGCGCTTATAAGCTTAACACCTTCGATTGGATTACCACAACATAAATATTGATGCTTAGAAAGTCTCGAAACAATAATCTTAAGTACATTAATTTTATTATAGTTTACCGATAATTGTAAATGAAAAATTTTATTTTATTATTTGTTTTTAATTTTATTATTAAAATTTATTTTATTATTAAAATTTTATTTTATTATATTATGTATCAGAAAAATAATTTTCTGAAAATTACATGCTATCATATAAAGTTTTACTCATGATGTTAATTATTAATAAAATCAATAATATACATAACAACTTGTATCAAAGAACATTTCTATATAATTGCGTTAAGTTGAAAAAAAAAAAAAAAAAAAAAATTTTTATAAATAAATTCACAATTGATTTTTTAAATAAAATATATTATTATTGAATAATAAATATTTAAACTACATTATTATTGAATAATAAATTTTTACTTTTGTACCAATCAATTTTGAAATAAATAATCTAAATAACTTTAATTTAAAAAGGTAACAAAAATAGCATTTCTTTTATTCCCAAAATCATAATTCAAGCAAGAATTTTTTTCCTTTAACAAAGATTCAACGGAGATATTAAAAACGGTGCTAAAATTTTATATTTTTCTCTGATCTCCCCTAATACCATGCACGAAGCTCGGTGTTGAATTGCAAGGGTATAGGTATAATAAAGCAAGGGGCACGCAAAAGCTTTTGTCGACGTTATCTTCAGACGTATTTAAATAATAATTTAGCTTGTACATGTATAGTCACGGAGATTCACGAGAGCGTTAACGGAGCGATAATATTCAAAAGTTTTTTGTTTTTAATTTAAATCGTTGAATTGTCTCGGATGTACATAATTTATTTCTTGTTTTATAAGAAATATAATAAGTTATTAAAGTTACTTTAAGTCAATCATGATTGATTAAATTAATGTACTTTGCTAAAAATTATAATATTTTAATGTACAACAATATGTGTTTCAAACTTTCTGCACAACGGATACATTTTTATTTGTAAAAAAATTCAATATTTTTAAAATAGAAAGAGTATATTTAATTCTTAACTAAAAAATATATTAAATATAAATCTGGTATACTTCTTGTATTGTTGTAAGTTGATTGAATAGAAATATTTCGATCGATTTCTATTAAAAAAATTTTTAAAGAGATATTTTATTGTTAATTTAAAATTATTTAATTACATACTTTTGAAATATTGTATTCTATTAAAAATTAAAAAACTTTATTGAAAAGTTTTATAATAATAAAAATGATAAAAAAAGAAAATATAAGTTATTGGTACTTTTCATGGGTATATTACTTTATAAATATTTTAAACAACTGATTGCACAGTAACAAAAACATAAATATCACAATTATTTTGTAATTTTTTTTTTTTTTTTCATTGTTTAACTTTTTTTTTAATAATTATAATTGATTCATATGCTTGTAAATGAAAAAATTGAATTAAAAATAAATTTGATTAATGAATTATTTATTTAGAATTCAGGATTAAATCAATTATTTAACATTTTAACAATTGAAAAGTTACAGTGAAAATTTAAGGTAAATATTCGGAATTGCTACTCCTACTAAAATCAAGCTAACTTTTTTTTTTTTTTTTGATTTCTTATGGTTAAAAAACATTATATTAAGTAATATTATAATGACGCATAACGTTTTAAACCCATGAAAATAATTTTTTTTTCATTTTTATTTTACGTTAATTCAATTTAATATCACTCCCACTAAAATCGCATAACGTTTAATAATTCCCAATAAACCAGTAAAATAATAATTTTTTCGATTTCGTTTTCGTCTTTCAAACGAGCTCTCAAGCGATTTTTGAAACATTTTCGAAAATTTTCTTTGATTTCGTCGTGTGTTTACTTTCATCAAATTCCCGACTTACTCGAATAAATATATTTGTTTACTTACATTGTCTACTTACTACAATAAATCACTTAAGAGTTCATTCGAGATAAATTGAACAAAATTATTTTATTTGGTTATTGGACTTTATTAAACGTTACGCGCTATTATAATATTACATTATATAAAGTTTTATCATTATTAAGAATTAAAAAAAAAAAAAAAAAAAAAAAAAAAAAAAAAAATTTAACTTGATTTTAGTAAGAGTAGTAATTTCAAATATTTACCTTAATATAAATTATACATATCTCGTAAATTTTGAAACATCGTGTAACTCAATGATAATCAAAGAAGGTATTTAGGATAAGGAAAAAACAAATAAAACAAGTAGTTCAGATAAACGATCATAAATACTGATGATTTTTATTAATACGAAGACTATGTTACATGCCAATCGCACGTCGAATATTTAACGAAATTCCTTAGTGCTTTTAAACGAGTGCCAATCACTGCTCGCTGTCCTCGCATGACTGTATAAATTTAATTTAAAAAAAAAAAATATAATAATAATAATATTTTTAATAATAATAATAATAATAATAATAATAATAATAATAATAATAATAATATTAATAACGGGGAATCGAACCGAGCTTTATTTTATACGCGCATTCTCATCGATTTGTTTAACCAAACGGTTTATTTATATATAATATATTCTCACTTTTGTCTTCATTTTACTATCTCACTCGAAGTACGTGCAGACAAGATTGTAGAAGTAGCCCTTGCAATAATGATTAATGTATTTGTGCACGCGACAGGTACCCACGGTCTTATAGACCAAGCATAGGTGATTATCCTTGGACGGTACGTGAATCAGGGCGCCTTCCTCTTCCCTCAGATCGACATAGTCTATGGTCTCGTTATCCAATATTTGATTCGTATGGAATTGCATTATGACGTCGAGAGAACCCGACTCCTCGACGTTCGCCTCATCCTCCGCGTCGTCCTCTTGCTCGGAACAGTCGAATGAGCAATCCAGTGGATCTGACAAGTAGTCCCCGATATCCGATTCATCGGAATCTTCGGTATCGGAGCTCTTCAAATGCTTCTGTGCAATTGGCGTATCGACTTTTGATGGAGAGGCTTGTTGCTGATGTGTACTACTTACTTTCTTCTTTGTTCTCGGTGATTTATCTTTTATTATGCGTTTTGTGATATCGTCTTCGTCATCGTCGTCACCCTGGCTACTAGGTGGTGTATTGCAGCTAGCTTCTTCGCTGATTTTTTTATTGCTTGAACTCGATTCTTCTATGTAATTGTTTTGTAGCCTCATGAGCTTAGTAGAGGTGGAACCTTCTCCAACAGATGCATCTGAAACGCTTTTGTTTGTATTAGTTGAAGGCTTCCTTTCCATAACAGCATGAGACTCTTCTTCGTAAGAATGTTTGTCGCTGATTAATGTGTAGCAACCTTTTGACCATCTTTGAAGTTCTATGGTCATCTTTGGATTCATTGTTTCTGTTTCTGGTATTAGATCCAACTCTGTATAATTTTTTAACAATTGAAATATAGTAATTGACTTGAAAAGTTTATAAAAATTTGCTAAAGTTTCTGGTAAACTGTCCTCTTCTGCTACTTCATAATTACGAATATCTGCTGGACCTACCCTTTTCCATTTAATACTCTCAGACTGTATTTCTTCGGATAATTTTTGATAAGCATCTGGTTTTAAAAAATCTGAAAGAAATGCAAAAGATTCTTGTTCTACATCTTCTTGAATTTCTTTTATAATTCCTGGATATAAATACACTTTTGATATCCACAAATTTAAATCTATGTTATCGGTGCTGTCAGGTTCGATATAGTGCACTATAGAATCTGGTCTATTTGGTTTCTTGTTATTCACAATAGGTCCATGAAACCAACCATTGATACTCCACCTTGATTTTTCTGGTGAAGTTATTTCTGCCACTTGATGATAAGAATTATGTACAACTTCAAAAAATACCAATGAATTATATTCAGGTATTAAAGATTTTACAACTTTTCTAGGCAATCCATTTTCATCCGAATCAAAAAGGTCTAAAGCACCACCATCCTCTTCCGTCCAATTTTTTGACAGGTACAAAATGAAGGCAATTCTCCGATCAGCTAAATTATCATCATGGCAAAGAAGGTAATCAGTATCGGAGTAACAGGAACTTGACATGGATATTTTTTTATTCAATTCAATTTTAGTATTTTTTTCCATCCAGTATACCAAATCTGTCTGGAAAGTTTGATATAATGTTTTTAAATTATTACTATCTACTTTCGCTAAGTCATTTGATTGTTCAAATTGATATAAATCGATACTATTCCTTCGAGTCTTAACATCAAGCAACTCATTCTTAATTTCATCCATAAACTCTTCACTTTTTAAAAAATTTGAAATTTTGCAAACTCTAAATGGTTCTGCTATTACTTCTATATTAGAAGTTTTAAACGATGTCCTACCATGCCAATGTTTATAGAAAATCTCTTGGAATTTTGGCTCATACATATGCTCTGAAATAATGGAATGTTTAAATTTCTTGGTCTTGGGTTCTTCTTGTTCCATGATCTTACTCCTGCCTGCTGTAGACCAAATGCAGAAATCACTTTCTTCTTAATATAGATTGAGTAAATATATAAATTGTCGTATACACGCTGTCCTTTGGTTCTCCTTATTGAGAATATATTCAGTTCCTCGAGAATCAGTGACTTTTGTCGATATCACATTAAGTTGAACGGCAATGTTGTACATCAATGCCTTAAAGTCTTATAACAAATTTCATTATTGTAAATTATTTATGAAATTCATCTCTTTCATATTTCCGGTTACTTACTTGATAAGAAAAATTTTGTATCGTCAGTCCTCATGCAAAAGCAAAATTAATTTCCTTTTCATACAAAATCCAACTTTTGCTGTAAATTTGTAATTCACAACGATTTAAATTTGCCGCCAGTAACGCAGGCCCCGGAAGCGTAGTAGCAGTCGACAATTTTTTCGCGAGTAGACGATCACCCTACTTCGAAAATCGCAATAACGTGTACTCGCCTAGTGAAGCCTCTTTTCTTCGCAAATTAATTCTTCTTTCGCAAAAATAAATCTTCAATTAAATTTTGTCGTCGCGACTCGTTGTTTAAAACAAGCTTTCCTCAATTTTCTTCAATCCATAGAAGCTCGTTGTGTGTTGCGGCCCACGTGGTCGCTGCTGCTCACCTCGTGTTTGCGTTCGTGAGTTTCTGCAAGAGTAATTGATATACTTGTAATGGCCTAATGGCCGGTTTATATTTTATGATGGCCTAAAGAAAACTTTAATACCTTATGTATAAATTCTTCTAATAAAAACTAACCTGTGAGCTGCGCCTTATATTTTTTCCAAAGGCAAAGAGAGAGAGGCTCAGACGTGCCGCCGCTGCTGCTCCATGTCGCACAGTTCTCGCATGTGTATACTACTAAACTGTGCCCGGCGGCTCGACCGAGCGACACGAGCACACCGTTCTACTGCTTGACTCGAAAACATCGATCCGGCAAAGCCGATTCGCTGTTCAGGCTCATGCGCCTGAATTTCCGAAGAGGGAGGGGGCAGGATTTGCTCCTGTTCGCTTCGACGATATTTTCTTGTACCCACGTGTTCTCGAGCGCGTAAATACGGCATACGGTTCACCTTTTTCGCCTAATATTTTTTCTCTTTTTCCTTTTGAAGCTTTTATAATGTTACGCATCGATTGACACGTTTTATGTTGATAATCAGAGAAGAAATATTGTTACATATTATTTGAGCATGATTCTCGTTTAGCGATTAATTACATCATGGATTTTACAAATGTAGGTTGCAGTTTGTGGCTGCAAGCCGCCGGAAATTTCTATATACACGCGTGCGAAATAATCGGGAAGTCGATGTAAATACATAAAAGGTGCACTAGTTACGTGTGTACGTGATACTGCGCACTCGATGTACTCTGGTAATAAGATGCGTGAGAAATAATGTTTTTACTATTGTATTTGTACGAAAATAATATATTAAGAATCGAAATTGAATGGTTTAAGAATGCGTTTTACTCATAATAAGAAATTCAAGAATATATAATTGTAAAACGCAGAAACATGAAATTGAAAATTGGAACAAATCAATTTGTAAATTTAATGTAATACATAATACATGAATGAAAATAATACTTCAAATAATACTTTTCTAATACGAATAGCGTTTATATTTTTAATTTTTTAAATAAAATTGGCAATATTATTCTTAAATGAAGTTATTAAAACTCAAGTTTATTAAGTATAAAAGTTTTTATTGAATAAGATAAAGGAATATGAAAAGCTGATTCTCATTATTTCGCAAATAAATTAAAGTTACATTATATATGAATACTAACATTATTATATTTAATAAAAAACGATTTGTTTAAAATTCTATTAACGCTTTTTGAACAATAATTTGCTTTTTTATTTTAATACATTAACAATTCGTTGAATAAATTAAATAAAAATGATAGAATATTTCACATTAAAAATTATACTACAAAAATGTTCAATATAACTGTTTAAAACTTTTAACGCAATGCAAAATTAAAAAATGCTGAGGCAATGTTCTTATTTATTAATGCATTTAAAAAAAATTTAAACAACATACGAAAACAAAAATACTGCATATTTTTATTTTTTTTTAATTTTTATTTTTTTAATTTTGTAAATTAAATAAGACAACTTTTGTTTTTTAAGTATGATTATATTGTTTTTTTTTTTTTTTTTAATGATTAAATGTAAGAAACACGATTACATTTAATTATTTTAAAGTAATTGATGTTAAAATAAATATTATTTCAATAAGTGCTGAATCAAAGTTCTTATATTAACCATTAATCATTTTCTTATCAAAATATTATTATTTTTGCAACTTATAATAATTCTCTTAAACAAATTATTTTAAGATAAAAAAATTGACTACTCGACATTGTTACATGACATCTAACAATACAAGACTCATCTAAAAAATTAATGAAGCGTTAGAAAAATAATAATGTAATTTTAAAGCATCTACGCATTAGGAAAAATAAAGGCTTCTATTAAAATCTAACGACGTAAATAAATGTTCAATCTTCAGTCTTTACTATTCTTTTAATTAATCATTGAAATTGAAGCAAACATAATTTTTACAATTCATCTTTTACGCATTTGATTTTTTACTTATGCATTTAGGTACATATTTTAACGATTTTTCTAAATGAAATATATATAAATATACACACATGAAAGTCTTATAAAAAAAAAGAAAACATTTTTGAATTCGAACTTCAAAAAATAAGGACGTGCTAGACATACGCAACTTGTCTCTATACAATTAAATACAATATTAAATACAATTTGATACTGTTTAATTATTTTTGTATATAAACAATAATACATTCTTTAAATGGATAATTAATATTTCTAATACTTCAATTTTAAATAAAAATAATAATAATAATAATAATTTAATTTAAATGTTAATTCTAAAAAGTCATTTTCGTCATGAAACATCAGATAAACAGCAATACAATTTTAAAAAGCAAAGTACTAAGTATATTACACTTTAATAAAATTTGAAGCAACCCTAAAATAAACTGCTGTTATTTTCATACAATAATGATTACTGTTATTATTATAATATTTAATTTCAACTTGAATATTTACAATAGCAAAATTTAAAAACATTTTATTTAAGATATCAATTTTAATTATTTTAAACTACTTAATGAAAAACATGATTGTTTCGATGTGTAATTTGAATTAAATACAAATATATATATATTTAATTGTGTCATTATCAGTTATTATTATTAAAAAAAAACGTGTATAATCTCCTCCTCTGTAGAACGCGTCCAGCCCAAAATTCATTCGATTCTAATAATCCCGCGTTAGCATTCGATTGGTCAAAGCATAGGAATTGATCCGTCGACTGAGAAGTCCGCAGCGCGTATTAAACTTCATCGATTTCACGCGAGAGTGCGCTGAAAGTGCCAAAATGTTACGAACCAAACGGGACACGGAGCGACCGAGAGAGTAGTGCGCGCGAGAACCGCAAATCGTTGGATAGTCTGGTGCGCCACATAGTGCAGGCAATATGGCAGTCTAGTTTTGATGGATGTTGCCGCAACCCGTCGAGGCACACCCTAGCCAACGTTAAATTCTTCGCGTCACGTATACACGATATACTCCAGCTTCTTGTATTACGAGTGCCGTTGATGCACGCGCGGTAAAGCAGTACCTCGTCGACGTCATCGTGGTTGTCATCGTTGCGAGGGAATCGGAGGATAAGAACGACGCGCCGAAAGTTAACTCAAGGAGCGAACGCGATCACACGCCACTCCTGGCGTTTAATAGACTACGAGGAGCACGTGAGTACACGAAGAAAATGTGTTTATTCAGGAGGAGACGCACGTTGTAGAGACTGTTTTTTTTGCCTACTTTATTTTCACCGATCGTTTTTCTTCCTCGCTCATTGATTCACTCACTCACTCGGTCTCTATCTCCGGGGTATTTTTCGGGATCATCGCGATGTGAGGTTATAAACGCAAGTACGTATCTACGCGTATATGAAGAAGAATACAAGAAAGTATCAAGGAGGTGACATCCTTTCGAGAAAAGTCAACGTTAATACGTTCACCTTTTCCGTTTATATTTCTCTCTTTCTTACTCTTTTGTTAATACGCGAGCGCCTGACGGTGAGTTAGTGTGAATGTATTTTCTGGCTTTAAGTTCTCATTGGCCTCTTTCGAATCTGCGAAATATCGTATCTTGTTCTTTGCATCTTCTTTTATTTTCTCTTTTCGCAAATTCCTTCTTCGCTCCGTTACTTCTTGCGGTATATACATGCGTGTAATTGTCGAATGTCTCTGTTGTGATTGTTAAAGTGCACTGATTACTCCACTGGATTTTATGTATGTAGACAGATATAGTCAATTTTGAGTCTATAATTCTTGTGTTATAGACAGCTGTGAATTAATAAATATAAGTATTTGCTGTTCTATCTCTATCGTCTTCCTCCTTTCATATACGTAAATTTAAACAGAGGTAAATTACAAGTAGGAAACGATCGCTTTATTCAAAGAAAATTTATAGAAAGTTAAGGTTTAATATATTCGTTATAAGCCTTCTATAACCGAACCTCTACAATCTGTCGGTTCGATCAAAGATGCGCATAAATCAGTTTAAATCGCACGCCATCTTTTTGGCCATATCGCGTAAATGTATGCAATTGCCAAAGCAACTTTGCTCTAACTTGAACTAAAAGAAAACCGTTGCGCAAATGCTACGTGAAGAGAATTTTTCAACGGAAACATTAACCTAAATCTTTCTTTATTTTAGTATTTTGAATTTTATTTAAATTTTCTTTTTATAACGCAACAAGAATTCAATAAATTTCTGGTAAATAATTTATTTAATTGACATAAAAAAATTATGAAAACGTAATCTTGTAATAACCATTATCTCGATGTATGATATTCTTTCTAAAATTTCGTTCTATATTTTTAAAAAAATAATATATATTTTAATATTAACGGATCGAAATAGCGGACCAAAGTGTTCTTAGCTTGTTTTACCTCGCCCAGATTCAAGCAGCCTTTGCTCTCGCATACAGCTTTTATCAGAAAAGTTCTCTCGCGTCGCGCAATCGCGAATCGCATCGAATCTCAACGTTCAAACGACTTCTTTGTCCGTGTGCGCATAATAAATAATAAAAATGTGACATTGACTTCTGCGAACCTCCCAAATCTATCCTCTACATATTTCTCCTTTCTCTCTCTCTCGCCCTCTTTGCTTACATTCGGGAGAAAGAGACTCTTTTCACCGGTCGGATTTACGGTTTTTAGAGCAGCGTTGAAACGGTGTGGTGGCAGTTGAGACACGTTCCTCTCTCTCTCTCTCTCTCTCTCTCTCTCTCTCTCTCTCTCTCTCTCTCTCTCTCTCTCTCTCTCTCTCTCTCTCTCTCTCTCTCTCTCTCTCTCTCTCTCTCTCTCTCTCTCTCTCTCTCTCTCTCTCTCTCTCTCTCTCTCTCTCTCTCTCTCATCTCTCTCTCTCTCTCTCTCTCTCTCTCTCTCTCTCTCTCTCTCTCTCTCTCTCTCTCTCTCTCTCTCTCTCTCTCTCTCTCTCTCTCTCTCTCTCTCTCTCTCTCTCTCTCTCTCTCTCTCTCTCTCTCTCTCTCTCTCTCTCTCTCTCTCTCTCGCGCTCTCTCTCTCTCTCTCGCTCTCTCTCTTTCTCTTTCTCTCTGTCTTTCTGGCCTTGAACGGGACTCTCGGGATGCGCGTGTGCGGTTCGCTCTCCGCATGCTAGAGAAAGAGCGCATACGTGAGTTCCCGCTTGGAATGTGTAAGTTTTTCGGCGCCGACCGGCTGACCTGACCTTACATATATATACTCGTACATATAACCCAAGTTTGGTTATCGCACTGTGTATTACGCGCGAGTGTAGATGTAATGTCTATCGGTTCGTTTTCGATTTTACTCTAGTTTCGTTTAGACGTAAATAAAATTGCAGGGTGCTAAAATGGGCGCTTAAAATTCATTGCTATAGCATGATATATGTATATATGAATAATAAATCGAAGTTTATATGTATATACTGAAGTTGAAACTCGGTTAACTTTATTTACATAACTGTGAAATGAGTTGTAAAATTAGTTGTTAAAAATTTTTTTTTTATGGATATATTGATAGATTGATTAATGGGCTCGCAAAAAATATATTTTTATCAATATATAAAAAGAATTTTTATCGTTAAAAGAATAATAAAACTATTAAAGTATTGACGATCGATTGTTTGTGCATTTAAAATATCGATGTTTATTTTAAAAATTAAATAACGGCTGCTTAAAATTTGTATGAAATTGTACATTATATTTAATGTTAGTAATAAAAACTATTTGTTTTAAATGTTTAACTATTATTATAGCCCGATATTTAAACAACAACGATCTAGAGTTTTATAATGAAATTAACCTTTGTTTTCTTTACGTAAATACCTTCTACCTTTTTTCTTTTAACTCGTAATTATCTAAATAATTGCTTTGCAATACGAAAATTTAAACAAGAACTCCTTAGTCGCTATATTTCATTTAACAAAGTAATAAGAAAGTAAAAGAAAAAAAGCCGCGAGAGAAATGTACAGCTATAAAAATTTATCGACGAAAAAAAAAGAGCTATAAATGCCTTCCACGGTAATAAGAGATGCTCGGAACTGCTCTCGATATGCACGAACGAACGAGCAAGCGCTTTTTATTCCTCTTTCTTCGCCGATATAATTATATATGTACACGTACAAAAGTGCATATCTACGAATGTTCTATGTACGCGCATATCGATCCCTTTTGTTCTTCCTCGGTTTGCATATACTCGCAAGTATGTACGTATACACGCACAGCGTGCCTAATGCTCCTTTTTATATATGTATAAATGTATGTAGGTACATTATCTAAGGTTCCACTTAGTTTGAGAAATTTCAACGCAATCGATATAAATACGGTAACGGGCGGAATCGGTCTCGTGGATATCAAGGCAAACTTTTATGTACTATTGTATGTACACACTTGGGTACTTATATGGGTATATTTGAAGATTTCTGTGTTAAGTTGACGCAGTTCGCGTGGTGTTTCTAGCATGTTTTGGAGCATTTTAATTTTGAATTGTTAATCATTCATCGTGAAATAATTAAACTTTAAACGATAACGTATCGTTAATGCGAGTTATTTCTTTTTTTTTTTTTTTTTTTACTTTTAAAGTTAAAATTCTCCTTAAAGATTGACATTTTTAGTATTTTATTTTTTACAATGCAACTATTGTTGACATTTAACTATTTATGAAATTTATGTTGAATATTTTTTTCTTTACAATCAAATTTTATACTTAAGAATTATTCTGCAACGATAAAATTATTATTTATCGTGCAATTAAATCTTCAAATTTACGCGATTCCATTTTTCATCGCCATCATAGTCGAATTATTAATCACAATTGAAATTCATCGTCACCTGCCAATAGGATAGTAATTTTTGCATTTAAAATTATCGCCACAATTACTCTTAATGGGGTATAATCACGCCGGTGATCACTCGGTTACAATCATTGTAATAAACCTTTGCCACGATTGAACCTCACTCACAATGCCACCGGTATCTACAATGTTTTTTCTTTTTTTTTTTTTTTTTTTTTTCTTTGTTTTTTTTTTACAAACGTACAAAAGCAACTTTAGCGCTTTATGTTCCCTATACCTATTGTAAAATCTCCCTGGTAAATAGTAAAAAAAAAAAAAAACGCGTGAAAAGCTATAGAAAAAAAATGTTATGCGTTACTCTATCGCACAAAATGCTGAAAAAAACATACAATTCACGTTATGTTGAAAACACGCGGTGTTCTACATATTTAAAAATGTAAAACAAATCCAGACTTTTTACTCTCTCTCTCACTCTCTCTCTCTCTCGCTGTATAACTTTACAAAGGATAGAGACAGAGAAAAGAGAGAGAGAGAGAGAGAGAGAGAGAGAGAGAGAGAGAGAGAGAGAGAGAGAGAGATAAAGGTACGAGATACAGTCGCAGAACGCAGAAAAACAAAGGGTCTGCCATTGACCGGATGGCGCGAGTCGCGCTTTGATTGTGTCTATAGGAGAGTTCGCGCGCGCGCGTGTGTGTATATATATATATACATTCTTCGGCTGGTTAACATGACAATCAATGTCTCTGCGTCTATGTATATATATATATATATATATATATATATATATATATATATATATATATATATATATATATATAGCTGCACCCGCGTGCAGCAATGTTGCGTATAAAAAAACAGCTATCGACCGATAGACTTAGACGTTAGCCGGGTGCTTATATGAGAATTGTATAGAAAGAGAGGAATCGTGAGAAGATAGCCGCGAAAGTTTGACGATTGTCGGAGAAATTGATATCCAAAATCATTAGTAAAGTATCGCGACAATCTTTAAATTTTTCTCATTTTAGAACGGTTTGGATTTCTCATGTTGCGAATTATTTATTTAACCATATCGATATATGCACGCTGGATATGTGTACATATTTTATGGATTTAAAAAGCGCAATTTTGCAATTTTATTATTTATTCTAATACCGATAAAATTATCATAAACTTTCTCTTTGGATATAACGGTTCAATTTTGATTCTTGCTGTTGTTTTATATTCTATTGACTCATTAATTTTATTAAATTTCCATATTATAGGCCTTTCGTTAATCTGTATAGCAAAATAACAAAAAATGTCACACTAGAAAGTTATTTGCATGCATAAAATATATAATTTTTTTATAAATTTAGTTTTACTCCACACAACAATATCTTTAATTATTCATATCTTTAAATAATAATTTTACTTTAATGCTTCTATTTACATTCTATTTACATATCGATATTATAAAAAAAAAAAAAAAAAAAAAAAAACGATGCAAGCAACGAATTTCCTTTTTATTAGACACAAATTACTATACTCAAGTATAATAAACGATAAAATGAAAGCTAATAAGAAAAATAATAGTAATAGGACGATGAAGACTATGAATATATTACCTGCAATGAAGTTCAGTTTTTAAAACATAAGAGACAAATAATTCTAGCAGTTTCTTGATGTAGAAATCGTATTGGCAATGACACGCAATTTTTTTTCCTACAACATTCTATTTGTAACTAAGTACCTTTTCAATGGATTTCTTTTCAATGGAAAAAATATCCACAGTACAGTATTTTACTTGTAAACAGTATATACCGGCACCTTTTTCTTTATAAAATTTAATTGATTTAAGATTGTATAATTATAATAAAAGTTTCTTTATTAACATTTGGTTGAGTATCTTTTTTATCAATAACTTTAGAGAGAGAGAGAGATATACGCTTTATATATTTTCATTTTTTTAAAAACATAAATAAATTTTATCGATACTGTATGATAGACTTTTCGAATTCTTAAGTGACTTGCAATTTAGTATAACAATGAAAACTATTTTCTAAAATTAGATTCGCATTTAGTTACAAATTTATTTTTCTAAAGATGATTTTACACATTTTATTTCTTTGAAGTAGTTGATGTAAATTTTAAATTACCTACACAATATAAAGATTTTTTATTCTATAACTACAAAATTCTTTTACGTTTTATAAATTCTTTTAGTTTGATAAGATTAAACAAACAGATCTCTTAAATGTATAATAATATATTATTTGGAAAATAATTTATCATGCTTGTGAGAAAAAGATGAGTACAATTTTGCAATTGGAATTATCATGAATTTAAAATTATAGTTACTGTTTCATAATATAGAGAGTAATATGAATCTACAATTTTTTAAACTGCATTTATAGTAAATAATAAGACAATTACAATTTTGTTTTGTTACATTGAAATTTTTGTTCATCTATCCTTTGTATCAATTGTGATTTGCAAATTTAACTACAAAATAATTACTTACGGTAGAAAATATACATTATTGATTAACTTTTCACTTAGTCCAATTGTAATAAGCAACATTGTTTAAATTTACATCGATTCAAATGATTTAAATTTTTACTTTACTTTTATTTTTATCACGCGCATTAAACAAATTTACCCTCTGGTACTCAATGAGGTATTGAATCTCGTTCTAAATCTCAAACAGCTGTCAATTAAAATCAATGAATTATTTATTTATCAACGCAAGTAACGCACCGTTTGAAACGAATAAAAAAAAATAAAAAACAAATAAAAAAAAATAAAAAAAATGAAAAAAAAATCCACTCGCAAATGATTATGAAAATTCACGGTCAATAACGAGGTCGACTTACGCTAATTGTCCATCTGTACGCGCGCGCGCGCGCTTACTGTATCCGAAAAAAGTCAATCGAATAAGAGCAACCTGAAGCAACGGTGTCAGCGGAGTCAACAACGTTAACGGAACATTTTGGTGTATATATGTATGCAAGTATCAAAAATACATGTAAAATCATCGTGTAATCGCAGCTTCACCTAACATATAAATTACGTAACTTGGGTATCATCAAGATGCGATTATCGCGTAACGAGCCTCGAGTTTGCGTCTCTCGTCAGATATACCAATCGAGCCCGAACGAAAAACAAAAAGAAAAAAAAAGTCGCTCGCGCAATTTCCTACGGGCTAATGAGGGTATCGTTGCACAATTCCACGATAGATAACAATTCGAGCCGCGCGTGGACGCGTGTTCTGCCTTCGAAATTGATCGCTTATAAAACTGGCCGCGTTAAACAAATCGCGAGAGCGATCGTAGGAATGTTAACCGTTGCGCGCTTAAGAGGATTTTCGTTTTTCGTTGTAATGGAATTACGCTTATCGAATTAAGTATAATTTCTCTATAAATAATATAATGTCCGGTTAAAAACATTGGATTTTTAGGTGGGAAATGTTACTTAAAATTTTTTCTTTTTTTCTTTTTTTTTTTTTTTTTTAAATTGTTAAAAAGATAAAAGTTAAAAAAATACTGTTCAGTATTTGAAATCATGCAGTTTTAACAATTGATTTATAACGACAGCAAAATAATTTTCAAATATGAGTTTCATTCACATCAAATAAATTATAGATTTACGCTAGAAAACGGAGAACTAATTATGATAATCAATTTACTAAACGCAAACTACAACGTTAAACGTTAGACGCATTGTTTTGATATTCTTACATCTGCATGCCACAATATTAAATATACCGGCAACGGTTTGTAATCCTAACCGGAAATATGTAAACAATTTATAATTACAATGTTAACCATAAGTTGATTTAAAAAACAAATAATATAGCTACGTAAGATAAAACTCTAAGCTGTTTTATAATAAATTTATGATAATTTATTTGAAATCCGAGTTTTTTATGACTCGTGTCGATTTAAATGCATGGTAACTGTAAATTCAAAGAAACGAATACTTGTTTTTTATCTTTACAAAAAGGATATTTATATTGAATTATTTATTATTTTACAATTTTAATAATTAAGTCGAGCTATAAGTAATAGATAATCGGTTGCAAAATTTAATATCTTATAATTTATTTGCAAACGATTTTCATCAAAAATTCTTATAACCCATTAATATTATTCTGTTTATACTTTCTAAAACAATCATTACTTAAAAAAAAAATAATAATAATAATAATAGCTAAGTTGCAAAGAAAAAAAATTTTTCAACAAATTTAAAGCATCCGTGGTAGTTAACGTCTCTATCAAATGTGATTAAACAATTTCGAGATCTTCAATAAAAAAGACTAAGAATTACAAGCCCGAAGCATTTCAAAATTGCAAAAAGACCAACTAAAGCGCGAACAATTCACTCTCGCAATAACCTTAACCCTCATTATCCCCGCGAGAATTTCAAAGGAGTATATAGCGAAACTCTTTCTCTCTCTCGGACAAAAAGCCGATAGAAGCAAAAAGCATAATGGCGTTGGTGTGTGCCTCTTTCACGTGTGTTTGCCATTGTCTCTCTGTTTCTCTCTCTCTCTCTCTCTCTCTCTTGTGTATTTCGCCATACAAAAACGATTAGTTTCTCCCATTTGTCCCACCGAATACACATATCGGCGCGTGATATCGACGAACAACACATCGCCGTCGCTACCGATAAACAGGTTTTTAACTCCCTTGCATCAAAGAATTCTCCTTCCTCTTATTTCTACCATACATCTATCTATACATATACATATATCCTTTTACATAAACACGCGGCAGCCGGACTTCCCTCTATTCATAATTTATCGCAGTCAATGCGTATAAAATGTCAATCGCGTAGGCGCGTTGTCGCTATACGAGCCGAACAAGCTCTCGCCGGCGACGATCTTTTTTCCTTTTTCCATTTTCGGAAATCCGGTTCTCCTCTCTCTCTTTTTCTCTCTCTCTCTCTGTTTCGGTCTTTCTCTCTCGACAGTACCGGTGTATACCGTTAATTCTTACGTCCTCGCTCGATCGTACTTCGATTCTCGCGATATCTCCGTCGTTGCAAAGGAAGGACACGAGAAAAGAGAGAGAGAGAGAGAGAGAGAGAGAGGGGGTAATGGTTTATAGGCGAGTTCTATGTGCATTCAAAAGAGTCTAGTCTGCGCAAGTTAGTTTTAAATCGCGCTTGGCACTTTCACATCGTATACACAGTATACGCTCATGTGCAAAAAAGATACACACACTCGCTCAGATTTATGTTTGGGTCGATTGCTGAGTAAAAGAGAAGGAAAGAGAAGCAAAGAGAAAGAGAAAGAGAGAGAGAGAGAGAGAGAGAGAGAGAGAGAGAGAGAGAGAGAGAGAGAGAGAGAGAGAGAGAGAGAGAGAGAGAGAGAGAGAGAGAGAGAGAGAGAAGGGAGTAAGAGGAAAAAAGACACAACGCGCACTGAATTTAGACTTGAGAACTTCATCGAATGACTAACTAACTGCTGCGACTTGTTCGTGCGCTTTATTATTCATGAACGCTCGATGTAGATGAGTTGAGGGAGTTGGGCTCTTTAACTGGTCCGTGGATCTAAAGATATGAATGTTTTTTTTACTAAGTTCTCCTTTTTTCTTTTTTTTTTACTTTGTAACTGTAACTTACATGAGTTGTTTTGTAAAAATAATGAGCTTAACGGTTGTTTTAATTAAAGTTGAAATACTCTTTCATTATTTTCTTTCGTCGATGACTTTGGATGTACATAGTATTTTTCACAAGCATAAATCAATAAAATTAGAAGGTAATTTTATGTTTGAAAAATTATAAATCTTAATCTATGTATTTTAAAAATACTTACAATTTCTAATATGACGGCTGCTATTCTATTTGAAACTTAGTGTTACTAACATTTTTTAAATGCTGCTATAAAGCCATTTTATGTCCATCAAGTTAGCCCCGCCATTTTGTCTTCAAAAAAAAAAAAAAAAAAAAAAAAAAAAAAAGTTGTGCTGGATTGTGCTCAACTTGTGCCATAATGTGCCGTTAATAAAAATTATTCATTTTCATTTTTATAATTTTTATAATTATTTATTATTATTACTTTTAATTATTAAAAGAATTTATTAATTATCATTTTTGAAGGCAAAAAATCGTCGTTTTCGAAAGAAAAGTTAACTCCGATCATAAAAATTATAAAAATGAAAATTAATAATTTTTATTAACGGCACATTATGGCACAAGTTGAGCACAATTCAGCACAACCTTTTTTTTAAAAAAGACAAAATGGCGGAGCTAACTTGATATACATACCATTTTAATAGTTGTTATATAAACAAATCATAATTAAGCAATTAAAAAAATTAAAGATGTTTTTCTTTAATATCTTGAAGTAAATTAAACGCTACATAATATCTACTATACGTGTAACATTAAAAAAATACTCTATATTCCGTATCGACGTTTAAAAAATAAAGTCAATATTATTGATTACAGTTATCGTTCGCATATACATCAGAACGACATTACTCACGAGCCACTTCGCAAACTATACTACAGTTACAGTGTACGTAAATGTTTATGCTTGGTATAAAGACACAATGTATAAATATTATTACAAATTTTTAAAAACATAACAATTGAAATACTATACACGACTGGTAATCATTCGAAAATAGTCATTCGAGCAAGAAGATATTTTTTTAGACGGTGCAATTACGTAATTTTGTTGTTTGTCTCGTGACACTTGCACAATGACGACATACGCGTATATACTCATGTTTATTATTCCACGCAAGATTAGTCACTGTTCTTAATAATCCGTATTACCATTCATTCGTTTCTTTCGCTTTATTCGTGCACTTGCGCGTCTCCTTCAATTTTTCTCAAAAACTTTCTTACGCTACATGAGCATTGTCCATCCTCTATTCGCATCTAAAACATTTTTCTCAATTTTTCTCTCCTCTTTGCTTTCGTATAACGACAAAAGAAAAGCGTAAAATAAAAAAGAACGAAAGAGAGAGAATTGAAAAATCCTAACGTATCGCACAACCGAACCGCACAACCGCATAAGAAAAGAAAAATTATGAGGTATCGGTAGTATTTTAAAAACGGGACAGAGAGAGAGAGAGAGAGAGAGAGAAAACAGCTTCCTCTCACGGTGCATCACGACTTCTTTAAGTATACACCATCTTGCCGTTTCGTACCGTTTACGTTGAATCTCGCTGCCTTTTGCATTTAGCGAAAAGGTAGCACACGTTATTTTTATATATATATATATATAGTTTCGTACTCCGCATGTTGTTCACGCGCGAGTGAAATCATACACGACGATCGTCTTACCTTTCTACCGATCTCGCTGCGGTCGGACTTTCTTTGCGTGTGCGTTTGTCACTTTTTATATGATACATAATACGTTTCGGTGAAGATCTGAGATCAATGCGAGAGAAAAATTTTTCATACCGCACGACTCTTGCATCTTACATTAATTTAAACTCGCGAACGAGTAATATATTATTAATTAACGTTCTACATCTGATGTAAACATTTTAATTAATGTTTCGAGTTTAGATTTTTTGCTTCTTTGATTATTCGATTAACCGCTTTAATCGAATAAGTCGTAATTTTATGTAAATTAATATTAATGAACGATAATTTCGTACGAGCGATTAATAATTTTAAAATTTTAAAATGGAGTACTGAAATTTCAATTGAATTTATTATTATGATTCCTTACGCTGCATAACTTTTAAATCGTAACAAAATTGAAAATTTTGATTGAAATTTTTTTTTTTTTTTTTTTTTTAACATACAAATTGATGTAAAAGTCTAATCTTTTAAAAAAAATTATTAGAAAATATCAAACTTTTAACAGAAATATTTATTAAATATAGATATATTTCATAAAAAGTTATCGTTCGAAAAAAAAATATATTTATTTATTCTAGTTTATAATTGTTACTTCCATTTCTGTAATTAATTTATCTCCGTAAATGCTTTAAAATTAATAACGCGATTGGACGCATAATAATTGACAAATGCATCTCCTTATCGCAATCGACTTAATTGTAATGCGATACATCGTCGATAAAACGCGACGTATAATTGTATACTTAAATGCCCATTCGTTTTCAATTAGCGATACTTATTTACGCAGATCGCATCGATAACGCCTCTGCGTCTTGGCACGCAAACGAACGCCGATAAAAAAAAAAAATAAAAATGTAAAGAAAAAAGCAAAAGGAGAAAAAAGAAGCTCGCTCGATACGAATGCGCGATGGCGTAGACGTAATAAATCGAATTTCCTCACGCGCTTCAGCTGTCTCTAATTCGTCGTGTTTCTCGAGTGCAAATAAACCGGAAAATTTTTTAGGCGAGTTACGAATATTATCCCACCTCGGCCAAGTTATGCTCCATAAATGGCTCGCGTGTACGTCGATGCCCACGCGTTCTCGCATCACGAATCGGTCATAACTCGACGACGTACACGAATGTGAACGCTACTACGTCGTCGTATTGTCGGTCGAGGATGCAGCCTACTCGTTTACGTTTCCGCGCGCTCTGCTTTTTCTCTTATGTTTTTTTTTTTTATTTTTTTTTTACCATTTCGTTTAGCCGCAAGGGCACATCACCCACTCTTTTGATTTGTTCTGCTGTCTCGCTTGTTGCGTCGGACTGGCTCGATTGACCACGAAATGTTTCATCGGTCTGCCTTTTTTTGTTTTATTATTATTATTATTTTTTTTTTTTTTTTATATCTCTCCACTGGATGCGCGTGACGGAACTCTCCGAGAGCGATGAGAAAGTTTTAAGCCTTGAGCAGTTTTTCAGTTTGATATGGATTCAACAATGCAGATATTAATGCTTGATTTGTTTGTTATTTTATTTTCGAACGTACGGTAATTGTTGCGTTATTGTTTTGTCGTGTAGGTTTTATGAACGATTTTTTAATTGTGTCAAGTTGAAAGTGATTGCGAAAGGTTTGAAATTGGTTTTTTTTTATTTGAAAAATTTTTGACAACGAATGTTCGACGTATAAGAAATAAGTGATGTAACAATGCAAATTTATTGTTTGGATAACATTTCAATATTCTATGAACTATAAAGATATATCAAATTTTGCATGAAATTAAAGTGTGTCGAAAAATAACAATTTTTACTCAATTTTATATTAGTCATCTTTTATTTATATATTTTTAAACGTTACTGTACATTTTAGTAACTACTTTTATTATTGACTAAAAATTAACCTGCCATAAACAATTTAAATATGATAAAATGATTGTATAACAGATGTAAAATAGTAATTGCACGTTGAAACTCGTTGATTAATAATAATCAATAGCGATCAGGAGACTTCAAAACCGATTGAAGTTAAATACAATAGTATAACCGTTTCCTATTCGACTACTTCCGTAATCAATCGTAGTCAACATGTTATATAGAATAATGAGGACACTCGGTTCGTTCAGTAAGACGTCTAGAAACTACTAAATTGCATGGATCTAAAGTTTGCAACGTTAGAGTACAACGAAATAATTTTTCGCATTTAAATAAAGCTGATGAAAATTTAAAAATTATATTTATACAAATTATATCAATATCTGAATATTTGGTTATGCTATAAAACACTAAGTCTAAAAAAATATAAATAAAAATTTTAAATAAAAAGAGTTTTTAAAAAATTTCGTTGGACTCTAACGTTGGAAACTTCAAACCCATTAAATTGCAGAGATGAAGACACTTTCTGTGATATTTCTAGCGCTTGATTAATCGTCTGAATTTTCTCTATTTTGTTGCCCCGAACGAAGGTGCAATAAACTCTCGTTTTACGATGATGTTTCTCTTACATTGTTATTTTCTACATTACCTTGAATAAATTATGAATGAAAGACTTAATCGAATGAAGAATTTAATTTTTATTTCTTTTAATGAATATTAATAGGAGATGAAATTTCTTAAATATTCACCTTCTTGATTGTCGAAAAATAATTTTATTCAAAGCGCGTACTTTTATAACATTTTTTTTCTTCAAGTTTTATAATATATATGTTAATGTTGAATATTTCGTAAAATATAAATAATACGTACCTTACAAATGAAATGAAAAATATATACGACCTCGTATATTACACTTCTTTCGTAAATATGAACGATACAGTATTTTCGTAAGTATTTATTTAATATTTAGTGATTTGTTTTATTTTAAACAATAAATTAATAAACAATTTAGCTCAAATATTTATAAAACAGCCATTTTTAAACAGCAATTGTCAGGTTAAAATATTTTTAGTTATACTGTAGATAGTTTATGAATAAAAATTAATGAAATATTATTAAAATTAGATAATTTTCTTTATATTTTTGAAATTTGATTATAATTTAAAAATCATTCAACAAAAAACCATTTAGATTAATCATGTAACACTCTGTCTTGGTAGACATTTAAATTGAATTTAACATAAGTCTCATTTCACGTTAAGTCCAAAAAGACAGAATAGCCCCTTTTCTTCATTTTTTTTCTTTTTTTTTTTTTTTTTTTTTTTTTTTTTTCATTATTTCTTTTTTGCCAAAATCCAATTATAGAGGATAAAGCATATATGCATACCCATACGCGCGTAGTTTTATTTTACTGGCGAGCGCAAGACATACATAAAAAAGAAAAAGAGAATAAAAGAAGGATAGGTGAAGTCCATGCGCAGACATATACATATATATACACCGGCACTGGATGGCGATTTGCTCTCGCGACAGAGTCACTGAGGAAGAACGAACCGAGAGAAAAGAGACAGAGAGGGAACGAGAGCGCGGTAGCGAGACGAAACGGGAAAGAGAGAAATGGAGTACAGTTCAAATGTCACGGTGTTTTATTTGCGTTTATATATAGAAATCTGGGAGTTCACCCGGTGTCACTTACCTCGGACTCTCTCTTTTTCTCTCTCGCTGCGCTTCTGTCTTTCTACATGTCGAGTTGAGCGTTTAAGTACAGACCGAGATGTTCTCGCATGCCGTATTATATTATTTTTTTTCAAAATTTACTCGTCTTCGAACTCTTTCTCGGTCTGCACTTTTAAGATATCATCTTAAAAAAAAAAAAAAATAAAAAAAGAAAATGAAAAAATAACATTTTTCTCCTTTGCTCCTCTCGTTGGCCTCGCTTTCTTACAATTTTTGGTCTTGTTTTTCTCACGTTTTGTAAAAATTTTTGTTTTTTAAAATTTTACTCTCGTTTCGGAATCGTGCTAAAAATCAAGTTTTAATAAATTTAAATTGCAGAGATAATTATTTCTTACGCTGTAAAATCTTTAATTTGTCGACTGCATAATCATAACGTGCATATTTGTTAAAATAATTGGATAATAATTAAAATGTACGTTTATTTTATGTTAATTTAAATTGCGTTTATAACTCTATCTGCTAAAATATGCAATAAAAATTAAAGTAAAATTTGTTTATAATTTTCAAAGTTAAGATTAAAATATCAAATCTATATTTGTGAAAAAAAAAAAAAAAAAAAAAAATGAATTTTGGATCCAAGTCAAAAACGATTAAACTAAATTTAAATCATTAGTTTATAAAACAAAATGTACAATAATTTCAACAAAATTTTCTTTTTTATTTTGAAGCAAAGTAATTTTTATTTTCCAAGAAGCAAATAAGAATTTTCATTTCACTCGAAATCATGAAATTGTTTCTGAACACATAGCAATCGATAATCTTCTCCTTTCATTATTACTGGATGAACCAAATCAATAAAAAAACAAGAAAAAGAAAAAAATAATTTATCGTAAACCAAATTTTTCTCAAAAGTGCTTATATACTCGGTATAATAGATCTTTGGTAAAAGAGAGAGACAGAGAGAGAAAGAGAGAGAGAGAGAGAGAGAGAGAGAGAGAGAGAGAGACAGACAGAGAGAGAGCAAAGAATGTCCATCAAGCCGAGTGTCCAATGTGTTTGGAAGTTATAACGGTACGTCGTTGCGCGAAGGAACGCGCACTTATGCTTTCTCTCTCGTTCTCTCTCTCTCTCTCTCTGTCTTTCTCTCTGACTGTTACTCGTGGCTGCTTCCTCTTTTGCTACCGAGTGTCTGGATGTACGTTTTTTTTCTTTCGTTCTTCGCGGTCGAACGTATATTTTATACACATATATTTATATATATAATGCGCTCTCGCGAGGGAAATGAGTCCGGATGAAAAGTTTCCGCACAACTGCTCATTATCGGCCCACAATAAGCCTTTACATATGTTTATGCGTCTGCCTTCGATGGCTGATGCGTTGCTTATATAAAAAAACCGTTCGTTTCTCCTTTTATTTTCGTTCTTGAGAATGATTTTATAAATTCCTTTTTTTTTGTCGTTTTTCTAACGATTGTTTTCTTTTGCGAACTTTAATTGACACTTTTCACGCAATTTTTTCGCGTTTATTTAAGCGTTGATACTTTATTTCAGGACTTTAATTTTAATAATACGTGTTTCGCGATTGGTAAGTTTTAATCGATCGTTAATATTCTTCAAATTTAAAACAAATTAGCAAACAAATTATCTTTTTTTAGATCAATATTTTCGACCGTATTTAAAAAAAAAAAAGTTTAAATGAATTCAATTCGGATGGAAATTGATGATCAAAGTTAGAAAATTACTTCCGCTGCTGAATACGGTACGATGGTCCAGAAACCGTTACGTTACCATAATTTAACTTTGGTAGAATTAGAATTTAAACTTTACAACGAGAGTTGTAAAAAGTCACTTTTCTCATATTTAGCCGTGAGAGAATATTAACTTTCTATGTCAGGATGTTCATTTGATCGACAAACTTTATACTTTATGTTAAAATCGTAGCATAATATAAATCTAAACAACCAATACTTATCGTGTACGCGTAATTAAGTTCGTGTCAGCGATTTCATCTTATCTGCGAAAGATCTAAACCGTTATAATTAAAACAAAGAATAAATCTGTTTATTTTTAGATTAATATTAAAATAATTAATCAGTGGCATTAATGATAAATGAAATTAACATCAATTTTATAAATTTACCATTAAAACATTAACTCGTGAATTTTTGTCAATTAAATAATTGTCTCCAGTAATTTACGTAATTTTCAAATTTGTAAACGTCTGATTGCACAATTGTAGACGTGATACAAGTTAAAATTAAAAAAATTGGATAATATATCACGTAATAAATTCATCAGCATATTGCGATTAATATTGTTTTTAAAAAGTCATTTCAATATAAATAATGCAAAAATTCTCGAGATATTTATGGTGACAATTTTACGATTAAAAAAATATTTTCTTAATACATCAAAAACCTGTTACACAAATAAAAGAAAAAAAAAAAAAAAAAATTTGTAAAGAACACATTAAATTTTAATTATTAATATTTTTACTTGCATCAAACATATTTTAAACTTAATTACTTTTATCATTTATTATTTTAATTAAATTACCATTTATTTTTGTTTGTTTCCATAAATAACCGTTGCGAATATTTAAGTTTAACATGTCATTTTTTTTAAATCCAAAAGTAAATTTAAAAATAAAAATTAATCAATAAAATTTATGGAAAACAAACAATAAAGTAACGCGTATAAATTAAAATTCAAGTAAAAACCATTACCACGACGCATTAAAATCGTTTACGGAGCGCTATCAGAATGATAAAAAGCGCTTCGCTTTTATTCAAAGTAAGAAAAGAGGAAAAAAAGAGGGCCAGCATCGATCGGCATAAAAAAAAATCGCAGGAGCAAAGTTGGCAGGTGCAATCGTTATAAACGTGGTCGATTAGAACAAACGAGACCGTCGCCGGTTCGTAGTTCTCGTTGCGCGTCATCGACGAGAAAAGAGAGAGAATGAGAGAGAGAGAGAGAGAGAGAGAGAGAGAGAGAGAAGGCTTACATATAACAGAGAGACAATGACGAGGTTGCTCGCGCGATCGAGCCGGGAAAGGCCAAGCGGTGATCGGTATGCGCTCGCTCTCTCTCTCCCTCTCTCTCTTTCGATCTAGTCTCTCACTTTTATCCGGGGGCTCATCGCGTCTCCCCACTTCTTCCTCCCCCCCCCTTTTCCTTTGGCTACCGCCTCAATTACCGCATTGCACGTCGATTGAGAATCCGGTTTTAAATACGTAACACTTGCACACGCTAGTGCAGTAACACCGTTTGTGCACTCTGCTCTCTCTCTCTTGGAATATAAGCCTATATATATTCTAACTAGAACTTTTTTTTTTTTTAAGGTATTATTATTTTTTTATTTTTTTATTTATTTTTTTTTTTCTTTTTATTAGTGGTTCGATATTGTAATTTTTATCCAGCGTAGGTATAATTGGTGAAAATATAAATTTACTTAAAAAAATGGTCTCTTGTTGCGAAATCGGCCGATTGTACGTGTGGGAAAAAAATACGATAATTGTCATATTTTGCGGTAACGGTGTGAACGATTTCCCTGTGAATCGTTGAATTGTTTCGCGTCGTAGATCGAAAAGTAGCCGCGGTATTCGGTATTCTCGAACTTTTTCCGGTTATTTTCGCGCTGATTTTATCAGCGTTATTATTTTTATTTGAAAGATTTTTTTCACAACCAATTTGATGTATAGAGAATTTCGACTTTATGTTATTTACGTCTAAGTAGTTATCCGCGCAACGTTCGAATTATTTTTATTACAAAAGGAACGAATATAACGTGATATGTTTGACTTAGATCGTAGTTCAAATCAATGCATCTAACGGTTTAACAATTGGATTAAGAAATCGGTTGAAAATATTGCAGAATTTTAACGGGGTTAAAATAGCCCCATCTGTATGACCCAATCTTAAATGATTAGCTGAAATGATACCATATTTGTCATTCGTCGGTTACTCGACGTATGTCTGAAACATTGATTAGTCGATGCCTTAGACTGCCTTAGAAGTATTATAAATACATTTACAGCGAGATCGAGTTTTAAAACAATTTTACTTGAACGGGAGTTACTAGGACACTAGTTAGAGAAAAAAAAAGAAGTATTCATTTCCTTCTCTCGCTGAGAGAAACTGGTTGCGATTTCTGGTCGGACGATAAATTTTATCCTGGAAATACATTACCCAAGTACTATGTGAAATGGCGTTAGAACCAAGAATCGACCAGCTAAATATAGTTATTAACGCATTTGTTATTTTTAAGTTGTAAATCTTGTCGTTTAACTAAAGTCGATTAATTTAGAAAAAAAAAAAAAGAAGTTTATATTAGTATTTAATTGTCAGAGAATCAATATATAGAACATTTAAATATCTTACGCATAACGAGAAGTTATTTATTTAAAAAGCGTAATAATAAAATATAAGTTATTTATTATAAACAATATTGTCTTTGGATAACCTTTAAATATCTTTTAATTAATAAATATTCAGTTAAAATGAGGCTTTCTTTATATTTGAGAAAAATGAAAAGCAATATGAAATTAAGTTCATTTTAAAATAAAAAGCTTCAAAGGCCAACTACTTATTTCACACCAACCTATGTATTAAACAAGACAAATGAAAACATTCATTACAACGCGCGACGCTTACAAAGCCGAAAGCCAAGAATAAATCGTTTATAATCAAAGACCTATTTCCAAAGTTATAATCAGACCGCAGATTGTAAAGTTCTCTCAACGATACGCTAAAAAAACATCTCTTAATTCGCGCGCATACTAATTGACTCGTTCTCCTCCTTAAACGTTTTTCTTTCTCGCGATGTTATATCCCGCGCGTTTGCCTTATGTTTTTGTACAAGCGCACGTGCGCAAGATACGATTGCGTTCTACTTTGAAAGCGTCGACATAAAACTAAGCGATGACGGATTCGAGCTTACTTTTCTCCTTCTCGTCGAATAATCGCGTCTCGCGGCTGCTGTTTTTATTATTATTATTATCGCGAGTTGTCGAAGCGGAAAGATCGCGTAGCGCTCGGTAAAATCATAAACCGAGGAATTTTCAGCTGCATTCTCAGACGCTAAACTACGGCTTTATTCACTCGACGGTCATTCCGTCTCACATTTTTGGTATTTCCCTACGAGCTTCTCTTCTTAACTTCTTGTAAAACGCGCACCGTTCGTCGCCTTTTCTTTCTTTCTTTATTTCAGTCTTTCTTTGAAGAAATTTCTTTGTGCGTTTAAGAACGATCTTACTTTGCGGGCTTCACAAGTGTTTCGGATTAAATGGGCATATGGAATTGGAAAAACGTGTGCGCAATTTTTATGCGCGTAATTTTGAGCTTAGGTTGAAAATGAAACGCTTGTGGGATATGTCTTTATCAAGGTTATTTGTGAAAATGTAATGCATTGTGCACTTTTATAGTATAGCTGATAGGCATTTTTTTTTTTTTTTTTTTTTTTTTTTTTTTTTTTTTTTTTTTTTTTTTTGGACTCGGAACATTTAAAATGGAATGTATTATTATTTTGAGCAAATAGTCATAAAAGAAATTCATTATAGTATTCAACGTTCTACTAAAAAATTTTTGATTTGATTAGCTATGAAAATAATTTTAATCGCAATCAAATTTTTTATATTTTAACTTCACATTTTACAATTTACTTTTGAAATTATCAATTTTTAAAACCGAACTTATATCAACACTACTTTGTGTACGTAAAAATAGTAAACAGAGCAAAGCTATTTCGGATTTTCTCAAAAAAAAAAAAAAAAAAAAAAAAAAAAAAAAAAAAAAAAAAAAAAAAAAAAAAAAAAAAAAAAAAAAAAAAAATTACCATTCTCAACGCGAGCTTACATCTTTTAAAAATACTTCGTTGTTTTATCCTTCCTTCGACACCACGGAATTTCTTTCCGTTTGTTCTTTTTATTTTTTTTTCGAGAATTTCTTACGCTCGCTCGAGGGCGAAAGTGTCCGCCATAAATCGTAAAGAGGGAATCTCTCTCATCTCCGGCCCTTCTTCCGGCAAGCTGTGTGCCACGGGTTCTTATTCTCGAAACAATTTTCTCTATTTTTGATCTCTCGCTCGCGGAGAGAAGCCGCCGGAATTTCGTGTACCGGCAGAGGAGTCCCTTTTTCGACGCGTGCCTTAATTGACGAAGGCGCGCGCGTTAGGAGTGTTTTTTATATATATATATATATATATATATATTCCGCAGTTGTCGACGCGCGACGCGCGCTCGAGAAAAGCCAAAGCGCGGCGAAAGTTGCGTCGAGTTTTTCGTTGTCTGGAAATTCATAGGATACGTGTAATTTTTGTTTCTTTAAGTGATGATTATATATGCAGAAATATTTAAAGGCCAGCGATGTCGCAAATGTAGTTTTTTTTTTTGCCTTGTATCGCAACAATAAGATGTTATCAAAATTTAATTTTGATTATTTACATTATGTATTTGCAAAATAAGGTGCAGTATAAAAAAATATAAGCCTCATAATGAATTTTGAATAATAACGTTTCTGGACGTTTATTAGTTTATTTATTCATCTAAGATAATACTTCAGTTTATTTTTTTTAGAAAAACAAATAAATTTAATAAATAACTATATCAAATGAAAATTAAAAATTAAGTTCATTAATAACAAAAAAATTTGTACCCACTTAACCAAACGATTTTCTTAAAATCTTTTATTATTTTTAATAAATGAAATTTAAAAATAATAAAAATTTAAATTTAAGTTCTCAAAAGCATACCGCTCATTATTTTATTCTTAGTTGGTAAAAAAATTTAGCATTTTTATTCACGGTTTTTCAAATTCTATTTTAAGAGGTTACAAATTAAATGGAATTATTTTGCGAATAAACATTGCGGTGTTTGCAGAATGCTCTCAGCGTTTTTTAAAAAATATTGTTCTCGCGCTGCTTTGAATTTTTGTCGAAAGAATTTTCTTAAAAAGAACTTCGAAGTACAATTAAATTTAATGTTGAAAGAAAATGATTATGCAATTCTTATAATGAGAAAAAAAAAAAAAAAAAAATTTCTATTTAAATGTTTCCACGAGATTATTTTCTTTCTTATCAACGGGGCGCAAGTAACCCTCGGAACGCGGCACACACGCACGCGTCGAGAACCAATAACCGAGCGCGATAGAAAGAAAAATCTCTTCAACGAGACTCGTTACCCCAAGAATCGAGTCGGCGAGTGCGCGAAACGGTACAACGTATTAACAGCTCGTATAATATACGCGGGGATACGTGCGCTTAAACTGCGGGGTCATTAACATCGCGGCATTTCGAAATAAGCGCAGCTTCTTACGAACGGATAAGGGGGGGGGGGGGGGGGGGGAGGGGAGGAAGAGAGACTCCGAGAGAAAGAGAGAGAAACATCGTGCGACGTAAAAATAATGAGGCAGAAAACGCGCGTACATACACACATCCATATATACGAGCGAGAAGGAAGTGGGGAAAGCGAGAAAAAGGAAGTAAAATATCCGAGGGTAGAACGATAGGCAACGAACGGCCATAGACGGCACGGTTCCCAAAATACGTGCGCGCGCGCGTGTCTCTCTCTCTCTTTCTCTCTTTCTCGTTTGTCCTCGGCGACGACGACGAGTCGCCAAAGACGAGCGGAAAATTCGTCGCGCAGTTTCACGCGAGTTCTCCGCCCGGACGTGTGTGTGTGCGTGTTTAACGAAGAGCCAAGCGCGAGCATGAGATCGCGCGATCTACGGCTCGTCGAGCTTTATATCGTCACGTGCGTTCAGTTATTTGCCGGCTGCCAGCGATTTTTCAAATTACCTTTGCTGTGTAGATTTAAAGTCGGTCTCTTTGGATGTAAAGGGAAAAGGTACTGATGTTTGCATTTTATGCTTTTGCATAATTATAATAACTAATCTTTTTTTTTTACGTTACTTTTTTTTCGCGTTTTGACGTAAATTATTATTATATTAAATTTGAATCGTATTCGGCAAGGTTATATTCTAAAAAATATCGCATGAATATCAAATCATTCCTTTATTGAAATAAATATGTTTGATAATGAATTTAAAATTATTTAATAAATGTAGATGAGTGTTACTCATAAAATGGTTAGCCGATAGTTTATAATTACTATTGCTTTTTATTACTATAATATTTAAAATAATTGTATATTTTTAACAACTTTAAAAAATGTTAATTCTATATTAAATTATATAATGTTAAAATGTTATTAATCTCCTAATTAAATATCAAAATTTTGATAAAAATAACGTTTTTATTTATTTATTATTATTATTTTTTTTTTTTTATTGATTATCATTATAACTAAAATTAATCATAGATAAATTATAAAATTATTTTTAATATTTATATTTATATCATTTAAGTGTAACTAATATGTTTTCTTTAAGTTCATCAATGACGCTAATATTATTTTTAAACATTAAAATTTATTAAAAATGATTTTCATTGCAACGTATTTCATTAATGTTTAACACAATTGCCAAATTTCTTAATTGTTAAATTCTTCGAAAAGTTCTTTCATATATATATATATATATATATAAATTGTATTAATTCATTTAAAATTATATATTTAATTTTACAAAATTTAATAATTTTACGTATAAATAAAATAAAATTCGGTTAGCGGTCTCGTTTACTTAACGATAAAATTTGATGAGTCAAAAATTAACGCGCGTACTATTATCGCTACATCCTAACTATTGCGCTTAAAATATTAGTTCAAGTTATTTATAACTTACAATAAAGGAATGATTCACCTAGGCCAAGTAGTTTTGGGAGCGTAACTAGAATTAAAGGGTCATTGAAAATCAATTAAACTTCCCTATAGATTTATCATGGTAATTAAAAAAAAAAAAAAAAAAAATATATATATATATCAAATATCACGAATTAAGATTAAAGAAACAAATTTGAAACTTTTACATTTAATGCTGATGCTAAAAACTATTTTCACTTTAGAATATAACGAAAAGAATCATCAGAACGTGGCCTTTGTCTCGGTCGGCGACAGACTAAATCTCTCTCCACCGTGTACGATTTTTAGCATCGCAATCTCTCTCGCCATAAAAGTGAAATATCGGTCTCAAAATAAAAAAGAAAGAAAAGAAAAAATTATATCGGCGAGACTTCTCCGCGAGCGAAAAGTAAAAGAAAAAAAAAAACAGCTAACCTAAAGAACGAAAGGAATCATCAGGACGCCCACGAAGAAAAGGAGATTCTCGTTTCGTCGTACCGTCTTCTCTCTCTCTCTCTCTCTCTCTCTCTCTCTCTCTCTCTCTCTCTCTCTCTCTCTCTCTCTCTCGTTTTCGCGGTATCGTTTTGTCACTCAAAGACTACGACAAAGACGACGAAGAAGAAGAGAGAAGAAAAAAAAAACCCGCAACAAAGTAGTCGCGAGCCTCGCATAAATACAATACGCGCACGCTCGGCTTTCCCATT
>OX465097.1:27431524-27493633 GCA_949987625.1 Chalcis sispes | reverse complement strand
CTATTTTTTTCTTACAATTGTTTTTTTAAACTTCGTGATTTTTGATTGTTTTAATTTTGTTTGTTTTACCACTTTTTAAAAGTTATCCAATCGTTATATAAATTTTTTTTTATTGCGTGTAGTGATAAATATTTCTACATTATGAATTGAATTTAATCGAATTTTTAAAAAGTTTCACGTTTAATAAATTTTCATTTTTTTAATGGTATACTTTCGATTTCAAAATTAATCAGCATATATTTTTGTAAAATAAAGGTATTGAAAATTAAAATAATTTTTTCTTGAAGCAACTTTTTACACTACTTACGAATATTATTGTACTAATTTAATGAAATAATTATTCAGCTGCATTTTTCGTGACTAACAGCTAATTTTATAATACGGAATCTCTTTTAAAAATAATCAACTAATAGCACCAAGTTATAAGTTTGGCACAATTACGTTCAAGTATTTATAAAGTTACTTAACCATTTTCTAAAAGCGTAATGCAATTAATTATACGAAAAACTAGTCGGATAAACGAAGAAAAAATATATTATTTTTCCAACATTCTTTTTTTTTTTTTTTTTTTTTTTTGTTAAGTTATGTTTTTAGAAAAGATTTCGTAAAATGAAATACCGCTCAATGCACAGAAATTTAATAGGAGTAGTTTCTCCTTTGTTTTCGCATCGGTGACTTTAACAAAAAATTCAACGCAACATTTTTCTTTTAACCCCGTTTAAAATGGAACATAAAATCAACAACTTTATTTGTTATCCTAATACATAAATATTTAATCGACGCCGTTTTAAACGCCCACTTTTCAAATCGACGCAAATAACATTGAGAGAAAAATCGTTGTTCATCGTTTGACTATTTTCATTCTTCGTTACTAAAATAATTCACGAATAGTTTATTTTTGGGATTAAATATTTTTCAATAGTGCACTAAAATTATTTTTCAAACAATCGGACTATTAACAACAATGTTTACAAAAAGAAAAATCTCCAAATTTAACTCCATATCAATTCTATTTTCAACTTAGTACCTAAGCTAATTACTATATCTTAAATTTCTTGAAGTAAACGAAAATTCATTCCGCTAAAACATTATCGAGCAACGACAAAAGTATTATTATTCTTTCCATAAAAGTCAAGTCACGTCGTGTAAGTCACTCATGAAACCAGAACACGCACACACATTTACAGAGATCGTCGATGCATATAATCGCTTCGAGAAATTTAGGAAATCCTCAATGGCATTCCGCATTGCCCGTCATTCAACGCTGTGTATAACCAACGCGTATTATTTAGGCAACGACAACCAAGAGTGTATACAATTCTCATTCAGCATGCGATACACGTAAAGAGAATGTGCGTTGCGATCGGCATGAAATGAAATTTAAAAACAGCAATAATAATAATAATAAATACGCATAAAAAATCACCGCGCACGCATAAAACACAAAAAATGCTTAAACTTGCTGCACGATACGAACGAGAATATTTTTCAACCCCTCGATATCCCTAATCGACTAATGAGCACATAGTACATTTACGTTGTACGTTACATAGAACTAAGCACCGATTTTATATATTTTCCCCTTTCACTCTTCCCATTATGCACGTACCTCCCTCTTTCTGTTTCACTCTCTGTATTTGAGCCTAACGCACAAGCAAACGCATTATAAGCGCAAGCTGCGCAATTAATTTTAATGCCGTACATTTTTTTTTAATATATATTAAGTTTATAACCGAGCGAAGAAAAAAAAAACTTTTTTTTTCAATGATCATCGTTTTACATCTTCTCTCACGTATAACTACTAGCCTTGTTAATTAACAAATGAAATAATTCTCGGAATGAAAAGAATGACGAGACCGAGATAAATAACGAATCCGTAAAATGCGAAGAAAAAAACACTCGGATAAAGGAGAAAAGAAAAAAAATGAAAGCGTAATCGTTTATAATATTAAAGACAAAAATCAAGATTACGCGCGCGCGCGCTTACGTTTATTTATTTATTTATTTATCTTTCTTCGTATCCAAAACGGACGCGTATCGCGTACGGCAATTTGATGGATAAAAGCGCTGATTTATGGAAGCGTGTAAATACAAATTTAGCACCGATGAAAGTATAACGTTTACATTGAACGGGTTAAAGTTAAGCGCGTCGTTTGTCTTGATTAATGCGCTATTAATATTAGATGCGGTTCGTTTAGTTTATTAAGAGCTTCCGATAAATGTTCACTCTCTCGCTCTCGTTCTCTCTTTCTCTTTCTATCACTTACTCGTACTTGTACTCGTGTTACGCATGTGCGGTGAAATGATAAAAGGAAGATGAGAGAAGAGAAGAGAAGAGAAGAGAAGAGAAAAGAAGAAAAGAAAAGAAAAGAAAAAAAAAAGAAAAAAACGGCGCAACGATTGCGCGATATAGATATAGGAGCTCGATCGGACTCGAGGACTGGAGAACAAAATCTTAAAAATGTCCTTACATACGAATCTTAAACGCTGCGTTATTTTTGAACGGCGTATCGGAAAGTGTTTCGTTTATTTTTACACGATGGGGTAGGGAGAAGGGGGCCTCGTTAGCTGTATTCCGATGTTTACTAATCTTAATGATTGTTTTGCTCTACTAATTACGAAAAATTAACGCCGGCACGGAGAGGAATAAGGATAATAAAGATAAATTTGTTTCGTAATTGCGCAGTTAAGAGTTCGTAATCCTTAATTAACCTTGTGCTTTTTATATATATACGTATATATATATACGCATTTTTTAAGCGAATGTTGTGTTTTGTAACAATTTAATCTAACGTTAGCGAATCGGTAATTAATTTTAAAAAATGTGTGCATTATAAAATCATTACAAAAGAAAAAAATCGCGTCAATAATAAATTTTATTATGTTAAACTTTGATAAAGTTGATATAAATACTTTAAAGTATATTTATAAAATTGTTTTTTAATTAAATTAAACCGAGGATAATATAGACATAAATACCGCAAAAATAAAAAAATGTCGTTTAAAAAAAAGACGCGTTTGAAGTTCCAATGGAATGCGTTTATGTTTAATGTCATCAAGAGAAACATGCGTTTGAAGTTTTAATTTCGCGCTATATACATATACAAATATACATATAAAATTCCTCTAAATTAAACGATACTAAATTTGTCTATTCCTTGAATTGTTTGAAGTAAAAAAACAATTTGGTTTTTTATTATAACCGCTATAATTCACGTTCTTAGATGTTTCGAATTGAAATGCTTATTGTATACTCTACTTATTTTAAATAGAAAATAAAATATCTTGAAGCAATTTGTAGTTAACTTAATAAATTAGTTAATTTAATAAATTAGTAAAAAAAATGTTCACAAAATCAATTGGTATAATTATTTTTCGGGTTCAATGACAATGCAATTTAAAATAAAGTAAAAAATTAGATTTTTTTTTAATACATTTATGAAGCAAAAGTAAAATAGCCGTAGTGCATGTTGCAACTAATATCTCATTATTTCAATCGATAGATTGGCTAGAATAAAATTTCATTAATAAAGTTTATTTTTTTTTTTTTTTTTCTCTTGAATTAATATGTAAAATAACATATATAGAAAGTATTATCGATTTATGTAATAATTTATATTGGAAACTTTTATAAAAATTAATGAAAAGTAAATTTTAAAATTAAAATTATACCATTTTACTGTAAATTTTGGTAAAATTTTTTATAATTTATTTCCCTACAACGGTAAATTAAACATTGGATAATGACGCAATATTTGATGTTACTCGAGTCTATGGAAATTCTCCTAACGTAGTCTTATTCCGAATGTTTTTCTTCGCGCAAATAACTAAACTCGCTTCACAATTAAAAGCAAAGGTGCATGTTTGCCTGGATAAAGAGATAGAAGATAGCAAAAAAAAAATGAAAATGAAACACAGCTTATAAACCAGTACAGTAGTAGTGAGAGAGCCCTATATAGATATAGAAAAGTATAAAGCTTTGAATAGCGATAAAAAAATTTTTTAAAATAAAAAAAAAAAAAAATAAAAAATAAAAAAATAAAAAAGAAAATAAGCTAAAAGAGAAAGGCTAAAGGGAAGAATATGTAACGATGTGCAGTGTGCACGAGGAACGGGGCTCGTCGGAGGAGGCGTCCGGCAGCCGCCGCGCTGGCGGGGCCGCCAGCAGCAGCATCACCGTCGCCGGGGACTCCGCGAGACGCGAGCTGGCCGACCTAACGTCGCTCGCGACTCCGGCAGCTGGAACCGGAGGAGAAGCCGAGAGCGCGCCCAGGACGAGCAGACGCTCGAGGCCCCACTCGTTGGCCGTACAGCCGCTCCATTACCATCGGCTCGATCCCGAGCGGCAGGTGCAGCTCGTCGAGCCGAGAAACGAGGAAGAACCTACCGGGAAGAGATCGACCGCCGAGACTCTCGCCTGCAACGTCGTCGCCTCCGCCACGGATAACAAGCATCCGAACATGACCAGCCAGGAGAGCATCGGCAGCTGCAGCCTCGACGTCGAGAGATCCGCTTCCGACCGATCAGGTTGGCACTTCAATACAAACGACCATCTATCCTCCTCCTCCTCCCCCCCCTCTCTCCCCCTCCCCCTCCCTCTCTTCTCCACGCACATTTAATCGATCGAGAGAGCACCAACTAATCCTTCGCGATTTTACTTATAAGAAGGCAATCGTTTTTATTTATTTTTATACATATATATATATATATATATTTTTTTTTTTATTTATTCAATTCAAATTTACAATTTTATGAATTTTATAATTTTGCGCGATGAAAATTTTTACCGAGCGTGATATTTTCGACGATATCGAAAACTCACATTCTAAAAAAAAGAGTCATCGTGTAGTAAACTAACAAAGTATTTTTAATAATATTCTTTATCTTAATTGAAAATTTTATATTGATACAAAAAGCAATCGTTTCCTGTTGAATAAAACAAAATGTAATCATACATTAAAAATTAATATAATATTTAACTACTAGTTGACTTTTTTTTTTTTTTATTTTAAACAATAATAAATTGACAAAATTTCTATTATTTTTTATTAATTAAACATAAATTTGTGCTTAATCATATTTGTACAAAAGGCTTAAAAGTTTAACAACAAAGAGCATTAAATTTTCATCATAGCTTAAGAATATTATAATGATTTCGCAAAAAAATATATATTATTGTTCTCGCATCATTTTCAAGGTTATACATGCAATTTTTATTTTTTAACAATAGTATTCAATAATGTAATCTTTCATCAAAAAACTTAAATTTTTACTGAAAATTATTTAAGTAGGTAAACACATTTACTGCTACTGATATTAATTGTCTTAGAATGGAGATGATAAAAAAACAAAAAAACAAAAAAAAAAAAACTATCTTCGAAATAAGTTATTTAAATGCTCGTATCAAAAAGTTTATTCGCATTTTAAAAATTATTTCATGCAAGAAAATCTATACAAAAATTTAAGCAGCATATAGACGAAAATTTATTTTTGTAAAAACAAACGAAATAAACTTAATTTTCAATGCAACCCACACATGAGAATATACAATTTCGACTCGTTCAATAATTAAAGACTTAAACGCAGATACAAGACGTAAAACATTAAATGATTACACAGCCTCATCTCGTATAAATTTTGAAGATGTTCCATATACTATATATATATATATATATACGAACGAATTGTCGAGCACATGCTGTGTGAATGTTTCGAGTGGGTGTTGAATGGAAAATACGTCGGTCGTTCTCGACCTTTAAAAGCAGTCGATCCTTAAGAACAAGTAGGTATACAATGCATTCGAAGACCCGCGTGACTCGCAAGAAGATGAGATTAATGCTCGAAAGAGAGAAAGAGCAAAGATTGGGGCGGATAGCTTTCGACAAATTTTCAGCTTTTAATTTAAGTAAAATCATTCGATATTGATTAATAATTTGTTGTGAAATAAATTTTGTGCATATCAATGCAGATTATTACTTTTCTTATAAATAGAAATTATTATTGACTGTGAAATTAATTCATAAAATTGAAGTTTTTTTAAAAATTTTTGAAAATTGATAGTTTTCGGAACAACAGAATATTTTAATTCAATGATTAAACTAGAAGTAAAATAGAAATTTTTAAGGTCGCCGCTTTATTAATTTTTTAGTACGACTATAACTTTTTATCGATATATAATTAAATTATTACCTAATAAACTTCACTTCTAATTATGACCTATAATTTTCTCAAAATGAAGTTTAAGCGGATTAATTATGTGAAAAAAAAATGCTCTAATAAAAAAATAATATACTTGATGATAAAATTTGAAAAAAAACAAAAAAAAAATTATAAATTTTATTGCAGTATTTTTATAAGCTTACTTATTAATACATGCGAATCATAAAACTTTTTAAAACAATATTTACAGCGGTGTATTTAAAAAAGAAATGGACGTTGTAGGACACCTGACAGACGTCGAACATAGTGTGTACGTTTGTTATCGAAGTTGTGTACGTCTGTGTGATAAAATTGTTATTTTCGTGTATCAAGAGTAATAGTTTCAAATTATTATATTAGGTTGAAAGGAGAAATATTATTTCAAATGAAAAAACAACCTTTTTATTATCGTTAAATCTTCGTTTATTTTTACAAAATTAATTTATGAATATAATAAAAATAAAAAGTTGAGAATTTTATTCCGAATCTTTTTTTATTATGAAAGGATTCCTGCAAATAATTTAAATTTGAATATCGATCGAAAATGAAATTTGAAAGTGACTTACAGGTTTGGAAGTTTATCATCGATTGTCGCTTTAATACTGGATACTTCTGTACAAATTTGAAAGCTCTTTTCTTTATCCTTTGTCCTTTGTTTTCTTTGAGTCCTTTGAGATGTAATAGTACAAATTTGAGATTCCTTTATACTTTGCCTGTAATTTTTATTTCGAATCCTCAAATACTCTTTGTGTTTCTCTGCGTATCTCCTGTTTCTTTCTCTTCGAAGTTGTTTACTTCTTTCCAGTCTAAAATTATATAAAATGCACAATTGATAAACAAAATATTTTCTTGATTCGATTAGGATATGTAAATGAATTATCTTACGAACTGTTTGAATCATCAGATGTTGCGTCAATGACATTTCTTTCGCCAAGTCTCTTTTGTTTCTTGCGTTGATTGATAGAATCTTTATTCTTCTCCCTATACCTCTTATCGCGTTGTTTTTTCAGTTCCTTACTTTTCTCCGCTCTATCTGCAAAAATATGTTATTGTACGTAATTAGAAGCATAATTAGCCGTCCCATTATTTATTTAATAAATAACATTACGCTTCTTTTGATTTATTTTTTTCATCTTCTTCTAATGATTGTTACTCACCAAAGTATAAACTAAAAAAGAAATATATAAAGTTATAAAAATATGGTACCGTATTTGAACTAATTTGATGATTCTGTGATGAATGGTACTTGCGTGCCACATGAGACAAATTCAGGACTTGGCGCTGCATCATTTTCTTCAATATATAGAAGATCTTGTTTAACTTTTATTTTCGTAAAATCTTCTTCCGATATATCTATTTCGTTATCACTATCATTGTAACTATCGCTCATTTTTATAATTATCCGAAATGCACTTATTAATAAAAGGTAGGCGTCGTTCCGCGTAACGTTTCGAACGATAGTAACAGTAAATTGCCCGCGAATGAAAAATACCAGCGTCGTTCCATATAGCGTCTACTTTCAAAAGAGACGCTTAGAAAAGAAGAGTGAAAGAGAGAAAGAGAGAGAGAGAGAGAAAAAAGAGGGGAACGCTGTAGAGGTAGAGTGGGGATCGACGCGACATGGCGAACGTCTACACATCACGAGTTCCCATCGGAAACATCCCAATCGAGCGCGTTTATCCCAAAGCGCGGCTTTAGATGTGTTCCGCATAAAAAAGAGAATTCTTTAAATGAAATCAAGAGGGTCAAGGAAATCTGTATATTTAAAACATTACATTGATCACAAAACTGAAAATTATTTTTCTAAAATTCTGTTCCGATTCCATCGGCAAAGCTTAAAATTAAATTAACCTCAACACCGACGCCTTTTTTACTTTTTGCAGTCCAAGCTCTCGAAATCAGGCTGACTCAGTATTCGCGCACGATAGAAAGAAAGGCAGAGAGAGAGAGAGAGAGAGAGAGAGACATACAGACAGAGACAGAGAGGAATGGAAAAAACCAAAGTAAGAGCCTTTCCTATCCTTCTTCTTCCCGTATACGTGACTAGGAAAACTGAACGCGTGCTATTCTCAGTTCTCTCTCTGTTTTTCGCTGTCGCTCGTTGCCGTTCCTTCCGATCGTCTCCTTCGGAGCGTGCGCACGAGTGGAGAGAAACGGAACCTCGCAGCTTTCCATCTCTTCTCTCTCTCACTCTCTACCTCTACCTCTACCTCTTCCTTCTTCGATGAATCAGCACGACCGCCGGCACAGCAGTCGAGTTGATACATGCCGATGTGCGCGAGGGAAAAAATTTTTGTGAGCTACGATCGTCGTCAGGTATATAAGATGCTTGATGTAAGTAATGAGTGAATGTCGAAGTTCGGTTAAGTGTTTTTACTCGGCTTTCGTGTAGCGAATTGGCTTCGGTGTATCGCGTGTCGGGGGGAACGATTGTTTCACTTTCTTTTATCGACGGTTTTACCTTATTTTGCGCGAGGAATATTAAACAAAGCGATGCCTCAATCAAAAGTAAAGTTAATAGCGAACGACATTTATGTTGTTTTTTTTTTTTTTTTTTTTTGTTTTGTTTTTATTTGGTAAATTTTTAGGTTACTTTAAACATCAACAGTCCTCGCGTTAATTATAGTAAAATTTCAAAAAAAAAAAAAAAAAAAAACAAAAAAAAAGGAAACTTTAAATTCTAAATTAAGAGATAGACGTCAAAACGTTAACAAACAAAAAGAAGTTTATTTACAATCGCGCGAAGGCACTTACCGACGAAAATCCACTTCAACGGGATAAGCTTGCAGGTACTCTAGCGTTCGCGTTTCAAGAGAGTTGGAGCAGTTGTCAAAACGATAAATTTATACAGACGGCTTATTTAAAAACTTAATAATAACTCTCTTTCTCTTTCTTTCTCTCTTTCTCTCTTTCTCTCTTTCTCTCACTCTCTTTCTCTCTCTCTCTCTCTCTCTCTCTCTCTCTCTCGTGCAATTTGCCCAAATTCACACCCTGTATATACATGCCTAATTGTATATGTGTGCGTGTGCGTTTATAAATATACGTAGTATAGCGCCGATGGTATATACGCTTGTAAGAAAGGAGAGGCCTCTCATCTCAAAGTACAACCGAGAAAAGATTTTAAGGAGGGAAGGAGAAGAAAGCTATTCTGGGTTTCGTGGCGAAGTCGGCGACATTTTTAAAAGGAATTCCTCCCGTACGAGCCGCTGGAATTTATATATGCACACACGCGCGCGAGTCAGCCCTTATCTTCTTTACGGAAAAAGAGAAACGCCCTCGGTGTTTTTACTCCTCCTCCTCCTCCTCCTTCTACTCCTTCTTCTCCTTCTTCTCCTTCTTCTCCTTCTTCTCCTTCTTCTCCTTTTCTCACTCTCTTTCACTTTCGTCTCGAGGGGAGAGCAAGTGTCGCTTAAAGGAGAGAAAGAGGTTGTCCTCCTCCTCAGTGTTAGCACGTGCATCGAAGTGAACAAACGAGGGCTTTCGGTTTAACGGGGTTTGAATATGTACATACGTACGAGGATCGCGAAAAGCCGTTGAAGCGAAGAACTTTGTAGGCTATTGAGAGGTAATGAAAATCGTGAGTCGATTTTTTTAGTACAGCGAGGATTTCGATTCGATTACTTCCTACTTATTCGCGATCGCGTTGTTAGAAGGCGGTTATTCATCTATGTGCGAGTGTGTTAGGGATAATTTTCTGCTTGTCGATAAAATTGCCGAGAATTTTTAAAACAATGGAAAGTGATGATAGAATTGCTTTCGTAACGGTGTTATGCGGATAGTTTTGAAATTAGATTATTTTAAATAGAAATATTTTAATTTTCTTTTTCGATTATAAATTGGATTTTTTTTTTTTTTTTTTTTTTTTTTTTTTTTTTTTTTTTGTGGGGGGGGAGGTTTATTAAGCTAGTTTTCTTAAAACAAATTGTTGAATAATTTATTGGAAAAAACTTACCTAATTTTACCAAAAAATTCATGCTGTGATCCTCAAAAACTTCATTTCTTATCGATCAATTTGAATACTTTGTATTTTCGAAGAATTAATAGTTTAAAATTCTATAGTAAACTAAGCATTAAGTGTTTTGCCTTTGTGAGAACCAATATAATCTTTATTAAAAATCAAGCCCTTCTAAAAAATCGTGCTTAAGTATTTTTCATCGAGTTAGATTGGCGCAAGTATAATGATACAAAGAAAGAAATACTGTACGTAAAGTAAGTTCGAGATGGAATTTTCGTTTTTAAACTAATTTTTATTTAACAAAAGTATAGTCGTAACACGTTATACTTTTAACCGTTTTTTAAATAAAACGTTTTAACATTTACTACTTATATTGCTGCGAGAGGGAAAAAAAACTTTCAACCATTTACAAAGCTCATCAAAGGCCCATCGAGCTCACGAGCGCTCAGCCAACCGATACACTGCACCCAATAATGCAATCATAATTTTTCCACATACTAATCACAACGAAAGTTTCAAATCTCTTAATGTCACCTTGCAGACGTGAACGCGGGCTCGCTCTCGGAGAAGACGCTGCACAGTTTGAATCTCTCTTGCAACGGGGATTCGTCGACGACGACGACGCCGGCGGCGGCGGCGGCCCAAGACTCATCGAAGCAATTAACCGAGAGCACCGTCGATAGCAGCAAGTCGAAACCCAACGAGTCAGAGGCCGCGACTCCGGTGAGCAATGGGCATCGCTCCGGCCGTGAGTCTGCCGATTGCGAGGACACGCGGCTCACCGAACAACAGCAGCAGCAGCAGCAGCAGCAGCTGACGGCGAGCACGAAAAAACCGAGCTATCTAGGTCTAGCTTGCAGCATAAGCGGCTACAGCGGCATCACCAGGTACGACAGCAAGCTCCGCGAAGGTTTCAGGTCGAGGGACAGCAGCCCCGGCGCCAGATTGATTATCCGAGATACGAGTCCTGCTGGTTTTAGGTACGTATAACGACCGACTTTCTTTTTCATCCTGGGATATATCGATTGCTACCGGTGCGCGCAAAATTTGCGAAAATTTCGTGAGAAATCAAAGAAAAAGTACCGTCGATACTTTTTTTATTTATGCCGCGTGCTTTTTTAAATGTTTATTAATTATTACGCGCGATTTTATTCGAACGGTTAATTGTTGGTCTAAAACTGTTTGTTTTTCATTTTTGTATTTCTAATATATTAAAACTAGCATTGTAAAAATAGCTTTAGTTAATAAATCGAGTAATGTTTAACTAAGCTATCTTGTTTGATACATTGTGCTACTAAACTCTTGCTTAAATTCATAATTTAAAAATATTTGTTCAACTTATATTTAAATTGTCAATTCTTGTACAAATACAAGTTTATATGTCGTGTGAGAAATGCTAGTATTTTAATGCATGCGGGTATTCTATAACGTTGATAACGATTCGATTAACGCAACAAACTAAAATTAATTTTTTTTTTTTTTTTGTGAATAGAAAGCAGTAATAACTATCGTAAAATGTAATTTAATAAATTTTTGTGAACGATTTGCATAGAATCATCATTACTTTCAATAATTTTAATGTAGACTTTTTCATGTCAAAATTTATTTGAAAAAAAAAAAAATATCATCGTTCTGTAATACCGGGTTTGCGTAAAAAGAGAATAGAGAATTTACGAATTCATTAGAATTTAATTCTTCTGAAAATGAATAAGCATTTTTGCAGAGACGAAACGTAAAATTTGCTCGGTGTTAAATATGTATCAAAGAAAATTACCATTTTTTAATGCACGAAAATTTCCAAAGCTCATTAACCGAATAACTTTTCTTTCCTTCGCAGATCCAACGAGACACTCAACGTACCGTCACATTCGCCAAAGAGTCAATCGATATCGCCATTAGCTATGGAGCAGCGTCAGCACAACGGTTTCGCCAACGGCGTACGCGACAAATGCAAAATCGAAAACTACTTGGATTCGTGCAAAGGATATTCGGAGGTGGATCGTGGAGTTCCGACGACCTTTGATACGGATCCCCTCTGTCCTATACGCGTTAGCTCGGGAAATAAGAGAAACAGTCCGGTAGGCATGCGTATCGCCAGTTACAATCAGCATAACAAGTCTTTCTCATCGAGCATATCTGCTTCATCGCCAAAGATAACTCATGTCAATGGTAATACTTAACTTTTAACGTACCTCCTTCGATTCTACTCTTTGAACTAGAAAATACGTTTCAAGATTATGAGGAACCTTTTTTTTTTTTTTTTTTTTTTTTTTTTTTTTTTTTTTTTTTTTTTTTTTTTTTTTTTTTTTTTTTTTTTTTTAATTTGAAATAAAAATGAAAAATGATTTTAACTTAAAAAATTTTTTTAAAAAATTCAAATAATATTTTTAATAATAATAATATAATTATGATACTTTTTTTCTGTAAAAATAAAACTTTTTAACCGTAAAATAAAGGTGTTAAAAATATTTGTTATAAGATATTAAGTATTCATTATAATAAAAGTACTATCTCTGTAATTAAAATTATTCATATCGTTTGATAAAAATTTTAATAATGTTCAATCTTATCGCATATTAGCTTGGAAAGGCTTAAAAATGGTTATTCTCAAAACATTGTTACAACTAATCAATTTATCAATATAAAATAATCTTAATTTATATCTAATCTAATTGACGTAATTAACAATCGTGTTATCATTTCAGTTTCGCATACGTCGTACAACGAGACGAGCATACAAAACGGCTCTGCAGACGCGGAGAATTGCACATTGAACTCGTCGACTAACAGCGAAAAGTCATTCATACAGCAACGCGTTGAGCGTCTCTATGGACCAGGTGCATTAGCGCAGGGCTTCTTCTTTAAGCGTAGCAGTGCTCACAGATTGGATATAAGCGATACGTCTAATAAATCGACTAATAATAACAATACCTCTGTAGACTATACCAACGAAGAGTCGCTTAAGAGTTTGCCCGTACTCCGACATTTGCGACCTGAGTTTCGTGCCCAATTGCCGGTCGTTAGCCCTAGAAGGCCTACCGATGGCAGTGAACAGATAATTAAACCTTTGAAGAGGCGAGTATTTTTTTAAAACTATGCTAGCTTTTTATTACCAATTAAATTCTATTTTGATTTAATAACGACATTTAATTTCCCTCACAGATATAAAGGCAAAAAATTGATCTCTTTATGTATACAATAAAATTATTTATATGATGATGTAATAAAATGAACACGAGCAATTCTTTTGATTTAAGAAAACTAAAAAAACTAATGATCGAACTTTAAAAAAAAAAATTAGAGTAATGATTTTTTTATTTTTCTGAAGTTTCATCTAAATTTAATAAATTTTTTTTCAATATGCTTTTTTTTTTTCTAAAATAGTATCAACAAGTTTCTAATGCAATTTTTTTTTTTTAGATAAGCTTATAAAATTATTTTGTATTTAATCTTTTAGAATTTCGCTTTCACCTGGAAAGAACGATGCCAAAGAAACAAAAGCAAGTCCCGTAAAACAGGAAAATAGCACAACGATTGATAAAAAAATGACTGCGAGCGTTACAAGTCTTACTGATCAACAGCCCGCTGCACCGAAAGTTGTTTTACCTGTACTAGAACCGAGTACAAGTCTGACAAATATTCCAAAACAAGGTGTCGAGGCACCTAAAAAAGTTCAAGAGAAAGATGGACATTATTTCATGAGTGTATATGTTTTATTATGAAAATAATAATAGGTTAATGATAAATTTATAATTGTACGATTTATTAAAATTATTATCTTACATTTTTAGTTATTAAATAAAGAAAGAGACAGGCTGATTTTACTAGCTGAAAAAGTTGAGTCAGAATTGGCTAGTAGTGGAGCATCGGATCTTCCCGAAGAAGCTGCTGGAAAATTAAGATCTGCCGCTGGAAAAGCAAGGTTACTAGCATCGCAAAAAATGAAACAATTTGAAGGGCTTTGTCAAAAAAATATTGTAAGCATATTTTATTATTTGATCAGAATTATTTGATAAAGCGAATTGTAAATTTTATTAATTTGTAAACTAATTTAATATTCAAAGAATCAAGTGCCTGGTGAAGAATTTCCAACGACCAGTGAGGATCTAGCGGGATTTTGGGATATGGTGATGCTACAAGTTGTTCAAGTAAACGATTTATTCGAACAAATTGAGCGTTCAAGAAATTCACAGTGGGAAGAGGTAAAAATTTCAAATGATGCACATTGAATTTTTTAAATTAATTTTTGATACTTCACTAAGAAAGTTGAATAAATAACATATACAATTACTGTTGCAACTATTTTGTTTCATATAAAAAGTATTTCAACTATATTAAAAAATAATTTAAATATAAATTCTTAATCAGGTTGTACCGGAACAAAAATCAACACCGGCAACACCGCACAATGGAAGCACTATAAAACGTCGACAAACTCCAGCTTCAAAAGTTAAGTCTAGCGCAAATGCTGAAGCCGCTCGTAAAGCGCGTGAAGCTAGGGAACAAACTCGTCGGCAGTTGATCGAAGAAAAAAGACGCGCAATGCGATCAAACGCCAAAAAATCGGAAAATTCTGTGGAAATTTTTGTTCCCGAAACGTAACAAAAATAATCACTATCTAAATTTAAGGCCTCTATACAGTAGAACAGTTTTTAAACCGAATCTTTTAGAATTCTTAAAAAAAAATATATATATATATATATATTAGTTGAATCGATTTACAAATATTCATTTTTTTCTTTGTATTTATTTTATCTTAGAATTAAATGAGTATTTGAAAAGTATTACAACCATTGTAGGTGCGATGTGTGAGTAATCGGCTTAAACAAAATTAAATGATACAATCTTGCAGCAATGATATTACCATTAAGCTTCGCAAGACATCGATTTATTAGCCAAAAATAATCAACAAGAAAATTACGAAAATTTTTATAGAAACTTTTCTTCGATAATTTTCAGTAATATTAAGAAAAAAAAAAAAAAAAAAAAAAAAATTAAACCATGAATGTAAATATTTTTGATATATTGAACGCCGTTCTACATTTGGTCGAATCAATCTATATACTCGATATAAGATGAAATTCTTTTTTTCTACTGAAGTCTATTTTTCCCTGTTATCGTATTGGAAAAGCGAACTTGTATTATTGCAAACACTTTTTTGTCTACTCAAATGTGGCATTAATTTATTAATTCAGATATTTATATATACACATGTATAAATGATGGCGTGAAAGACTGGATAATAAGCTTTGGGAAGAGGTAACATTTGTTCGTCCAAGACGACAAATCGCGTGAAAAATTCTGGTGCATTATAATTGTAAATATTCATTCCATAGGCATTTGACAACAGCATAAGAACTTTGTTTTTGTTAACGTTGTTAATTTGAATGGATTCCTATTAATATTATTTTTATTATTATGATTAATCGTCGGTATTGATTGTAAGACATTTTAGAAGTTACTATAGATACGAAAAGGTTCTTACTTTTTTACAGTCATATTGAATTTTATTAATACTCATTTAATGTTTGGTGATAGAGAAGATTGCGACTTATTTTATGCCATCTTCTTAGGAGAGAAGTGTTTATTGTTTTTAAATGAAAATAAAGTTGAAAACAGATTTTTAATATTAAAAAATTACAAACTCATGTACAATTATGTATGTAAAAAGTATCGAATACGGATTATTTGACCTCGACCAGTGTGCGAATGTGCGAATGAGTTTTAAAACTGTACATATAAAAATTACGGAAATAATAAGAAACTTGCTAATTATTTCTTTTTAGATTATCGATTTGAGATTAGGCTCTGATTTTTGTCAACATGATTTCATTCTTTTTTTTTTATTTTTACTTGTTAGATTTTCAGTAGTAATTTATATTCAGATTTTCATATAGTTTTATAATAATGCATCTAGTGCGGTGCTCCTATCTGACACTTGATTTTATTGTTTCTGATGAATAGTAAGTAAGCGATTTCCGTACTACACAATCAAGATTCATTATCTTACTTATAGACTAAAATAAAGGTCGAGCGCGAATATAAAAAGCCTTTTAGGATTTTATATAAGAAATTGTTTCTTTTAAGTGTTTGGTATTTTTACTAATTAACGAATAAAATATTTATTTATTTAAAATAATCAAGACAAAGTTAGATCTCATTAAAAGACAAGGCCACAACGCGCGGTAAATTCTTTGTAAGATAGTATTTAAGGCATATTTGTAATAAATTTTTGATCGGCATTAACCAAAATACAAACATGACTTTTTTTACCTTTATAAACCTGCTTTGTGAAAATTATTTTATTTCATGCTTGATTCACGAATAAATGATATTTAACATTTTTATAATACATTATTTATTAAACATGGAAAAATTCACATAAAAAAAACATTTATAGGTAACTTAAAATACTTAGAAATACATTTCGATCACTTGTTGAGTACGCATCACTTGTTAAGTAATATAAAATTCTTAAATATTACATATATGCATATAAATCAGGAATCCGTACTTTATAAAAATATGAATTACACTATTTGCTATATATATAAAAAATGGCACTTGGAATTCATTCTAGGAATGGGCCGAGTGTAATTCTCATAAGTTATCAGCAAAATGTACGCATATGTCATGATTCTGCTCTTTCTCTTTCTTTCTTATTCGTTTTCGTACGACGCGTCTGATTTAAACGAGGCATATAAGATTTTTTCCTTCGTTCATTTTGTCTTGAACTTTGTCGCTCGCAGTAGATTTTTCAGCTTGAGCACTGAAAGCTGCACAGGCGAATGTCAATGTGACACCAAATAAAGCGCTATAAAATGCCCAACCTGTAATGTTACGGATAAATTCATCTTTTTGCAATAAATCTGTGTAATCAATATTAATTAATATATCATTTACTCGGCGACAAAAGTGTGCATTTTATTATGACCGATATAAATATAAATAAAAGATTTTTCAAGAAAGGAATAAAGTAAATGGTAAGAAATAAAAGTATTTCACATTTATGATCTGAAATTTTTAAGAATTCTAATATTAATCGACGATTTAAAAACTTGAAAAGAAAGTCATTATTACAACATGAAATAAGTATGGTGGCTTCAATTTTGACTGCAAGTTAATATTGAAAAACTGATAATCATTTAATAATTTAATATTAGAAAATGATATACTTAAATAAAAAATTTAATTTTTTAAAGTTTTAAAATTAGATGACTATTTAAAACAAAATTTTATAATTTTCAATCGCAATGAAAATTTTCATAGAAAAGATTATCTTATGAATAAAATGTTTAATAAAAAAATTTAAACACAATTTATAATATCAAAACAATCTATAACACTGAATAATTAATTTGATTACAATAAATTTTATTGTAATAAAAATTAATTGATTGTTATTCATTGATGTTTTTGAAAAATTTGAAACTAAAATTCATTATAAATTATAAATAGCTGACGAATGAAATTTATAAATTAAATTAGTATTTATATTTGAAAAATTAATTTATATTTGTCATTTTATTTTATATAAAAATATTTATCATTCTATAGAAAAATAAAGTTTTCCTATAATTTCTTTAAATTATTCATTTTACTCGGTTACTCATGCATAGCTGACGATATACGAATCAATTCAAATTTTAATCGAACTATGGCATTTTAAAAAATTTAACAAGATTAACGATAAATTACATCTTGTAGATGAAATAGTCGCTTACCTAAGGAGCAATTAGCGAGATAAAAAGCGTCCGCCTCAACGCCGCAAATTCGTTGAACCCTTTCTGCACCCCATCCAGCGGAATACAATATCATTCCAAGTAAATAAATAATGCCTATAAAGAATAAAGAAATAAAATTGTATCCGAACAAGAGTAATAAGATTAAAATAAATTTTCAACAAAAGTGCAAACGAAACTAAAAATCGATAAATCTGCACTCGATAATATTTTCGTAATTATGAAAAGGGCTAAAAATCGGGCGATTGAAAAATCGTCTCGACTTATCGTCCTCGCAAAGAGAAAATAAGTGGCATACACATACCGGCAATAGCCTGGGCAACGCCGGCCAAATTAAAGATACTCTTCCGTCCGACGCTCTGCACGCAGCAGCCGAGCAAAGCCGCAACGACGGTTACACCCATGACCGCGAGCCCGAGAGCCATGAAGAAGAGCGAGGCCTTCCAGCAGCCGGGGAAAACCGAGGAGTCCGTGGCCAAACCCTCCATGTTAAAATTGCCGCAGTGATTGCGTCCGAAGAGCCGCGTGCATCGGTTGTAGATTCCCACCGTTGGTGTATACAGCTCCGTTCCGTTAGCTGTGGATCGATCGATAGGAATTTATTGATTTTTAATTGCGAAATGCTTTTAAGATGTTGTCAAAGTAAAATTTCATTTTTAAACGCAAGGTAAAGCCCGAACAAATAAAATATTTATTTTCCATTTTTGTTTATTGTTAATTAGTTATAAAATAATATTAAATTGTTGATTTAATTACTCATGGATAATGTTAGATCGCACCAAGAGAATAGTTTACTTAATAAACTGTACATTGAAATTATATGGAATTAAATTCCGTATAAAAATATTTATATAATTTACTTATTATTAAAATCCACGAATAAAAATATCCGGTTACGCGTTAAAAATAAACGACTATATCGTTTACCGATCCGCGATCTCGAGCAAAGCACGTGCGCGCTTTTATAAATATTCAGCCCCGATCGTCAATAAATTGGAATAAATTTTTTTTTAATTTTCCAAATCTAAAAAGTAGATACTCCATATTCATCTCGAATGTTTCTGTATCTTCTACAATGAGAATCTCCGTGTGAGCCTAAGTGAGATTGAAAGGTTCGTGAGAAAACGTAAAGCTCTCGCATGCGTATATAGCGATAACGATATATATATATATATAGATCTAGCATATATAAAATAGGGTATATTCGTGGTATTTAAGGTCTCACCGGTATCGATCGTCCTTGGTGGGCTGACGAGCCATCTGGGAGTAATGACGGCCGATAATACGGCCATAAACGCGACGAGGGAGAGCAAAGTCCAGGCCAAGCTCCGACCGGTCACTATCACGTAGCAGCACATCCTCCTCTCTCGCCCGCTGCTACTCCTCCGCGTAGACACCTTCTCCTTCTCCTCCTCCTCCTCCTCCTCTTCCTCTTCCTCTTCCTCTTCCTCCTTCTTACTTTTTATTACTTTTTTCTTTTATTTAACATGTGCCGGCTCCGACTCACTCACCTTTCTCTCTGTATCTCACTTTTTATTCGCTCTCAATTCTCGGGCATTGTCGTATTTTCTTCCTTCGTTTCTTCAATGTTTATCGGGTATTCTTTTCTGAAAAATATACAAATAAATACGCGCTTAATATTTGCGTTGATGTTTGCACGCGTGAGAAATTGTTAGTATTATCGTCGCATCGTATAGATGTAGATGAAGGTACGATATGTTATTCTTGTCTCTTTTTATTCAATTTTCTCATAGCATAGATGATCTTATCGAAGAGAAAAAGTAAAATTTTATTTTCATCATTTCAAACATTAAATTGCCTTAAATTTATCATTAAAATTAATATCAACAAATTTATTTTTATAAAAATGTCCAGCGAACGCTAATTTATTTAAATATTGAATAAACTATTATTTTAAAAAAAAAGTTAACAATGTTTATTTAAAACAAGGTATGGCTCTAAAAATCTCACTCACCTACGTAAACACTTAACTCGCCATACCTTATCTCTTTCTCTCTCTCTCGCGCGCGTTTATTTATTTTAAATTAGTTCACTTACAAGACGCGCAATATCATATTCCTTTTTAGTATTTCGAATAAATTATTTCGGTTAAACGAGATTCTAAGTGGCGGTAATTGATTCATACTTAGCGTAATGGACACTCGATATAGATAGGCCAATTTACTTGGGCCGTATCTATGAAAAATAAACTTCTTGTGGAAACTAAACACCGATGTTCTCATACCAGGGATAAATTAATTTTGAATTTATATTTATATTTTTGTTTTAAATATAGATAAATTATGCAGAAAAATGAGAAACGAGACAAAGTTTATTAAAACGTTATTTTATTTTTCTCCGTTTAACACATAAATATGTTTATATTTTACGATTAAAATAAATATATTTTTTTAGATTGTATTCCGTTTTTTTTTTTTTTTTTTCTAAATAAATATATTTAATTAAATATTTAATTAAAATATATAACAAAGAAGTTAATACTTATAAATTACTTAATGTCAAATTACAAAAATTTATTTTGAATATCTCTGAATCGCTAAACATATTTAGCTAATTTTACGTTTACGTACATCGGTAGATGAATCATTAACCCTTTTTACTTTTACCGTCATAAATTTTCGTCGCACGACGCTGTATATTTCTTAGAACGTCGAGGTATTTTTATTTTTACCGGGTAATAAAAAGATCGAAAGTACGTTATAGAACGTAAATGTATATATTTCGAATTCTCACAGCGTCTCACGTTTAATGTTTGTAAAAATGTTAAAAGGATTTGTGAAAAAATATTTATAATTTGTTGTTATTTCGGTATTGTTTACTTAGAATAAAGCGCTATTTTATTTGTAATATCACTTGTTTCTTTTTATCGAACAGATTTGTTTTTAAAATAAATTTTACTTTATATGTATTACTTCATTAGGCCGTTTATTCACGTTAACGATTGATTTAATATCAAATTTTTAATTTAATATCGAATATTAAAGTCTTGTGCCAAATATTTTAAATCAAGCGTCATTTAATTCAATATAAATATTTCATAAAAATTAAATTTTATCGTTACGTTTTATTTAAATTACCAGTTTATAACTTTGAAATAGGATTAATTTGAAACATCATTATGTGATAATTTTATGATTCATTTATAATATATTAAAAATAAGTATGCGTAAAAAATACAAAATGTATAATTAATTCTGACAATAATTTTAATAATAATAATAATAATAATAATAATAATAATAATAATTTTTATTTAATAAATAATGAAAAAAGCGATAAAAAATAACATTTAAAAAGCTCGATGATTCAATTATCGAAATTAAAAGCAAAGAGTACTTAAACCACTCACTCGATGCTATTAACGAAATCTTTAACAAATGAAGATGTATACTTCTCTTTATCAAATTAAGAAGTAACGTCGAGTTTCGCATAAATATCTTCGCGAGTGCAGAAGTCCCTTTTCTCCGCCACCCTCCCTCTTTTCTCTTCCAATTAAAACGAGATAATGCAGCTTCTTTTTCCCAAAAACAATCTCCTCTTATCTTTTATAGGCCTATCTATATCGAGTGTCCATTACACTAAGTACGAATCCTCTTCTTATCGTTTAGAACATCGACGGTTGACATCACGCACGCATATGTATATACAATATACCATGTATACATGTTCATTTTAATCGCTTCTTCGTTCTCTCGTCTCTTTTCGCACGACGATTCGTTGCATCGCCAGACGGCATCGTCCACCAAGTCCGTGTACAATGAAGGAGAAAAAAAAAAAAAAAAAAAAAAAAGAAAGAAAGAAAGAAAGAAAAAAAGCAAAAAGTATACAACAAACCGTCGCCGTCGCGCAGCCAGACTCGACGCACAAGTGTCTGGCTTTCGAGCAGAAAAAAAAAAAAAAAAAAAAAAAAAAAAAAAAAGAGAGAGAGAGAGAGAAAGAGAGAAGCGAACGAGAAGTATACCGTGAAAAATCCAAGGAACTCGGAGCACACGTATAACGAAAAGAAAGCTCTTCTTTTCATTTCTCCTTTCTTTCTTTTTCACACACGGACAGAGCTATGATTTCTCGGTGCACGTAAACACACAAGACGAGAAGAGCACTCACAAAGTACGAGAGAATAAGAAAAAGAAGAGGAAGAAGCAGCGGCAGCAGCAGCAGCAGCAGCGTTGGGATCATCTGCCACCTATGTTACACATACATACATATCCTTTGCGTTTTTTTTATTTTCATTCTTTCGTTCCTTCGTTTGTTCTTCGAAGCCACGCCTTTTGTCGCATTTTTAGCGCATACGCGCGTTATACATATACATGTTGGTTCCTTTAGTACTATAGGATAATCCGCTTTCTTGGATCCGCTTCATTGGAACGTCTCCATAGAGCTCGACGTTAGAGAAAGTCATGCGGCACGTCACGCATACGTCGATTGCATATAAATGAGGTTCGACGCGACGCCTTGTACTTTTCCCCCCGAGCCTCGATACGATGGCTAATTCAGCGCGTATAATTTTTTTTTTTTTTATTATTTATTGGCTTGGGATGGTCGATTTTCTTTTTCTATTTTTCTTTTTCGTTCTCTCGCGGCGAGGCATCGAGCTATTTTTCATGGAATAATGAGCAATTTGTAAGCGGATAGTTAATCATTATTTTATGAACTTGCTTTAATTTACTCGTTTGATTTTATATGTATAGCTTTTACGATTGCGATGCATTTTTGTGTTTCTTAACATTTCATTGTCTCTTTTAGTTTTTAATTATTTTTATGGTAATGCTTCAAATCATCGTTATTTCTATCTTCCTATATTATAAGCGTAAAATTGTGAAAATAACTTTATTGACTTTTAAATTGAAATGTAAACATTTTTTAAAACGTATTAATTTTTAATGTTTCATAAAATTACAATTTATTATTCACGTTTTTAATTGCTCTATTATTTAATTGCCAATCAAATTAATTTTATTACATACGTCATGCAGTTTCATTCATAACAAAACAATTTTAAGTATCAAAAACTATATGTCAAAATTATCTCTTGAATGCCTTATCTTTAATAAAATTCGCATACTCGAACCATTATATTCCATTTATATTACTCGATATAATAATTGCCGCTGCTTTTAAAATTGTGTTAAATACGTTATATCAAACAAATTTTAATAAGTTTTTGCATCGCTGTTAAAATCGTTTTAATATATTTATGTGCATCAAGATTCATTTTAAAGATTCAATAAGCTTGAATTATAATACGTAAACAAGTTTCAATGATATTTTTACTGCAATACTGATCGTAATATTAAAATGTAAATGCTTTTCTCTTTGTATGTAACGAGTGTAATATGAAAACAGTCGTTACGACTTTATTATTTTCAAAATTTATTCATTACAATATTTTAAACTTAAAACGATAGTTTTTTTTTTTTTTTTTTGTTTTATTAATAAATTTGTTTAATGTATATTAATTTCTTTTGCAATAGAAAACGTATATATTATCAAAAATCACGTTTTGAAAAGAAATGTATCGAACTCTTTTAAATAAATCTTGTTGGCCATTGGATTACAAAATGAATTATTTTAAATTACCTAAAATTTGAGAAAATAGTCTAATTGCATACTTTTGTATCGATGGATTTTATTATGCATTGCGTAAAATTTTATAACTTTTAATACCTATTACATCTTTATTTTATTTTACAAAATTCAAAGCTTTTAGAAGGATACAAATGCGTTGAAGGTCAACAACTTAGAGAATTTGAAACTCCCTTCTTTCATAATAAGGTTTCATCTCGTAACTTTTTTGCCGACTTTTTTAGCAGATAGTAATCTATAGCGTATTTTAAACATTTTTTTTTTGTTTTTTTATTTTTACGCTCTCATCGTATTTATATATCTAACTAAAAAAATTTTAAATAAATAAAAATATAAATTATTAAAATAATTATTATTTGTATAAATAAATGCAAATTTACTATACAAGCTTTACCATGTGCTCGTATAATTACCATCTGTATGCAGCTAAAGCGGAGAATTAAGTTTCACTCGAAAGCTTTTCGCGTAAACATTTTTCACATAATTACACCACCCGCAAATTGGCATTGATTTTTCACGAACGAACGTTAATTCTCTTACCGGTAAACTCGATCATTAACCAAACCTTGTTTTTATTTATTTTTTTATTTTTTTTTTTTTTGCCAACATCCTTTCCGATCCCCGCATATACATACACACGTTTAAACGCATGGAAAAAATAACGAATGAATTATCTCGACTCGAGCAAAATCTTCGAAGACAAGCCCTCGAAGGAAGAAAGTTTACGAAGAGACGAGCGCTTGTACTGTACATGTATATATACACTCCAAGGTGTTCAAGTAATTACACCGTAAGTACACGCACATATATATACATATATATATATATATATATATATGTATATATATGCGTATCCGCGTAAGGTTAACCGATGAGAGACCTTCATCTCCTCCTATTCCCAATCTTTCATAACGTCCGCATAAAATCACGGATGCATCAACTTTTCTCCGTGCACACAACATAGTAACCTCTCATACCCATCTCCTTATGTGTATGTTTCAGTCAGGACGCGTTACGCAAGCCCGCAACGTCTCAAAGTTATAAGCCTCGGAGCATCTGCGTAGCAGCTGCCGCGGCTATATAGACAGGTGCCCGGTTCTTCTCTCATTCCGCGCGGTATTCGATACGCATACATATGTGTATTTATGTATATGCGTATACACGCATACACGCACGCACAGCGAATCTCATTTATCCGCGGCGGCGGTATACTCTGCGTAATGGGGGGGGGGGAGGGGAGGAGAGGGGGAGGGCGGCAGCGGCGAGCCGATTTTATCGCGATGATTTATCCCGATCGCGACCGGACATTCCGGATTCCTTTGGTCCGCTCTACTTCATCGGTTACGTCTTTATTTTATTTTTTTAACTCGTAGCAACATTTTTCGCGACTCCGACTAAGAGAGAGAGAGAGAGAGAGAGAGAGAGAGAACCACGTCTTCTTTTAAAATTCTGGTCAAACGTCTTTTCTATGTCGGCACGTGTATATACATATATATGTGCGCGCGCGTGTGTGTGTGTGTGTGTAAGTATACGAACAGAGATAATTACGGGCGACAAATCGTCGCGGTTCATTTAACCCTCCTCGCTCGTTTCGATAATTGCGAGAGAAACGCGTTCGGTAAAGCGCTTATATATACGCAACGCGTTTGAACGTATATTAATATACACACACATGTATATATATATATACATATGTATATCGGAAAAATTGAAAATGATTATTTCACGGTATATAAGAAACCGAGCGCTGATTTACTCCGAACGCTGAGACGCATTATTGTCGAGTTATACGCCGAGTTTCGAAGTTACGTTTGACACTTCTGGATGCGTATCTCGAGCTTAATTTTAAACGCGTTTGACTATCTCACGCTTTAACGTCTGCGCGTTCAATTTAAAACTTTATTGCTCGTTTTGTTTTCCTTTTTTATTCATTTTTTTTTTTTTTTTACTTTTTCGTTCTTCTTATTTCACGACAGCTTTTAAATAACCGACTCATTTAAAGTACTTTGATATAACGATGTAAATTATTGCAACGAATATTGAGAATTACTTAAACGTTATTTTTTTATTGCGCCGATAAAAATTATTAGACTCTAAATTTGCATAATTATATGCATGAAAATTTAGATAATTTTTTATGGTATCATTTATTTTAACATTTAAAAAGTAATAAAAATCAAAAAATTATTAAAAAATAAAATTTATGCATAATTTTTTTTTTTTTTTATCAAAAATAAACAATAATTAATAAAAAATTAGTTTTTTTTTTTAAATTTTCTCAATTATTAATCTAAACCTATAAAGTAAATTGTTTTTCATTCATATGAAAGCCGTTTGCATAAATAATATTTTTTTAGGTAAAAACAATCATATTTTTAAGATATAAAGATTTCATTAATTTTTTTATAAAATGAAAAAGTAAAAATATACATCGTAAATATTATAATAGTAACGCATAATTACAACTAATTTTTTTGTGTTTTTATAAATTCATAAATATTCGCCATTCAAATAGAACTTTCAAATTTTCTGGTACATATTTCTTAATAAAAAAAAAAAATTCACAATTCAACAATTCGACAAGTTTTACTTACACAGTTATTACTGGTAATTCATTTAAAAATTTTATTAGGAGATAATAATTTAATACTTTTTGAACAAATCAGGTTTTACTATGTTACAATATATATTAGGTTGCTGCAGATGAAATGGCCGATTTAGTAATAAATTTTTAAACAGCTGTAACTTTTTATAAAGACAATTTATTTAATCAAAATAGGTACCAATAGATGCAAGACATTTTTCCCAACGAAATACAAGTATATTTATTCCAGTTTTGTAGAAGTCCGAGTTTCTGGTTCGAAGAAACTTCTCGAAGGCATTTTTGACAGCAGCTTCATTATTAAATCTTTTTCCTGTCAAAAAGTAATCCAAATGTTTAAAGAAATGGTAATCTGTTGGTGAGAGGTCTGATGAATACGGAAGGTGAGGAAGAGTCTCATAGCACAACTCGTTTAATTTTTGGACCGTTGTTCTCGATACATGAGGTCGTGCGTTATCATGAAGCAGTATCACTCCATCCCTGTTGACAAGCCTAGATCGTTGGACTATCAATTTCTGATGCATTTCATCCAGTTGAGCACAGTATTTCTCAGCTGATTTGATATTGATGGTTTCGCCAGGTTGCAGGAACGAATAGTGGATAACTCCAGCTACAGACCACCAAACAGTTACCATTATTTTCTTTGGATGAAGGCTTGGTTTCGGCATGTGTCTTGGCGCTTCATCGGCATCTAGCCATTGGGCCGATCGATTGCGACGATTATCGTATAAAATTCACTTTTCATCGCAGGTCACAATTCGGTGCAAGAACGGTTCCTTTTTGTTGCGGGAGAGAAGAGAACTTGAAATCTCCATTTGACACGTCATGTTTTGCTCGGTAAGATCATTTGTCAAGCCATTTGTCAAGCTTTTTCACTTTTCCAAGTTGTTGCAAGTGGCGGCAAACTGTCGAATTGTGAACGCCTAATTTCTCGGCAAGATCCCTTATGGTTTGGCGGGGGTCAGACTCCACTAATGCACGCAGCTCGTCGTTATCGATCGATGGTCCTGGGTGTCCACCAAGGTCCATATTTCCAAGGTCCATATCTCCGGATCGAAATTTTTCGAACCACCGCCGAGTGGTTCGTTCGCTAACTGTATCAGGCCCAAATGCGCTGTTGATATTCCTCGTTGCTTCCGTTGCGTTTTGCTCTAATTTAAATTCGTATAGTAAAAGTAGCCGTTTTTGATTCACTTCCATGTTCATTTTCTCTTTTTGTTTTTACGATCACTATGAAGTGCAAAACAGAAATGACTCCATAAACCAAGGTAGCAGTATTTATACTTCAATATGTCATATCATTTGCGCCGCCTTGTGCCAACATAATACACTAAAATTACAGCCAACTTTATGTCATTGCTAAATCGGCCATTTCATCTGCAGCAACCTAATAAAAAAATGTAAAAATGTATGTATCGGACGTTTCTTGTTAAATCTGACGACATATCTATTCAAAAATCGGAACGACCGAAATGATTTCTATCAGGTCTCATTTTACAGTTATTGAGACTTACTTTTCTCTACATTTCGGTCTTTTTGAAAAAAAGAAAAACAAAATAGTCGATTTAATATGGCAGAATAAGCCTAATTAGTACTTGAAAATTTTTTTAAATTTGAAGATATCTCGCGCAATTTTGATATTAATATTTTCTTCTCGTTGGAAAAAATTAGAGTAATTTTACAATGAAATATGACATTACACTTAAGGTAAATTTAATATTTTCAAGGTAATTTCAAGTTGAAAAATTTTTTTAATCTTGAATTCCGAAAAATAATTTCTTCAATTCCAACGGAATTTGCGATTATTAAACAATTTATATAGATTTTCCGGAAATTTTGACAAAAAGAAAAGATAAACGGATGTCTCAAGTTTTCTGAAGTACCAAAATTTTCTAGAACTCAGAAAATAAACATTTTTTTAACCTAAAAATATATTTCAATCTAAAATTTCCTGTTCTACCTTTTTCCAACAAGAAAAAATATTAACTTTAAAATTGAGCGAAATATATATTCAAATTTTGAAAATTTTTAGTATACTAAACAAGTCTAAGCCGCCATATTACATCTGCCATTTTGTATTTTCAAAAAGACCGAAGTTTAAACAAAAGTTCATTTTAATAAAGATAAAACCTCAAAGAAATTTTTTGGTCATTCCAATTTTACAATATAAAATACTTGAAGAAAATGCTTCCCTCCTTCGTATAAAGACGATACACGACTTTGCTTCGGTAAAGGATTTTTCGTTTTTCATGAAAGAATAAAATAAAAAAAAAAAATTCAGAAGAAGAAAAAGAAGAAAGAGAAGACAAAAAGTAAATAAAAGAGTTGCACAAAAATGCCACCTTTTCAAAGACGAAATCTCATTTCGATTTCCGCTCAGGCGTATGTACGTATTCACACACACGCATGCATGCACATCTATAAAGACATGAGTCAGAGAGCGGTCAACGCGGTTGACGGCGGTTTCTCGATCACAAAGTCTTTACATTCATATATATGTGTGTATGTATACCCACACGTGTACGAGCCAAGCGATTCTCGAGCGAATCGAAAGAAAAAAGTCGAGAAAAAACGAAGACGACGAAAATTCAACGAAGCAACAACATCAACGAGAACCAAAGAGAGAGAGAGAGAGAGAGAGAGAGAGAAACGAATAAAAGTGTAAGAAGAACGCGCGAGTTACCGTGAAGCTCCTTTTTCAATGGATTCTCACTCGTTCGCTCGATCCGCACCCACGCTTCTGTCTCCCTCCTCCTCCTCCTCCTCCTCCTTCCCTCGACCATACAGCGCGCGTAACACCCGCAATCCCCGCATTAACCTTCACCGATCGCTGGCAACGGTAGAAGCCCGAGGAATTAATAACGGCGAAATTCACGGTCATCCCCAAGCGTCGCTTAACTCCACCAAAGTTGATCCGAGTGGCGTTATTATACAGCGAATAAGGAGTGCGTACTTTATGAGATTGGTAATGTAGAATAAAGGAGAAAGAGTGAGAAATGTTTAGGACGGATTAACGTTGGATACCGGATGTCGAAATATTAAAAAATATTGCCTATATCCAGACACACATTTATTTCAGAATCGATAAATAATCGCGTGTATAAAAAGTCTTAACTTGATAATATTAGAAATAATCTTTATTTATAGCCGACATTTAGTATATGCATCGAGTATACATATAGTTAAATTTTATGGAAGCTTTATATAGTTATATTTTTGTATATACTTATATTTACAATTGTTTCTATTATATGGTTACGGATAGTGAGTAATGGTATTGCACATGAATGTAAACGAATACTCTTCAATCAAGAGTTTAAAGTATTAAGGATAGAAACGAGACGCAGAGAGCGAGCTGTACGTACGGAAAATTTGCAAGCAATGATTTTAAGTTGTCTTTAGTATCAATAACTTGCATTTTAATAATTAAAAAATTGTATAATTTAATTTTTATAACTATCATTTCAAACTGTTAAACTTTTCAGTGATAATTTTATATCACTATTTTATACACATTTTTATGAAAAAGTATATATTGTTTTGTTTTTTTTATCTATAAGCTTTTGGAATCTTTTAAAAGAAAAAATGAAAAAAAAAGTAAAATACATAGATAATATTATTTTGAGTTTAGAAACAAAAAATTTTCACTCGAATTCACATTACTAGGTTGTAATTGTTTATCAAAACGTCGTTTTTTTCATATACACACACACATATATATATATTAATTATTATTATTTAAAAAAATCTAATTATCATTTTTAAAGTTTGTGTAAATGAGTTTTTACCGAAAAATAATTATTTAGTAAAGCCATCACAACTTCAACGCGCTATCGGAGTTAAATTCATCATAAAAAATTCGTCACCGAATAACAACAAGCTCATTCGACGAGAAACGTCCTCGTTTAGTATTATAACCGAAACAAAAATCGACTTATTAAAAAAAAAAGAAAAAAATGAATTCCCAAATAATGCGACTTACTCCGATATTAACAGCATTTAAATTTCCGTTAAAAAATCATCCGAAAATATAGGCAGAAATGTGTAATAGTCGCCAATATACGTATAAGTAAACCGCGCGATAGAGCGGTACACGAGAGTATCCGAGTAAGCGGGAAGGGAGACGTCTCTCTGAAAATAAACACGGCATGATGAAGGAGTCATTGACACGCCGTGCGCTTATAAGTTTGTATTCGTATACACATACAAACGCTTACAAACTAGAGCTAGAAGGACTACACACACACGCACTCACGCACGCATACACATACACACACGCCCGCGAGATTATACACGCAGATGTATACGACGGTCAACAGCTAGACGGAAAAAAGGACCCTTTCCTGTCTTCCTCCCTCTCTCTCTCTCTCTCTTTCTCTCTTTCTCTCTTTCTCTCTTTCTAGATTTTAAAGAGCCTCGCACGGTGGTGCATAGCCTGTCGAGGATCGTCGTATACATACATATATATGTATATCATAGTTGGTTGCTTTATAAGGCGCGGCTTTGCGCTCGATCCCTCCGGTCACGATTCGATCGTCCCGCGCTGAATGCCCGATTCGCTTTCCTCACGCATATAAATATACACGTATATCGCGCTTCCTATGCGTCGACGCGTGTCCGAATCTGAGTCTCTCTCTTTTTTTTTTTTTTTTTTTTTTTTTTTTTCATGCTTTTTTGATTTCATATGGTTTTGTTATTGTAACGCATAACGCATAAACGGAGTGTGACTTGCGTTGATTGCTTAGAACGGGGACATTTTTATTCCATAGTTTATACGCTTATGATTGTATATTTGCGCTGGTTTGAGAAAAATTTTTATGTTGGATCGTATTTGAATAGACATACTATATGTTGGCGCATATAGATTTTTTTCGCATATGCTATCGTGACAATTAAAAGATGTATCAATTTGAAAAAAAAACGGTTGATTTTGATTACACGCTGTAAAAATTTAAATAAATCATAATTTTACTATTAAACAAGTATTGGAATATTTACTTATTGATTTATGCTTCATTTGTTTGTTGTATGCATCATTTGATGGAGCTGCACTACATATTAATTATAAATTGTATTTAATTACATACTCATCATTTAATTTAACAATATCTAAAATATCTTATCGATTCATTAATAATTACTTTAAAAAACTACGTAACAAAAATTAACCACAATTATAGATAAAAAAGTAGAAACATACACGCACGTATAATCTTAAACAACAGCTCAGGCAGATATAACATATTATCCCAACAACCCCATCCAAATCGCGTAACCAATCGTAAAAAAGTAACTTCTCCATACCTGGAAAGTTTTCACAAATCACGAAGCCGCAATTTCATCTCGTCATTCATCGAAAACGTAACGATCCAACAGCATACATATAACATGTAAACATATACGCGAACAAAAAAAAAAAAAAAAAAAAAAAAAAAAGGCGCGGAGGAAGCCGTATTATATCAAAGATAAGCGAGGAGTTCGCGACACCCACGCGCGTGATACATCGCAAACTCCATTCTCTCTCTCTCTGTCTCTGTCTCTCTGTCTTTTTTTTACGCTATAACTTCCGGCTTCTTTGCGCTCGCGCGGATTGTAAATTCGTGCGCGAAATACAAGCGCGTCGTGAATTTATTATATTGCGCCGCGCGGTGAATGCTTAATGTTGTTAATTTTTCTTTTTCTTCGTGCCGCCTCGACGTCTGCTATTCATTTTTAACGTGGCTTTGTTCGCTCGGTGTGCCGTAGTTTTTTTCTTTTTGTTTGTAACGATTAATTTTGAATTTCGCATAAGTTTAACTTTAAAAAATATACAATTTTTTTAAATATTTTACCTCCGTATTGTTTATTTATAATATTACACAATTAACGTCTCGAAATGAGAATGGCATTGCAATAAAACTTATAATTAACCTCTTGTGAGTGATTTTTTAAATTAATTTTTAATAAGAGCTTTAAAAAACGTAATTAAAAATAATAATAAATAAATTTAAAAAAGACAGCTTGTTATCGCGTGTTCCGTCTGTGTCATATGTACGTATAAATTTGAATCATATCGAGAACAAAAGAGCTCTTAAATTATTGCGTCAAGTTAATGAACTTTAGTATATGTATAGTCTTCTTTCATATCGCAGCAGCTATCAATTGAGCGAATTAAGTATATGCATTCAAGATTTAAAAAAAATAAAATTTTTAACACAACAGTTAATTGAATTTATAGAACTCAAAACCTTATAAAAATTTCATATTTTTTTCGACTTTTCGACTTTGACTTGCCTGCTTAGAAAATCATAAATCTATAAGCACACCGTCGGTTAATTCCCTTTTATGTTTATTTTTATCTTATTTTGGACATCGATGCGTTCGCTGTGCCTCTTTGCGTGCGAAAGCACTTTTGTACTTAACATTTACATAAAGTTTCATATTATAATTGCATATTATTGCTTCTGTACTCTTTTCGTTTATGCTATTTGTGTATAAATTTTTTAATATTGTGTTGTGAAAATTTATGCGCCATTATTGTACTGCAATTTAATTCATATATTATAATAATAATTGTGGCACTTATTAAAAAACAATTTAGATCTTTAGAAATATAAATTTTTAAAAGTTAACGAAAGAAAATATAAAATCAAAGCGATAAGAGATTAAATAGTCAAAAATTTTTTGACGGAGAGATAAGCCATAAGCCAAAATTACAACTATAAACATTTTCATTTAAACATTACCTCCCGAATCTCATAAAAAAACTATCTATAACAATTAAAAATTGGTTTTACATTATAATCCCCCTTCCTAGCACCCGAAACATAAGCTTTTGGTCTTACATCCACATGCCCGTTCAAAATTTATTAAAAACATTAATCCCATTAAAGAATATCGAGGGATCATTTCGGCCAAGAAGAAACGACCTCGTAATAAGCCGACGAGTCGAGAATCGAGGCCGACTCTTCAAAAATATCCCAAAAAAGGGTCCCTCTTTCTTTCTCTCTGTCTGTCTCTGTCTCTGTCTCTGACTCTGTCTCTGTCTCTGTCTCTCTTTCTCTCATACACAAGCCTTTCGAAATGATGAATTTCAGCCGGCAACGCGTGAAGCAAAACAAAAAAAAAGGGAGCGGGAAAAGGAATTAAAAAAAAACGCTTAGACCACACCGACTCGAGTTTTTCCGCGACTTATGTACGTATGAGTACTCGAGTATAGTAGGATGAGGCACAGTGAATTCGTTGTGCGTCGATGAATGGAATGGCAATAAATGAATAAAGGAACGAATTCCACTTTGAAAATACATACGTACACCCTGTGGAAAGTTTACGAGCGCGGGGACTTTTGTTTTTCCTTTTTTCTTTCTTTTCCTTCTTTCTTTTGCTCTTTCCGTTCCATTAATGTGAAAGGAAAGCGCTAAAAGCCTTTGACGTACGTACGTATATACGTGCGTATAGAGGAGCGACTTTGTGAAGTTTTCGTTACCGATTGACAATTCTGTGATTCTAAAACGTTTAATTGATAAATATTTGCGATTCGTTGTTTTAACCGTTTATATCTTTAATTTTTTATTTTTAATATGCAATGATAATCGACAAAAAAATAAAAATATATTTTTACATAATTTATAATAGAGTTTACGTTAATAAGAGTAATAAAACAATTTTATATTTGCATTAAAATTAAAACAAAAAATATATTTTTAATGAGATTAATTTAGTCTACACAATTAACTAATTATCGATTGCATAGGTGTTTGACATTAGTTAATAAACCTATTATCTATTATATTCAATGTATAAATTGAACTTTCGCTAACCAAATATTTACATTAATTTATTACTTATGCGTAAGTTCAATTGAAAATTAAAAATTCAGTTATTATTCAGTTATACTAAATCCTTACACCGACTAAATATTTTTTACACAAATTGATTAATTTTATCGTACTCAATGCTTACTCAAATTTCATGAACAATTTCTATTATTTTTATAATTAAGACTATGTAAATTTTTAGGGAATAAACGAATTATGTCGGAATCGTAATTGAAATTTTAACCTTTTAATAAAAAATAGTATGTAGCAACTACTTTGTAATGATTCATATTCGTCCGGGAACAAAGCCAAATACGGCACGACTTATACATAAATATTAATACTTTCCAATCACGAATTTTATCGTACACGAGCTCGTAAATAAGTAAAAATTTCTTTTACCCGCTTACTTAAAATTACTCGCCACCAGCGCACCCAAAAACAGTAACATATCGAGCGAAATCGAATTTCTCTCTATCTCTCTCTCTCTCTCTCTCTCTCTCTCTCTCCTCTTCTCGAACGAGAGAAAGAAAGACAAAGTCGATGGGACTTGTTTCTTCATCTCTCAATGTATATACGTATACGTATACATGTACATATACAGATCGGCATTAATCAAAATAATTGCCATGTGCCTCGAACGAATGACGAAGTAGTATGCGCGGAATTCCGCGCGAGGAGAGAAGGCGCACCCCGAGAATCGTTGCTTGCGATAAATAAAGAAAAGGAGAAAGCGAGAAAGACGATCCAAAATCAACGACAAAGTCGATGCATAATTCATAAACGCAACGGAAAAAAAAAAAAAAAAAAAAATAGAATAAAAAGAAGAAGAAGAAAAAGCGAGCGTGTATAGCCTTGGCGAAATCAATGCCGAGAATCGTAGAATCGACTTAGACCATATATCGGTGCAAGCACACCGGATACGCGTAAATTAATGTTATCGCGATGCAGCTGGCGAAAAATTTTCTTTCTTTCTTTCATTTTTTTTTTTTTTTTTTTTTTAAGAAGCTTTAGCGCAGTGTTTGCTGCCGGTTTATACCCACAGACAAGTTTTTTATTCGCTCATTTATGCTACGGAAACTCGGTTATGGCGTCGATTGTTTTGTACATGGACTCGCATAATTACTTTGATTGCTGGTATATGCTTTTTAAACTTGTAATCTTTCGATATTTTCATCGTTAAAATTTCGCAAAAAAAAAAAAAAAAAAAAAAAAAAATTAATTGATGTAAGTTACTTTTTAAATTATATTTTATAGTATTATTCAATTTTTAAGATCGCGTATTTGAAACAGTTCAAATATGTAACGAGGAAATTGTTTGTATTAAAATAATAGTATAAATTTTTAAAAAAATTTACATTTCTTAATTCACTAATTATACAATAATATTAAGTTTTTAAATTAGAGTTGATTAATAATATAAGATAAGCGATATTTATAAAAGAAAACGATTTAAATTATTTTTTATCTCGTTTTCACATTAAAAGTTATTGCACGTAATAAAATAAAACGAACGAGTATCGGCGAAAAAATTAATTTTCTGGTTTCGAGAGAGAAAGTATTTTGAAGTTGAAGTTCTTATATAAGCAGATTGAATCGTTTGAAAAAAAAAAAAAAAAAAAAAAAAAAATGATCCGAAATAAATTTACAAGAATGTTTAAGCGTTTATCGAAACTTTTGACAATAATTGTGCGTTCAGCTGTTTTATTTGTAAAATTTTTACAAATTAATCTATCAAAATATATTTAGATTGTCAAGACGATAAAATAAGTACAGTAACCAGTAAAAAAGTAATAAGTACAAAAAGTTTCTTATAAATCCCTCTTAAATTTTATTTAGAACGAGAAATACTCTTATATTCAACTATAAATGTATTAGTGTAGCTGGATAATAATAAATTTTCATGAAATAAATTAATTAACTGAGTAAAGTTTGTTATTGCAATAAATATATCTATACTATCGTTTAAAATCGTTATACAAACATATCATAAAAACAAACCCGCAGTCGATTTTATTAGTAAAAACCAAATAAGAGAGAGAGAGAGAGAGAATAAACAAGAAAAACGAAAACGTTCCCCTCGAGTCTCCCTGGCACCCTAATAAAAAGGGGGGTCGAAAAATTCCCCCTCGGTTTTCAAGAATCCATTCACCGACAACGGTATAGAACCGTTCAAAGAGGAAAAAGAAAAGAACAGCAAAAAGAATCAAAACAAAAAAAAAAAAAAAAAAAAAAAATAGATAGAGAGAGAAGCGCGCTTTCACATACCCAGTACGAGGCTCGATCCATTATGATTCACACGGAGTTTCGTAAGAAAAATCATCGCAAACTTTAACCACGACTTTGTGCGGTAATACACTCGGGTACGCACGACACGCGAACACTTACGTATATGTGTATAATAATTCCTCGTACTCTCTCTTTTGCCCTTTTATTATTTTATTGCTTTGCGTATTTATACAAAGAAGAAGAACGTATTTAATAACGCTTTCTCCGTAAGGGAATGAAAGAGAGAGAGAGTATAACCGGCGCGCGCGATGTTTCAAGTCGAACTGAGAAAAGAGCCGAGCGAGCGAGGCGCGCACGAGTATATCGGCCTTTACATGTGATACACGCGCGAAGGGATTGCCGCCGTTGCCGCCGCTGTCTATCCGTCGTTGTAAGTATAATATATATATATATATATATATATATATATATAAGAGTGTGTATGTGTGATGTACTTGCGCGCGTGAACGCATGGCGTTTTGTCCTTTATGTGCGTACGTATACATACGTGGGAGGAGTGAGAGGAACAGGCGGAATATTGTGTATAAGTGTACACACATGTACATTAAATACCAACGACCGAGATGTGTACATGTATTATGTCCCGTTTTTGTATATTATGTACAAGCTTTGCATCCTCGCCCCCTTTTTTTTAACGGTGTACTAAGCTTCAGAGTCGCGCGTTGGAGACGAGATATATGCTTGACTTGGCTTTGCTCAAAACGTGTTTTATGGTTTCGTTTAACTCATTTTAACGCACGTCCGTTAAGCCCGACGGATCGGTAGATTTTAATTTTATATGCTAGAAAAAATATTAATTTTGGTATTTTCCTTTTATAAACCAAAAGTTCAATATACATGTATATATAGTACAATGAATCCTTTGTTTTTTCTTCAATAAATATTTAAAATTTTCCTAAATTTCCATTATTTTTTATAAAAATTATTCAAACTTTATGCTCGGTAAAATATTTAGAAGATTGTTATAACTTAATGTATCTTAAAATTAATATTATTTTAAATAAAAACTTTAATATTACTATTCCAAAATTTCTATTGCTATTGACCTAAGATGGAACATTCAATGATGCACAAACTAAAAGTCAAATTTACGCACCACACTTAAAAAAAAAAAAAAAAAAACAAACAAAAAAGCCCAAAGCGCAAAGATAAATCAAATAAACGACGCTAATAAAAGCGAAGGTTACAAAAGAAATAACAATATCCACGCGCAAAACTGCCCCATATAAAATAACGCGATTGATTTTCGTGTAAGCGATAAAATTGAAAACGCCCTTAATACGCGCGCGCGTGTGTGTGTGTGTGTAAAACGGTAACTATGTAGTGCGCGACAAACGCGGGCGTTAAACGCTTATCTCGAGCTATCCATTGAAATACGATATCGATACGAGCGTTAAATCTTTTGGAACGATGCTTTTATGGGATCGACGCTTTAAACGATAGAACGACAACTTCTGGATCGAAACGAAGGAGGACGTGGAGAGAAAAGGTGTACGTATAAGTACTCGCTTCGGTTTGAATCTCATACATATCTTTATTTATCTATACGAACGAGACGCGCATTTTTTTGCTTGGATAAACCAGTTTTCCGAACATCTTCGAGAATATCTCTTTGCTCGAGTTAAATGCTTATGTATATTTTGTATATTTAATGCAACAGCTATACGTATGCCGTTGTATTCAATTTTCCTTATCCGATATTATACTACTTTATGATAAAGTCCTATATTTTATATATATATATATATATATATATATATATATATATATATATATATATATATATATATATACGAGTTAAGAAAATGTTTTATGAATGATATTTATAATATTATTATTAAATGCGAAAATTATTATTATTTAGACATTGTGAAAATTCTAATTTTTGATTTTCATCCGAAATGTTCAAAAAAATTAAAGTTTTTTTTAAGTTAATCAGGAAAATAGTCAAAACAATTAGAACAAGTTATTCTTTTTTTTTTTTTTTATAACTAATCGAAATTTATTAATAAAACGTATAAAATAATTATCGAAGAAAATAGGTAAAAATGAATAATATTCTATTTTTCATTTATCGAAAATAAATTAAAGTATTTTGCATTAAAATAGCTAAAAAAAAATTGAACCGGTGCTCTCCGTTCAAGTAGCCGGTGTACGATGAAGAGCATATACATATATAGTATATAAAGTTAAATAAAGCGGGAGAAAGACCGAGAGTTATTAATAATAACTAGTATTAATTCTACATTTATAAAAATGTATATATTTGTGTCGATTTTCATAGCGAATGCAATATTAGAACATTTGATACTTTTTCAACGTTTTTCTAAAATCTGAAAAACGATAAAACAATTCTGAAATCAAATTCGCGTTTAACCCGTTCATATTTTTTATAGCAATATTTTAAAGGATAAATAACGTTTAATTAGGGTTTATATCTTGTACAAGGGTGGCAGTATACCAAAATCATGAAACCAAAACCTACATTGGTATTAGATTGTCGTTAGGATAGACAATGAAGTAAATATGTGAAGTGACATATTTGCAAAAAACTAAAGAATATCAACGTTTAATTTTAATATTATTATTTATATTACACCATTGCACATGGTTAAATATAAATATATTTTTTTCGAGATAAAGATATGATATTGAATTATTAATTTTTTTCTCTCTCATTTATAAAGGTTAAATTTAATAAATTTAACATTAAATTATACAATCGGCGTCAATCGTAATCAATTAAATTTATTTAATTGCGCGCAATGAGTTTGAAATTTTTTCGTGTATAATTAAATTTTTAACTTGAAAATATTTTACTGATAATAAAATACAAAGATTCTAAATATAATAGATCGTCATCTGAAATAATATTTGTTTATAATCATAAAAAATTTTTACCATCTTAACAGAATCTACGACATATATTTTTCGTTCTAACATTTTAACTTTTAAAATTTGATGAAAAATTTTTTTTTTTAATTTTTTATAAACAACATTTATTTACCTTAATTTTAAAAATGTAAAAAACAACGCAAAAATTAAAATACGTAAATTTAAATAGAGCAGCACGTTAAAATTAAGAATTACTTATAAGATAAAATGTAAAATTTCTTACTTTTATAATAGTAAGACATGCGCTTACAAAAAAAGAGCTCAAAGTACATATATGTATATATTTATATATACAGCTAGGTAGTAACGAAAAGCAAAGAATATTGCATTTCCACGAACGCATCCCCAGTCCGCCAACGATTTCAACCAGGGCGAATGAACTCGGGGGGGACGCGCGTGCCGCCTGCGGCATTTTCGTGCACTCCCAACAATTAGACTCGCACACTCAACTCAAACTTTTCGGCGAGGGAACTATCCGAGGGGAGGAAAGTTTTACCATCCAATCCCAAAGTGCATTCACCCCGGAAAATGCGGGCGGGCTTTGTTATTTCACCGCTTGGCTTGACCTACTTGTCAACTGGACGCTTTTCGAACGAGACAACGTGCGTTGTATATAGCAACTAAAAGATTCCTCTTTTCATATCGACGCTTCTTTGTGCGTTATACGTACATAATATGTATGTAGACTACTATTGCGACGCGTGACTCGGCGTGAAGCTGTTTATGTTTATGTTTTGTTGTTACGAGGATGATTTTCAAAAATCGATTATGTTTAACGCCGCTTCTATTATTGAAGAACGCTCGGATTAAAGCGGATGATTTATTTTAACGATGTGTGGTATTTATCAAATTTCTATAATTGAGTTTCGACATTTTTTTATCACTTTTTAAATTGTTCGAAATAATTTTTATCAATGTCCCCCTTAACTTAATGTATACTTTTTTTTCGTGCTGCCAATTATGCAAATTATAGCGTTTATTTTCTTTATGTTCATTAAATTGAATTTTCTTTTATTCAAAACGAAAAATTAAATATATCAAAATTAAAATAAATTAATTTAAATTCGATAAGAAAAATTAGCATGTCTTTTTATTTCACAATCATACAAATAACACTTTTTATTCTATTTGGTAAATTATATATTTCTTAAAAAGTATTGGATTCTTTTGAAATAGTTGAGAAATCGAAGAGTATCATATGTGGCTGGTAAAAAATTTTTTAAGGTCTTTGTGGCCCGAGATCTGGATAACAATCCGGATATATAGGTCTTCTCGAGCATCTGGCATAAATAAAATTTAAGCAATCGCTCGCCGCGTCCATTAAGGCGTATTTTCTTAGAATTGTAGTTAATAGATTTGAGAATGTTTTTATTACATCGATAAGAGACATTTTTATATGTAGAGGACGAAAAATGTTTTTTTTTTCGAGCATTTAATAAAATGGATTTTATTTAAAAAATACTTGTTAGGTAATTTATGTTTGGTGTTTATTGTAGTATTTTTTTTTTCCATAACACAAGAACAAAAATATCTATAACAAATTACTTAAAATATAAGAACTTAATAGAAAATAAATTTTTTTTTTTTTTTTTTTTTATTCTTTTAATATTATAACATTATTTTTACGATTTGACATAAGAAATAAAACTAATAAAAATGTAAAATTCCTTGTATTTCAGTTACAATGTAATTTGAGATAAAATTATTTTAAAATTTATATATCCGCATTAGTCATTGTAAAGTATTCCTTAATTATCATTTAATTATTGGTAAAAACACAAAACAAAAACACAATTTTGAAAAGAGCTCATAACTTTAAGACAGTTGGACAGGCTTTCATCAAATACTATATAGTTACTATATTTTTCTATTCGACAAAGGAAAAATTATCAGTAAAGTGTATCAAGCAAAGATAAAGAACGAAAAAAAAGTAAAAATCGGCACAATAATATTCTGCGATAATTTTAACGTATAATTACAAAATTTAATTTTAATTATTGCGGTATAAAAAAATGCGTCAGCGCTTGCTCCAAATTTTAAAAACAATGCTTGAATTCAATGATAAATTTAAAGGCAACAATAAACTAAATTTAGAAAAGAGGTCGGTAACAAAGTGACAGAAAAATTAATATCAAAAGTTGAGAAAGTTATAGCGTGTGCTAATGAAAGGGTAAGTGTAAGTGTATCGACAACTCGGATAGTGTACATAAATTGCCAAATCAATTAAATTAATCGCTTTTAAAAGAAAGTAAGGAAAAAAAATAACGCGATTGAAATAATTGTTGCTACTAAATGCAATGAATTATTTGATTTGAATTATTATATATGACTTTTATAACGACAAGAAGAATTCGTAAATAAAATGTGGCAAAATCATTAAAAGCCTGCATTCGTTATTATTAATTTCGGTATAGAGAATTTCTTGATGTAGAAAAATGCAATTGTTAAAAATAGATTAATTTTGACAAAATGGAATATAGAAATAGAGACGAAAATTAAAATTATTAAGAAAATAAATTTGTTAAAAATATCCAGCCAGAATTCAACTAGATGTTTTTGTTTTATTTTATTATAGTAAATGTATTTTAATTACAACTACTAAGATGTCTAATAAATGCTCAAAGAATTATTATTTACGGACATAATAAAAAATGAAATAAAAAATAAATCATTTTTTAATGAATCAAAAAAAAAAAAAAAAAAAAAAAAAAAAAAAAAAAAAAAAAAAAAAAAAAGACTAATTTTACAAATAGTTTACTCAAATTTATTTAAAATAAAATGTTATCAAACATACATTTTAACTATGATTTTTATTGAAATAAAAACTATTGTAACGAAACAAAGTAAGATAAACACTATAATGCAAAAATACAATGTAGCGCCTCGACATTTCGCCGCTTGTTCACGCGCTCTCAACCCCACTCTTTCGTGTACGCACACAAAGCGAGTACAACGTCGAAGCTAGTTCTGCATTAGTCTCTCGTTGCACTCGCTTCGATACGTACGCGTAGAACCTTTCGCTAAATAATTATTGAAATTAATGTATTGTTGTTTGATCGTCAAATAAAAATTGGTACACCGAAGACATGAAAATTTAATTGAAGCTAAATTTAAACCTTATGCTCGCCGCTACAACAAAATGGATGTGTACGCCCTCTTGTGATAATAATTTTAAATGTTCTACCCGAGACAGGAGATCATTGCGTCTTTAGAATTCGTCGTCTTTAGATTTTTATAGTTAATGATTTGCAACTATTAATATTTGAGATATCAGTGAATTTTAAGACAACTCTTGATCTTTGATCAATATATGTATCTTTTTTTTATTTTTATAATTTAATTTATGTATAATTTTAAAGTAAAATTTTATTAAATAAATTTTTATAATATTAAAAATAGTTTAAGAATAGTTTTTAGAAAACCACAATAATAAAATGTAATTTAAATAATTTTTATATTAGTATTTACACATTTTCGACAAGATTTAAAGCACCAATTTACTGTTCGTCTCGTCACGTGACCGTTCAAGAAAGGTTTATGTTTAAAATTTATTCTCTATTGCTTATTTGCGTCGCTTCAATGCAATAAGTACTGTGTATTATTTTGTTAAGCGTCTGCGCACTATCAACGATTGAATCAAACTAGAACTTGGCATTCGACTGTGCAAAAGTTAAATAATATGTACGAAAGTCTCTTTAAAAGTCCATTGCAGCGAGTTTTTCTGTATGGAACGTTAAAGCGCGGTGAGCCAAATCACGCGCTTATCACCAATGCGGAAAATGGCTATGCTAAATTTAAAGGTCTTGGTAAAACGATACTAAAGTATCCATTAGTTATAGCAACTAAATATAATATTCCGTTTATGCTGAAAAAACCTGGATTTGGAAATGTAAGTTACATTTTTTTTATCTTAAATTTTGATTACATTTGCTTTTAAATTAATCGATTTAATTTTAAAAAATTGCATATCTTTATATAAATAAATGTTATGAGTCTCTGCATAGTTAATTACACATTTTATGATACATAATTTTAAATAAATATAAAATTTTATTGAATTGTAGACTAAATCAAAAATATTAGTTTAAATCAAATCTATTTATTAAATAATAATTAAAATTTTGCGATTGTTAGCAAATCTTGGGCGAAGTTTATGATGTAGATTCAAAAATGTTAACAAAATTAGACGAAATAGAAGAGCATCCTAATTTTTATGTGCGTACCGAAGAAAACGTTTTAATGGCATCAGAAGATGAAATTAAAAGTGGAGCAAGCTTTGAAAGCGTATGATAAATTATTTTAATTTAAGTAAAATAAATAATTACTTACATTTTTACAAATTATACAATTTTCAACTGATAATTTAAAAAATTTATAAAGTTGTACACGCATCGATTTAAAAATATAAAAAAGAACTTTTTACCTTTTCTGCGTACATTTTTTCATACATCAACATTTTCTTATAAATTACATTTATGCTAAATATAATAAAATTCAAAGCAAATATTAAAAAAAAAAAAATAAAAAAAAAAAAAAAAAAATAAAGAAAACAAAAACAGACACAAATTTTTATTTTTAATAATTTTATATTAATTAGATATTATATAATGTTCGTAATTTTAAACAATTCGTATTTCTTTACAAATGAAATGTTTAAAATGCAAACGGAGAAAAAAATTATCACTGAAATAAATTATTTTAATATTTTTCGCAGATTGGTGTTTCAACAACAGCATGGATTTACATTCTTCCAAATTTTCGACAATCTTTAATGGAACTTCCAATGTTGACTTCGTATAACAATGAAGGCAGCCACGGACTTAAATATCATGAAAGGTACTTGCGAGATCCAGCATACAATCATCGAAATGAAGTTATTTGATATCAAAAAAATAATTTCAACGCAAAAAAAAAAATCAATATCAAGTTCGTAAAATCGATCATTTATACAATTACATAATTCATAATTACAATACATAAACCGAAAAAAAAGTCATTAATCCAAAGAAAACTTTTTTAAAGTTTACATTAAAAATAATGTATTTTAAAGTATGATATAATTAATCTTTCTTATATTTTAAATTTTAGCAATGAAGAGTTTTCAAAACCCGAAGATTTGTTATAAAAAAAAGTGTGGCAGCATTTAACCAAAAAAAAATATTTTTGTGGAATATACTGTTGGGTTGTAAATATAATAAAAAAAATTGATGTTAATTTTTATATTTTTTGTGTCATTTTATTATCGTTAAAGTCTTGGATTTTTGTTGTATGTACCACTCATAGTTCGCAAAATGCGTATTCATACTAGTTCTTCCATTGATACTTTAACAAATATTTTTTATTCGTGTTATCTTCCCTCTCTCCAGCTTCAATGGCGCTAAAATCATGAACTTTGCTCGCTGTTCTGTAACAAAAGACGCACCTTTTCTACAGACAAGTCTTATTTTTTTTAGAGCTCCTTTTTTTCTTTTTTATTGTTGTTCAAAGAGCAACTCGATCGCATAGAAATCACGGTATCATGTAAATACTTTACAGACTATGACAACGGTTTGAGGAAGGACTCGGTAAAAAAAATTTTTTCTAAAACACTCACTAAGGAATACATATGACAAATGCACTGTCTACCCAATAAAAAAGAGAATGTGCTACAACTCTTCTTTGTAGGATGACTTTCTATTAATGGGAAAGTTATAAAAAATTAGTGAATAAAAAATTAGTAAATTATTTTTTCACAAACAAAAATGTACAATGATGCATCATTTAAAATAATGAAACAAATTATTATACATGATCATTGTACATTTAATATCGTGAATATTTTACTATTTTTTTTATCTTTTTCATTTTTAACTCTACACAGTCCTTCTGTTTGAGACTCTCAACGAGGCACCGTATGCACAAAGTTTTACAATGTTGAAATGCTTTTCAGGCAGTTCGTGTACAAGCTTTCTATAGAAATTTATTATAAATAATCACAATTTTTATTATTCGCTGTACAAAAGTTCATTCAGTTTTTCAAATCAATAACTTTCTTCTTTTTAGCACCTCGATAATTTCCAAAGAACAAAGACAAAGCTTATCTTTGATTAGTCTTTTTCCTTCCTATTATCCTTCCTCTTCACTTTTTTTTTTACAGTACTTAAAAAAGAACTCTAACCTAACAAACATAATTAAACAAGCGTCAACAAAAGCATACACACGTTTACCTTCATAATATCGTCCTTATGTTATGTTATTTTTTCCGTTAGTAACTTCTTTCTTCACATTGATATAGTTTAGTTTTTCTTTTTCCTTCTTTTGACTTTGCACACTGTTCACGTTTGCGGCACCGTTCCGAAGCCCAGCCCCGGAATCTCACTTTATTTACTAAGTATATTAATTATAATTTTATGTGTATTTTCATTATCTAGAAGTTTTGCTTTCGTTGACAAATGCAGCCACATTGTTCTTACAGTATTAATCTCATGTACGATCAATTAAAAACATAAATTGTGTATTTTTTAATCTTATTCTTGAAAATCATGTTGCAACACTACAGCTTTCAACACCAGCTATCTTGATATAATTTACCGACCAATTCCAAAAACTTGAAAAATCATTGATTAATAACAATCGAACAGAGAAAATTAAAACGAAGAGTTATAAATATATATGTATGCACAAACGGTATGCATTATTAGCCTATAAAATTTGTCTTATGGCGCAACTGGGCCACGAAACGGAGCGAGGCGGTAACGTATATATTAATTATCGATCGATAAGATAAAGTTTGTAGTTTTCAGCTTTGATCTTGTTCAAGGGCACCATATTTATTTCCTAATGGAAGCTTTGGACCTTGAGATTGACCATCTGGTGCCGTGTATGTTCTACTTCCACCTCGATTACGTACTTCTTCAAAAGAGCCTTCGTCTCGTTTTCTAATTACAAAGAAAAATATTTTATGTAGATTTTTTGTATAAATAATCCTTTTATATTAAGAAATATTCAAGTACTCAAAAAAAGAAAAAAAATGTTTAAAATACTTAACAAAGGAAAATTTTTAGAAATAAAATTTTTATATATATATATATATATATATATTTAAAAAATTTTTTTTTAATAATTAATTTTTTATAAAATGATAAGTTTTCACTAAAAGAAAAATTAACGTTTAAACACATTCATTTTTATTGAATAAAATAATAATATCAATTGTTTCCATTATATAATACTAAATTCAGATTTTATAAAATTAATAAATAAAATTTAAATATTTTAATTTTTGTTACTTACTTTTTTCCCCATACTCCAGTTGTGTCAATTGTTGATGGCTTAGAATTTAATGTAGGGAAATATTCCTCACTGTTTATATCTGGAGCAACATTTTTTGCTCTTAGGCGGCCCATTGGGCGGTCCACAATCGGTTGAGGGTTTCTGTGTTGAGGTATTCTGTAGCTATTGCTTGCTGGTTGAGGTGTAGGTTCAGATTCAGGTGCTGGTGCTGGTGCTGATGCTTGTGCTTCAGTTTTCTTCCATGGACCACTTGATTTACCAACGACTTCACCAGATTCTCCATCTGAACTGTTTTCTCCTGTCCCACTATCATCATCGCCACCGTTGTCATATTCTTCAGTAACAGTCAGATTTCCTATCTTCAAACCTGTATAATCTTTTTTCTTCTCCTCAAAGACTCTCCATTCATCTTCATCCTAAAAAGTATAAATATAAAAATTGAGTTTAGAAAACATTTTTATTTAGTTCTAAGCAAATTAATAAATTCATGAACTATGGGTAACAGCTGCCAACCCTAGAAATTTCGTTACGCCCTGTAAGCAGAAATAACCTTTCCTCGTTACATAATTTATCATTTCTTCATTGAGTTTGACGGTGAATACTTTTTATCTCGTGGAAAAGCGAGCGTATGTATTTTCAATTGACCGGATAATTTTTGCACATAAAAGTTTATGAGTAAGAAAAAGAAAAGGATAAAGAATAGAAAAAGAAGATAAGAGTGAGAAAGAAAGAGAAAGGGAAAGAGATTGGAATGACGTTTACAAGCGTGCAAACATGGCAGCGGCATACTTTTCACGTGGAACAGCCATAAAATAAATAAAAAAAAAAAAAAACTTGTAAAAGAAAAGTAGGTGTGTAAATTTACACTCACTTCTACTTGCTGATTATCATCACCACCCTCTGTATTGGTCGGTTTTTCTTTAATTTTGAGTTTATCGGCTTTTTTTTCCGTCTCCTCAAGTTTCTTGGCTATCTCTTCGGTGGTCGTGAATTTTTTGCCCTTCGCCTTCTTGCGATCCTTCTTTGCAAAAAAATCGTCGAGGTCTGCCATGTTTAATCACTGGTACTTCACCCTGCTGAACTTTTATGATGAACCCTGAAGGCTAAACCGTTGTTCTCTATTGGATCGTCAGCGGCTCACGCCGTTGGGAGAAGAAAACCGTAAGACGTGGACGAGTAGCGGCGACGGTGACGGCTATTGAGCACAGACACGCGAGCGCGCGCGGATCGCGAGTAATAAACGAATAAGTAAGAAGAAAAGTGGATAATACGTTCGATTTCTGTATCTCCTCGGGCGAGGGAGGTTGCCACAATTCTCAGCAAACTCACGGTCCGCGCGCGAGGCTCCTGCGGTGCTCCTGCACGACAGCAACGGTGACGAACCACATGGGCTTGCCTACGGCACAAACCGGAAGTCCCGCTCACAGCTCCACAGCAGCCTTTGCTCTCTTTTCTTTGCTCACACACCGTTTTCTCTCCCGAGTGTGCTAATATGTATGTGTGCCCGCACCAATTTCTTTTTGCTTATGTATGTGAGTGAAGGGAACAACCGACGTGCGACTACGAAAGTCAAAACACGCTCGAACGCGCCAATTTTTGATTATTCAAATGAAGGCTGTTGGCAACTTGGTATTACAAAAATTAATGTACTGATAAATTAAATTTATTCAACAGTAATTGCAATACTAATTATAAAAGAAAACTTTATAAAAAAAAATAAGATCGAAAAAAAAGCATTCAGAAAAAAAGTTTTAAATATAATTCGTTTTTGTATTAATTATATAAAATTAAATATATGATTGATTCAATTATAAAATAATAATATATTTTTCCATACTTTTATTTCAAAAATAAAATAAAAAGTTAAATTACTAATGCAGTAAGATTAAAAATAAAACTTTTACTTTTACTATATCAATTTAAAAAGCATAAAAATGTTTACAATTCGTGAGTATTAAAATTTTCAATTTGTTTTACATCGCTTTATTGATGAATTTAAAAGATTTTGAATTTGCTGTACTTTTCTCATTCAGTATTCTATCAGTGCTTAAAATTATTTAAATTTTTGATAAAAATTTTAAAATATTAAAAGTTTTTTAAAATAAATAATGAACAAAAATGATACTATCTTTATTCATGTTCCGTTAATTTTTTACTATTAATTATTCAAAAAGTAAAATAATTTATAATTTTGTTGAAGTAAATATTTATTAAGTAAATTTATTTAAAAAGTGTTTTGAAAAAATGTTATTGTTCTCCAAATGTTTAAAATATAAAAAGTCAATTTATTTAAAGTAATATATCCTACCTTAAAAAAATGATGACGGAAAATTGTCGACAAGCTTCCGACATTCTGATTGGTTTGGCATATAAGAAAGAAATAGTGCAATTGATTAGATTAGTGCAATCGCTAGATTATTTGAATGTTTTAAAATTTTTTATATGAAAGGAAAAAATAATGCCAAAATTAAAAATGGAAAATATACATATTGAAGATCCTAATATACCAAACAATAAATTCACAAATTTGATTTGTGTCTTTAAAAATAGTGTAAAATATTAGCAATTAAAAGGCTGGTGTAAAGTCGTAGATCATAAATTTATTGAAGATTATTTTAATAATAAGAAGAGGTAATTTTATATAGAAAATTCAACTTTTATTAATATTAGTATTCACTAATAAAATCAAATTAAATGTTTTTTATGTCACAGAATTTTATGGAGAAGATATACTTTTGATAAAAAGGAACAAAATCAACCATAAAGTGAAAACGAAATTGAAGGAAGCACATTACAGATAAATTTGCCATTAAGTATCATTAAGAAATTGACGATTACGAAATTAATTATTAAAATATAACCTAGTATAATTAAGAAACTAGTATAATTAAGCAAACAATATTTTTTTAAATCGCATTTTTATAGTGAAACTAACTTTCCGTTTTTATTTAAAAGAAGACAATTTCCAATTAAATTAGTTTTCGCCATGATTATTAACATAGCACAAGGTCAAACGTTTGAAAAAGTAACTATTGATCTTACAAGAGATGTATTTAATCATGGACAACTTTTCGTAGCTTTGTCCAAAGTGAGATCATGGCATTCAGTTAAAATATATCTGAGAAATCAAGTACAAACAAGAAAAATTAAAAACCACATTTATAAAAAATTATATACTATGAATTAAATTAATTTTTTATAAAAAATTATGCTTGCATAAAAATGAATAACAAAACAGAGGGTTTGCGCGCAGGGGGCGAATCCCCCTAGTTAGGTTAAAAAATTTATATAAAAATATTCAATTTTGTTTAATAAAAAATTTATTAAATATAAATGAAAATTAAACCAAGAATAAAAAACGGGACAGAGATTGCTCATATGTTATCGCGATATAACACTACTATTTCATTACAAAATAATTCAGTTAATGATAACCACTGTAAGTTTCCCGCAAAAAATGGTCAAATTTAGTTCTCGTTCGTATATAACACGATTTTAGTTTTCATACTATTAGAGGTTCTCTCGAGTCCCACCACGGAGCCACATTCGGAGTCCATCAGTGACTCCTCATATTTTCTTAAGCTCCGAGCGAAGGTCCCTAGATCTAGGGCAGAAAGTGCCGCAGCGCAATCACTGTTAGCCTCCGCCGTCGGCTCGCTTGAGAGGAGGAAGCTTTTTCTGCTGATCTTTCGAGCCTGGGCACGAGTGTATTGGTCAAAGTAAAGTAATATGCGGTTATAAACCCCCCCCCGCCCCTCCACTTCTTTGCAGGTTAATCAAACAGGGCCTTCTCCGAGGAAACTTCTTTTTTTTTTTGTATCTTCTTATATTTTTAGTATTCTAATTATGCCTTAGTATACATATACATTAAAATTAAATTTTATGAATAAAGAAAAGAAAAAAAATAGTATATTTATTATCAGTTAGTTATGAAAATTCGATTAAAAAAACTTAATCGTTTTTAAATTGATTATAAAAATAATTGATGATATATTTAAAAATATAATAAAGAACAATTAATATTTAAATTCAAATTTTAGTGATTTAAAAGTATATATACTTCAAAATAATAAGAATGCATGTATCGTATATTTTGATGTAACATTTAAAATTGATGGATTATCAGTTATTGTAATAATAAAGAGAATAAACAAATAGATACTTATTAACAATAAAATTATTCTAAGCATTTAAACATTTTACCTATTGTAGATATATTTATTAGATAAAAGTTTTTAAATGATAAATATTCTAGAAATTTTATCAAACATACTTAATATTCCACAAAATTGATAAAATCTCTTAAGTAGCCTCCAAATCTAAAATGATCTAAAAGATTCGATCCATTGATCAAAATAATTCTGCTGAAGAGTGACGGTATTTTTTTCAGAATCTGCTTAAGACATTTAACGCACGATTAGTATGAAAAAAATAAGATAATTCCATCCACATTTGAAATTAATTGATAAAAATTTTATACAATAATGATAAATTTATAATTTTTATAAATTATGCCACTATAAATAAAAAATAATTGTAACTAATATAAGTTATTTTTATAAATTATCAGGACAATTAAGACAGTTACAATACGAAAATTGATATCTAATGTAATTATGTTTTGTAACGAAATTAGTTAATTAAACATAAATGTTTAAAAAATAAAAGAATGTTACATTCTTAAATTGAGAATAAGGAGAATAAATATAATATATAGATAGAATGTTTTCGTAAAAATTACTTAAACATTTTTATTTAAAAACATATTTTAAAGTTATTTTTATCGGAATGACGATCTATTGTAAATATTTTACAAAAATCTTATAAAGGCATTGTAAAAATATAGAAAATAGAAAATGAATTTACAAAAATTAAACATTTATTTTATGTTTTAACGATTTACAAATGATTGTAAAAATTACCTATTTAAGTATAATATTAACAAATAATAGATCAAGTTTTATTTACAAATACTCTTCAAAATATCTTGTACAATTACACGTTCTTTTTTTTTTTTGTTTTTATGCAGTCACGGACCTATATTATAATAATACATACATATATCATACCTTCATACGACTTTTATAATCATAACTCATTCAATACTTATCGATTGCAGTGTCAACAATACGATATACATTTCTACTAACATAAAATTATACTTGTTTTTTTTAATGTCATATAAGAAATTAATTCACCTTATGTTTTGGTATGAATAATTTTTTTTTTTTTACTGGTGGTTGTACATAAAATTAATTTTCATTAAAATGTTAATTTAAAAAACATTCGTGGAAAAATATTTTATTACAATTTTAATAATAAACTTTTATGTATTAACAATTGTAAAAATATTTTTTTAATTACATGAGGCAGTACACAGAGTTTATTACCTAAGGAGAAAATGACAATTGAATTGAAGTAAATTAATTTTCATTTTATACGTTTTGTTAATTAAATTATATTTGTTTTCGATTAAAGTAACGGACAATTAAAAAAAAAACAATAGTTTTTTTTTGTTATTGTTTTTGTTATTGCTTTTATGCAATTAAAAAGACATTAAACTGTCGCACCAAAAATATACGTTTATTGTAATATTACTAAATTTTCTATTTACGCGCGCACCTCGTTTTATTAGAATTATACTTAAAGAAATTTTATATAAAAATTAAAATATTTATTGATTTATTGAATAAAATAAATGAATTTATTCTTTTTTGATATATTCTGTTAAATAATATATGCTGCTTAATACGTAAACGTAATAGTATAAGCATAATACGTAAACGCTGCATGCTGAGCTTACGCTGTGCAAAAATTGCCGCTAGCGCGCCTTTTTATTAACAACGCTCTATCTTAGCCATTTATTATTTAATTGATTTCAAATTTTGTCAAAAACTGCTTCAAACATAGACGAACAAATATCTCGCTTAAAGTTTTTTGTAGCTTGAACTTCCCTCGATACTTTTTCTCGTTGAAGCTAAAAAAACCTGATTAACGAGACTTACGTACTTGAAATTGAATAATTATCAACGAAAATTATTTATAGAATTTTAAATTAATCCATCGGCAACGCTAAAACATTTTGCGTATTTCTGCCAAGTTTCAAAAAATTTCAATCATATTTGACCGAGTTACAGCGATTTATGTTTTATAAAACTATTAAAAATAGACAAAATATTTGGTAGAAAATTTTTGGTTTTTAATTTTTTTTTTTTTTTTTAAGAAAAAAGTCGTTAAAAAAATTCCTTTCAGGGAAAAATTCCCCTTTTTATTACCTACAAGCTAATATTTTTTAAACATTGATTTGTCCATTTTGAAAATTTCGTCATCTGGACAATACTTTTACGCGATTTCGAGCGTTAATCCCCTTATTGCATGCGGGCCTTCAATTATTATAATTGAATATTCAATTGATTCAGGCTGTAGGTTTAAGGTAGGTAATTAGAGTCAATTTTTTTTGATAAATTTTCAGTCGTTAATGGTCAGTTTGGTTAATTTTCGATTTAGGTTAAAGATTTCATTTAGTAATAATCGTTTGGTTAATTTTCGGTTTAGGTTAATAATTTCATTTGGTAATAATAAATTTTAAACAAGGTAAAAATTATTTCTTAACTTTATTATATTTAAATTATATTTAAAACAATTTTTATTAAAACACCTGTTTTATTTTATTTTAATAAAAAATTAATTGGTCCTTCTCGTATATTTTTCTTAATATTTCATCTCTTCAAACAAAGTTGTAACAAAAAAGAATATCATGAAAATAATAAATTGAAATGCATTTATTAAAAATAAGAAAGACAATCTATAATTACAATTTCATCTTTAATTTTATTTCATTAAGTTTATCATTCACTTTAATATACATGATCTAAACTTTATGATACATGTATACTTTTATAAAAAGTAATTTATTAATAATGTTTCATCAAAACCTCAGATTTAAATTTACTCACTTTTTATGTAGTTTACCAAATACTCGATAAATATTCAAGTCGAGGAACTCGCATGAAAAAGTCTTTTTTAAAAACTCACTATTTAGTAGTAACTATTTATTTTTATTTTATTTATAAGATTAAAAATTAACAAAAGTAATTATTAACATTGGAAGATAAAATGAAAAAAAAACGTAAAAAAGAAATGAGTATATTCACAGATTTTAATACCGGCGATAGAAGCGCGCCATGAAGTGTTTTTCGTATAATATACCATAAAAAAAATGAATGTTGATTATTTCTATTTTTCTTTGTTTTCTTTGTTTTTTAAGTGATAGATTTATCATTTTTTTAAGAGAGGAGAGAAAGAAAACGTGTACCATAATTATTTTATTTAATTATAATTATAATTGTGTAAACAAAGTTAATAATTTAAAAAAAAAAGCTTTAACTTGTGCAGATGATAGAGATTTGGTGCAAAAAGATTTAAATTTTATTTTTAACTGGCGCAATTTAAACGGTTTATGTTTCTTAGTGAAATTTATTTGAATATACCATCTAGATTGTTAAGAAATAATGAGATGTTTAATGTGCCAATAATCACAAATTTGCAGCTTTTACATTCATCTATTAGATTGTGTATGATTGATAACAAATTTTATAGGGATATTGATCTATTATAGATATATTCAATATATCTTTATCTCAAGTAAAAAAAATTTCAAAAAAATAGAAAATAATAAGTGTTTTGTCGCTATTACTAAAGTTGCGCTATTGTTATACGATATTTTTTGTATATTTTATCAGTATATTTTATTCGTATTATGGCGTTTTTTACCCGTTTATGTAAAAAAATAAAAAAACAAAATAAAAATAAAAAATAAAAAAAATGCAATTCACGTAGCTTCGAGATAAAAATTTAACTGCGTAAGTAAATTTTTATATTATAAAATAAAACAATTTTCTAACCTTATGAATAATTTTTTTAAACTCTAGTCATTTAAATAAAAAAAAATTTATAAATACAATGTTAAATTTTATTTGAAACTTTTCCATTCAATTTCTTAAGGGGGGAAATCACAGTAGCACACAAAAAAATAAGCATATTTTCGGGAATTAATTTTGGCTGAATAAAAGTATCAATCGAAAATCCGTAAAGTAGGTTTTATAGCAATACTAAAAAAGTACAAAATGTAATTTTTTCAATAAAAAATATTTAAAAATGGCGGCTGCGCAGCATATGCCCCAAGGTGTCTATTTTTGAAAGCGTGTCGATGGCCGAAGACGTAGACTCCTTAATTTTTGACCTGGAAGAAAAAACCAAAATTTTTTAGTTTTCATATAACAACAGCTAGCGAGCTACGTAGGATTTTTTTGATGTATTAATTATTCACAAAATGGTGCATGTTTGAAAATGAAGTTAAATTTTTAACAAAAAAAAACGCCATCAAATCTTCGATAAAAAAAACTAAGCCATATAAAATAAAAAATCCTTCAAAGCTACTGTCAAAATTTCAAGTCGATCGGTAAAAATTTGCTAGAGTTATGTCTTCGGCGAGCTCAAAAAAAGTGGTTTCGAGAAAAACGCGTTTAAAGTTTTAAGTACTGAGATACCATACCTGAGTGGCGTTACCGCAGAATGAAAAATTTGGGCACTCGGACACTTTTGCCGTGTTCCATCATTTGGTATATTATTTTTAAGACCCTAAAGCACCTTTTAGGCGAAAAAAATTTTTTTCCAAAAATTGAAAATTTTACTGTGATTTCCCCCCTTAATAAACTTATTATTTCATTATTGTACGATATTTAAAAAAAAATATATTTTTTTATTATTTTTACCAGCACAATAATAGCAAAGTTTTTTTAAGTATTACTCGTCAATTTTTATTTGATAAAATCCTTATTCTAGGATTCTTTGTAGAAAAAATTAATTTTAACTATTTAAGTATTTAATCAAAATCGGTGGCAATTGCATTATTTATCTTTTTCGTGTATAATATAGTTTAAAGAATTGATTTTACATTAATTTAATTTAATTAGGAATAATATTAATAATTTTAATAGTTTTTTGTTACTTAAAAAAATTTAATAAAACAAACATATTTTTTCTTTAAACTATTGTGGCATTCAATTAATTTTCAAATTTTGTAACGCTTCAGTCACGCGGTTATAATTTACACAGTAGAAACTACTAGATCTAGTCAGACGTGCAGCGAAGTACTTGAATCACAGTTTTTTTTCAAACTTATTTTAACAATATCTATCATAATTTAACTTAAAAATTTGTTTTAACTTATTAATAACTCTATCTATACTATATGTAATTATATTTCGTTCATGTTAAATTTTACTGTTAAATATTTCGTAAAAGTGGGCTTTTAAAATTATTTCAATTAAAAAAAGAAAAACTCAATTTTTAGATAACACATCAGTGACACTTCAATATCTTTATTTTCTTCTTAAGTTATTTTTTTTAATTTATTTCTAATAAATATATAAATTTTGTAATTTTTTTTGTATTTAGTAAGATCGTTGGATTTTTGTGAATGAAGTTATTGCACCGGTCGAAGTGGGCAAAAAAATAAAATATTTATTCAAATTTGTTTTGTCTAATAGTAACAAACGTATAATGTGTTTGGGGACCAGAACTATTTAATAAATATAAGGATATTTCAATAAATTACATAAAATAAATTTATTATTATTTAAAAATAATAAATTTTCTCTGACAATTTTACAATTATTTTTAAGAATGAAATAAATATAGATAAATAAATATGTATAAACACATATAAATAAAAATAAATTAGATAAATTTTATTATTACACATGAAATATAGTATTTATTTTTTTGAATATATAATTACAATACAATAAATAATAAATAAGTAAATAAATATATCTTATCTGCTCTAAAAATTATAATTTAAAAATTTTTTTAAGATTAATGCTTCTTACCCAACATATCTCTTTTTCTTTTTCTCTCAAGTAACAAAACCTTAAGCGATCACGTGACAAGCATCGGCTAATCACATCACGAATAGATTGCCTTCACTTTCAAGCTCATAATTTTTTTAAGAGTAAAAATGTTCACGCTAACACGATTAACTAGTTGAAAATCATTATAATAAAAAAAAATTGCTTTTGGCATTTACTTTATGTTGATTGTTGTTCGTATATCGACTTTTCTAATAAAAAATTAATGCCGTGGACGCTAGTCTTTAGGAGACACTTTTGCATTTAAATTGTAACACATCATTTTAATAAAAAAAAATAAATAAATAAATAAATAAAATTTGGAGAAATATTTTATATATATAAAAATTTTATTATCTGCAATAATTTATAAAGTAAATAATTCACTAAACTAATATCAATTAATATCTACTAATAAACTAATATCTACTGAATTAATTTTAGTTTTAATTTTTAATTTTAATGAAATTGAAAATTGTAAGTAACAAATTTTTAATATTGTATAACAATATTGTATAAATAACTTTTTGCATAATTATAGTAATTTTTATTGTTTATTTATTGTTTTCTTAAACTTTTTTTGAATTAAAAAAAAAATAATATTATTCGCATACCGTACGTCTTTTTTGCGAAATAATTTTTTTTTTTTTTTTTTTTTTTTTTTTTTATGTGAACTTCAGTTTCTTATGATACTTATAATATTTGTTCATTAGATAATTGTTTTGAGTGATATTATTAGATATTTGAGCATAAAAATTATAGGTAGTACTGCAGTAACATTAAAATTACACTAATGTGTTTATTTGTAAAATTGTATCCTTGAAGTTTTATCGTTGTGATGATTAGTTATTTCCTGCGTGAAATTGCTCAATAAGTATGAAAAACAACAAAAAATTAAAGTGCAACATGAGCTTGTAATTAAAGCTTAAGATATGTGCGTAGTTTCAAAATGGTAAACATGCCAATGACATTTAAAAGTTATATTTGTAGTAAAATTATTTCTTCATAAGATATTTTAAGTATTTTAAAAGGTTGTCATTAATAATTATTATATAGAAAGCAAAAAAGACTCACATAAAAAAATTTCTTTTATATTTAACAAAACGCGCTATAAACGATAAATTTGCAAATATACGCAAAAAACAACAAATTTTCTCAAAATCCTGATATCGTTTAACTCTTTCAACATATATTTTAATTAAAGGTTTTAATTTAATTCCACCACGCGAGAAAGTAAACGTTCATCGATTGTCTGATTTTTGTTTAAAATTCGCGCGCCTAACATACTGACCGTATAAGCTTTTTCAAACCTCCATCAGTGAACGCTGCGATCGCTGTATCTGTGAACGATGCTAATACTTTAGATGTGGTGGGGGATATACGAGTCAAGTAACTCAATCGTCGGTGCGCCAGTTTGTGCAGTTGTGCCTCGAAAATTCGAAAACACTGTCGCGGTTTTGTCTCGTCGTTGTCCTTGGATTCCAGCACCACGACACTGGTTGTCACACCTCTACATAATACAAAGAATCGACGAACACTTTACCGTCGACGACGCGTGTCCCAAAGAATATACAAGCGCGCTTAAAACGTCGTGTCGTTGACCGCGAGGAAAATCATCACATCTCTTTCTATCTAATACATTCGGTAAATCACACACACACACGCTACACACATAAATGTACATATTGCATTAGGGCAAACAGGTTTGCATATACCGAGCCCTATTTTGCATATTAACCTCGTTTTCCCACTTTCATCCAACACCTGAAGCAAAAGGGTTGGAAAAAGGGCAAGAAGTACAGCGCCACTTTTTTGCTTAACGCGCCGAATCTGGTGCGCGCGGATCAAAGGGAGAAGAAACTTGCACTCTTAGATTTATAAAAACATTAACGGAGAGACCAAAGAAAAATTCACCTTGTGTGAAGGGCTTGAGTTTCGGTGAGTGAACAAAAGAAAATAAGTACATTTATTTCAAAGCGATAGACAGAAAATCGACTGCTCCTAAGGGGAGGTTTTAATGTGCGGCTCCAGCGGTAAACACAACAATAATAATGAAGCTCACGAGGAGGTGCCTCGGCAGCATCACCAAGATGCTCGACTTTTATTCACAGTTCAATCCTTCGCCCCTCTCGATAAAACAGTTCATCGATTTCGGTAAGTCTTATTATATTCTTGCTTTATTTACTCCTTATGGCTTTTGCGAGCAACTTTTATTTTTTTTTATTTTCTCAATATCACAGTTCCATGATTGTCCGTCTTTCTTTCTTCACAATTGCAATTCTGAAGCGCTAATCAACAGGATTTTTCAATGAAAAAACAAAAAAAAAAAAAAATTCTGCTTTCCTTCGTCGCGCGATTAAACCAAGTTTAATAGCATGCGCACACGAGTTATGTAAAAACTTTTCCTCGCTCTCTCATGACTCGTGATTCCACGGAAAATTCTCACATAATATACTTAATGGCAATTGTTTAAATGAAAATTAATTTTTATTACTTCAACAATGATATGAGTCATGCACATATCATTTGAATTTTATATAAGAATAAGTTTTGTCATTCTAAATATTTAGAATCTAAAAATAAATTAAATAGAAATTGTATTGATCTTAGTCATCACAAACAAAATACGGAATAATTTATTACCAACATCTATACATGTATTCGTTTAATTAAAAAAAAATTTATATAATAAACACCTTTCCACATTTATCGTACAATAAAGTTAAGTTGCATTAAAGATTATTTCCTCATTATTGCAGTACCGCTCAATAAATTACATTTGTTAATGAAACAAATATTTACAACATCGGCTTTACACGCGTAAATACACTTATTATTATTATTATTATTATTATTATTATTATTATTATTATTATTATTATTATTATTATTATTATTATTATTATTATTATTATTATTAGTATTATTATTATCCACCAAGTGCGACTTAAACAAGTTGTTAAATAATGTGACGTGTCCGAGTTGCTCGTCTATGTACCGCGTTGGTGTATATCGATTTTCCAGTATTTTACAAATCGTTCGGATGTAGGGCAAGCTGCTCGCGCTCGAATATTACGCGAAATATGCGAATATCGGCGTTTTTTTTTCTTGTTTTTTAACGCTGTGCATATATTCAAAAGCGTTTTCCGAAAGATATTTCTCTCTCTCTCTATTCCGTTGTAACCGCTAAAATAAAATTAGCGTGCGATCATTTTTGCAAAAATAAGGTCGGAATGGCAATTTATTAAAAATAAAGATTTTAACACAAAACGCTATTGTTATGTGTTGGTTTTTTTAATCAAAACTCAGAATGCAAGCTCTTGGCTCGCAGCCTGTAAAAGGGATAGCTTGCTAATTCTAGTGTTCACCCTTCTATCTGACGCAATCAAGCAAGGAAATTGCAAAAATGTTGCCGGATGTGCACGGATTATGCATTAACTCTCGATTGAAATTAAACTATTTTGGTATTTTTTTATAATAACGTTAATAATTCAATTCATCACATATTTAAATATTTGTATATTTTCTGTCATTAATTTATATAGAATTAACCAAAAAAAAAAAATGAAATCATTTCACTTTTGTATATATACAAATGCAAATCTTGCACAAATATTAATCAAAACATCTTGACTGTACGTCATTGTGCGCATATACGTCATGCACAGTAAATTGTTCGTAGCGGTAGTTTCATTATTTGCTATCATTGAAACTTTAAAAAAGAATTTTCCATAGAAGCCTTACGAAAATATTGATTAGGCGCGAAATAGGATAGTGGGAGGGGGGGGGGGGGAAGAAAAAAATATCGATAAAAACAGAGACACTGTAGATACTTTAATCATCACATATGAGATTTCCAGTTCGTTTTCGTCGCTTGTTTTTAAACCTTGAGCGAGCTCATAAAAACTACGCGACTACACAGGCTTTGTCTGTCCTATGTATTGTCTTTACATGTATGTATCAAACGAGAAGAGAAGGAGAAGTCGCACAGATGTTCGACTAAATGAGCGTCTCGTGATCTACGCTATAGTTCTTTCTCGGCTCTCCGCGTCCGACTCCATTTGCCTCGTTGAGCGGGTCACATACGCAGTTTGACCGTTCGTGCGTGCGTATTAAAAAAAAATATATCGTATAGCGGTATTTTGTTGCGGTTGAATATTGTATAACTATGAGTTGATTACTGAAAATATTGACGAGACTAATAATTTTTAAGCCGATTAGTGTTTTATAACTTATTTTTTATTGTCTTTTAATGCTCTTAGAAAAAAATATTGCTTTATATTTTTGTTTTAAATAAAATGAAAACGAAATTAATGTACATTGTAAGAAAAAAAGCAGGTTAAAATAATAAATATTATAAGCTTTCATATTTAAATATCTGTTACTTTTAAACTAAAATTAATGCAAATTTAAGGTATAAGTTTAGAAAAATTATCTTGTTTTAAAATAATATGTATATCTCTTTTTTTCTATCTTTTTTTCTAAATTACTACATGTCTGTTATCATTCTCACTTGCTTTTTACTGAACTTAATTCTCAATCAATGAAAAAGATAAAGAATATTTTGTTTAAAAAAACATTAACTATAAAATATTATATTACAAAGATTCTCAAATACTAAAAAACTTTTTCTTAAATCTTCAAAAAATTTTTTAATTTATTTTAAAGTTTCTTTATTTCCATCATTCTAAAAAGTATTAAACATATTTTGTTTCATTTTATTCTCTTACATTTTTTATTATTAGATTCAAATAAATAAATTATATAAAGAAAAAAATTGCGTAGTAGTAGTTCAAGTTTAAAAAAAATTTGTATCTGTCGGATTAAAGCAAAAATGAATCTATTATGTATTGTTTTTGACTTTATTTTGTAATATTTTGTATGTTGAGCATAAAATTTATGGCTGTACGTGCTCTCTCTCTCTCTCTCTCTCTCATGGGTCAGCATAATAACTTTACTGGTTTACCCAACTGAGAGTATTTTTCTAACACAAATGTTTGATACCTACGTCCTTTCTACATTTTCCTTCTTTCTAAAGGTCTATGACGTTTTAGTTTTGAGTCTTGTTCTGGCTTTCGTACCGAAAAGATCTTGCTTACTTGTAACATGATTTCAAATATAGCTTTTTATTTTCAAACCAAAACTGCGTTTATTTTATTTATTTAACCCATTTCCAATAGTATCGAATAACAATTTTATATAATAAAAACCATTTAATAATTATTGATACCTTGTGTGTGTGTGTGTGTGTGTATATATATATATACACCTTTCGATCGATGACCTGTCCGATAGATTTACATTTGAATAGCATGCGCTTTTTATGAACCAGTCGTTAAACTGACAAGGAAAAGTTGATTTAAGATATCAGTGAATTGGTGACCGATCGGATAGGCTAAAGTATCATGTACAAAGAAATGTTGTCGCTGTATTTTTTTACTTATATATATATATATGTAGGAACAGTCATATTAAGAAATATTTGACAGGTGATGCAAATGTCATCCGTTTTTCAGGTTTCAAGGAATAAAGAATCGATTTATTTTTTATATTGGAAATGAATTAAATAAATAAAATAAACGCAATTTTGATGCGAAAAATAAAAAGCTATATTTAAAAATACGTTACAAGTAAGCAAGATGAAAGTTTCGGTATGAAAGCCAGAGCAAGACTATAAACTAAAACGCTATAGACTTTTAGAAAAATGAAAATGCAGAGAGAACGGTAGGTATCAAAAATCTGTGCTAGAAAAACACTCTCAGTTGTATAAAATAATAAAGTCGTTATGCTGACCCTTGAAAGAGAGAGAGAGAGAGAGAGAGAGAGAGAGAGAGAGAGAGAGAGA
>OX465097.1:27332025-27431324 GCA_949987625.1 Chalcis sispes | reverse complement strand
GTTCTTTTTAATAAATAGTAAAACTTAATTCTATTCAATCTAACGAAATGTTAAAAAAAAATTCATAGAATTCTTAAAGAACCTCAAGTTTACGATTTTATTTAACAAATTCACGACAAAAATTAACGTACAAACTATACTCGTAATTTAAATATTGTTTAATTTAAATATTTTATTATATTTTAATAAAAAATAATATTATATTTTAAAATATTATATTTTAAAATATTATATTTTAATTTAAATATTGTTAAAACTTACGACGATATGAATCGGTAAAGACGAGTAACAGAATAACAACCATTTAAAATCTCTAATAAAGAATGAATAGTTCTCATTGTAATCTTTCGCTTAGAAAATTCTCACGTGTACTGTTAATTAACACGTGCAAGTCTCTCAGTTTTCTATTTTTTTTTTCTTTTTTCTTTTATACGAAAACCAATCGCATAAATTCTATCCTATCTCAAAGTCTAGTTTACGTAATGATACTCACAACCTGCATGAATTGTATATGAACAAAAGCAGCGTTAGATGCGTACAAAGCACGGACATACGATGCGATTTATGGCTGCTCGACTCTGATCTCCGCAAAACTCTTATTGCTGTTGAAAAAAAAAAAAAAAAAAAAAAAAAATAGTTCAAAGTGGCCGAGCCAATTCTTCCGATTAGATAATCTCGGAAGATTTTTATTGTAAATATTATTATTGAATTATCGACTGAATATTGTGTGATTGACATGCAATAGCTATTTATATGATTAATGTAAGTTCGAAGTACGATTGTGATGTTGCGAAATTCACTGAAAATGAGAAAAGATAATAATTATTGCGATGTAAGATTAAACTTATTTATTTTCGATAATAATCGAATGAGCTTTAGCGTAGTATAATGAAAATTAGAAAGTTTGACGAAAGCGAAAATTATACCTAGTGTTTAAAGTGAAAGCTTTTTACATACTTTAAGTAACTATTTTAGCGATTTAGGAATACGCCGTATAAAAAAAAAAACAAGAAAATACAAATAATAAATATTTCATCGCTTTAAAAGTTTAACTTCTATTATTTTTCTAAAGTAATAAAACGCAAAAAAAAATATTATCTTTTCCGCTCTTTTGCAAAAAATAAAAATATAAAGATTAAAAATAGTAATGTACATTATATTTTGTAAAGAACTTTTTTATGAAATTCATATAATCAATATAAAAAAATCCGATTAAGTATAATTTTATTTTTTAAAATATATTGTTTTTTTATTTTTTAATCTTTAAATTTTTAAATACAATCCACGCTTATTATTGACTTACAGTAGTCGTATAAATATTCTTTATTGTATTTATAATTTACTAGAATTGCATTATTATTTTCATTGCAAACTTTAGAATTCAAATGAAAAAGGTGCATTCATTTACAAAATTCAGAAAACTTTTTCGGTATCGATGAAATTTTAAACTAAAATTAACATTAAAAAAAAATATATATATATATATATATATATATATATATATTTCTTTCCTCCTCACTACTAAATATTTGGTTCAATGCCAATACTTCTTGAAACCCATTTAATTTTCGCAGTCGGTGCATCTTACGCGTAACATATACCTATACCTGTAAAATACGATACGATCGATTCAAGGGGAAGGTCGTGTTTTCGACTTTGTAAAAGTCGATATTCCACGTTCCTACAAACCAATCGTCGTGTGTTTTTCTTTTCTTTTTATTTTTTTTTTTTATTTATTTTATTTATTTATTTATTTTATTTATTTATTTTTTTTTTTTTTTTTTCTTACTATTTAAACTTGATTATTGAATGTCACCGTAGAGAAGAGAAAATTAAAGTTATTTATTTTTCAAAGAGCCATAACTAGATATTTCATTGAGTGCGATTACACTTTAGAAAATTAGATTTCGCTCTTTCGCTTGTGGTGTTTAAAACGCTAATTTTCTCTCTAACGTAAATTCAAATTTCTCGATGTGAAAAAATATTTTTGATTATTCTTATAGAATTGTATTTCTTTGAATTTTCATTCTAAAAGATTACTAATTATCATAAAAACAATTACGCGCATTTTAAAACTGATGGTAAACATTTAATTTTTACACATATTAACGTGGAAGTCTTGTAAAGGTTTATTAAAATGGAAATATTTTAGGTTAAAAAATATTTATGACAATTTTAAAAAAATAATTGTAATTACATACACATTTCAAAATAAGTCGAGAGAAACAGTCTTTTAAAAACACTTTCATACATATATATTCATTCAACTTTTACGAAATTTTTTAATGAAATTAAAAATTAATTTATTGTTTATAACACAAGGACTACTAATAAATTATATTTGTCGTCGATGAGAAAGATTGTTAAACTAATTTTTAATTTTTATTTTAATCGATAGCAAACATTTGCAATGTCAAATTTATTTTCATATAATAAAAAATGCTTAAGACTGTACCGAGTATGTATCGAGTAATATCTTTAATCAATCAATAATCTCAATATGTTCGTTTAAAAACAATAAATTCTTTCATCAAATAATAGGTTAAATTTTAAATTGTTTCAAACGAGAATATAGTAAATGTCACTTTTCGTTAAATAAAAATATATAAATTAACTTAAATCCATCGATTTTCTTTTTAATGTACTTTCGTGTGTTTTCTTAAAACAATGAGAAACTGATAAATCATAATAAAGCGATCGACTTGTGCATTTGGTTCGACACATATGCATTTGCGTTCCTTTTGTTCAAGAAGTGCGTGTACCAATAATCAATATTCATAAAATCTTTGTTTTTATTACTTTTGAAATTTTTAAAATGATTATTTATATTAATCTTTAACAAAAGAATTTTTCCATTGTTTACAGTAATCTTAACCCTAATCCCGTGTCGCTGTTTTCAGCACACATAAACCTTAAACATGGGTCATTCGCGTCCGCCGCTCATTTAACTTTGTTATTCCGTAAGGAAAAATCTGAAAAAATTCGTAAGTGTCCTTTGGACTCCTAACTATGCGATAGAATTATTGTCGGCCCCGAAGTCCCTTTTTCAATAAACATTTTCATCAAAATTCGGAGGCATGTAGGCTGTTTACACAAACAACTGTTGACACAAACGTTGACACAAATGTTCAATGGATTAGGGTTAAATATTTTCTGTTGCATTATTCTGTGTAATTCCTTTAATATCAAATTAAGATAATGGACAGTTATGGTATTAAAAAATAAATTAAAATGTTAAATAAATATCAGAAAAAATGTTTATTATTGAATTAATATAAAATATTTGTTGCAATTGTTATTCAAACATTTAGTAAAATAGAACTTATTGAAATAATATCTGCATTTTAATTTAAATTTTATAAAAAATTTTTTATTGAATTTATTTTTGTATACACCTGTGCATCAAGTGTACAGGTTGTGCTATTTTAATCTATCCACCTCTAAATCTCCAAAAAGTAAGCGGTATACGAAAAAATTGTTCAGATAAAAGTTACTCAGGACTATAGGTGCCATCTTTTAGCAATATCGGTTTTGACCTTGAGATCAATTTTAAAGGTTATTTGATGGTCAAAGGGATTTTTTAAAAATGAGAACACCTTCCTTTGATTTTGAATTTCAAAAGCTTGGAGACATTTTATTGTAGAAAAATAATGTCTATTAATCTGTTAGATTGACCTTTAGATGGTAAAATATGAAAGAATTGTTCAAAAGCTGGTTTGTTACAAATTTTAATGGATTTATAAATGGAAAATGCTCGAGTAGGTTCAGAGGTCGATGACTTTGACTACGTTTATCTTCAGATTTGAAGATTATGTAAAGGTCAAGAGGATTTTTCTAAGTAAAAATGCTTACTTTTAGAGTTACCCAGAAATAACGACATGGACGTACTTTCGAATGTCCTTTCAAGTTAACCTCAAGGTCACGATGATCAAGGTAGTTAGTCCACTCCAACCTTTTGTTGCCCAGACGTCATAAAAAAAAAAAAAAAAAAAAAAAAAAAACATTTTCTGAATGATTTTTTGAATTTGACCTTGTGAAAATTACCTCAACTATCATTTCGGACGTAAAATTTCCCGCTCTTTCAGAATTCAATGTCAAAAATAGGGGTTACCATTCTAAAAAATCACTTTGACCTTCAAACAACCTTGAAAAATGATTTCAAGGTCAAAAACGATATTGCAAAAAGATGGCGCCTTTAGTTCTGAGCAACTTTCGTCTAACAATTTTTTCGTATACCGTTTATTTTTCGGAGATTTCGGGGTGGATAGATTAAAATGGCTCACCCTGTATTATCTATACAATTTACGTAAAACGCTAAGAAATTAGCTCAAACTAATCAATACATTATATACAACTGCCAAAAAACACGTTTAGAGCCGCACGAAGCTGCACCAGCGAAAAAAGAATCTCTTTTTTTTTTTTCCTAAAACTTTTCGGGGCTAAGAAAGCGTGTAAAACTCTTTCAAACACAAGGGTATATTATATATCTCGCAAAAAGTTTCCGGTCATCGTCAACGCGCGCCGCAAATTGAAAAAACAATAAAAAAAAGGGGGCGGGGGGAAAGAAAAAGGAGTCCACACCGCGATAACCGCTGTATTTCGTGCCGATTATTATGCCAAGCCGTACACACATCAACGCATTTTCGATACGCGAATAACACACACGTATACATGCGAATACAAACATAGCAGACTTTGACCTCGGATCGCTCGTACACGTATACATGCATACAAGCTTCTCCTCACCACTTGTGCTCTTTCGAAGGCGCGGTTCGACTTCCGTCCAATCGGCGCACGAGTCCCGCAGCTCGAGCCCACCGTTTGCGTTGAGGAAGCCCGGCCCGCTTTTACGTTGACGGACTAGTATATATAGCTCAGTCTATCGCACGCGCTTACGTGTGCGCGTATCCGTTGGACGAACATACACGAGCACACGAGGCTTTCGAGAATCTTCCGATGTAGATATCTCGCGGGCGCTTCTTTCACTTTCTCGGCGATTCTTCCCGGTTCTCTGGACTCTGCGGATCGACGAGATATCTCGGTTCGGTTGATGCCAGCGCTTATTTTTTTTTTTTTTTTTTATTTTTTTTTTGCGCTGATATGACGTGCGTACTCGCAGCCGATGGATTTTGAACTAATGCCGTTTGGCATACGGATGTCTTGTATCAAAATATCATTTTTCTTGTTTTCTTCTTGTTTTCGTGATATTTTATACATTTTGATAGTATTTGGTTGCATTATATGTATATACATATCATGACGAGCCCCAAATTAATTAGAATTTTATTTTTGCTCAATGGTTTTTTTTTTGATACACACCTACTTTAATTGATTAATCAATACACATATATTTTTATTGAATAAATATTCAATATTTTTTTTGTATAATGATATATTTATAGTTTATACAATTTCTTTCTTCATAACAAAAAAAATTTACGTATACAATGTTTCAAACTCTCAATTTTAGAAAATTTACAAGATAAATTTTATTTAACCTTTTACAGTTTATTAATTTTAAAAGTTAAAAATTTATTAAAACACTAAAAATTTTACATAAATTATATAGTATTTATATCGCGTGAATCTTTTGTTGACTTATTTTTAGATTCTAACGCCCGCGTTCTAATATTATCTGAATAAATGTTAATTTATAAATAATATGGGACAAAAGGAAAAGAAATTGAAAGTTAAAATAAGACATTTTTTACGACTTTATTTTTCTCGTTTTATTATTATACTGATAATTGTCTTTGAAAATATTAATCATACAAAACTTTCTTTCAGAATAATATCTTTTATTTCATTATATTTTACGAAAATATTATTACTTATTAATTTTATTATTATTTATAGAAAATTCATTTTTTTTTTTTTTTTTTTTTTTGTATTACAAATTCATAAATAGAATTTTTTTGCAGACTAATAAATATTAAATGATTTTTTAATAGATACATTAAAAGGTTGTATTTTTCAGGTAAGAAAAACTTTTTAAACAAAAAAATATACATTCTGTCAAGAAAGTATCGGGAATTGATCATTAAAAAAACCCGTATAACATATATAGGGATTGTCAAAATCCTTTATGTCGCTGAGTTGGCACAACTCTTCTTTATACTCCGACGGAGTTTGATCGTCATTTGTCATTTAGTTTGTTTACAGTGCGCTATTTTATCAGTTAATCTCAAATACGTTTTGCGATTTTTGAAATGGATAAAAATATCGAACGAAGAATTTGTCTTAAATTTTGCATTGCAAATGGAATTTCTTTTGCCGAAGCGCCGAAAATATTACACAAGGCTTACGGTGAGTCGATTTTATCAAAAACTCGTGCGCATGAGTGGTATAATGCATTTAAACGGCCATCAACGTCGTCAAGTGAACTAAACATCGCTAAGGTAAAGGAGACGTTTAAGCCTGAGAAACATAGTCGCTTAAATTTCTGTGTCTCGCGAATCTGCTCGTACCATTTTAAGATTGTTTGGTCATAAAACGCGTTGTCGCTCGACTAGTGCCAAACGCACCATCTCACTCTCAGGCTATATATCATTGTCAACGAATTTCTGGCCAAAAACTCAACAAATCTTATCGAACAGCCATCGTTCGGTATTCTCCTGATATGGCTCCGGCCGACTTTTTTCTTTTTCCAAAACTCAAATTACCATTTCGAGGCACCCGTTTTTAGTCGATAAATGACATAAAAGAAAATTCGCGGCGAGTACTCAACTAGATTCAAAAAAATGCGTTTGAAAAATATTTTGATGATTGTGCCATTCGTTGGCGTAAGTGCATTAGTTCGGAAGGGGCTTCTATACTTTGAAGGCGATACTATAAATTTGGATAAATAATACATATTTCGTGTTTTATTGACCAATTCCCGGTACTTTTTTGACAAAATGTACTTGTAATTGAAAAACTTGTTACATCTGAATAATTTACGTTATGCGTGTTTAAACAAAAATTTAACCTATATATTGAAAATTGCACGTTAATAATAATTTTCCTTACTTATATTCTTATTTTATCAAATTTTATTTAAATTAATTAAAAAAAATTTAATCGCACAAGAAAAATCTCTTATTCATTTTATTCTTAAATTTTTTCATATTTAAAATAAAAAACAAAAAATATTTTTTACAATTTTGAAACGATTGACAATAATAATTTTTTTGTAGATTTTGGACATTAATTTACTATTGTCAACTTATTAATAACACCACATTAACAAAAGTATAAGGAAAACAACTATTAAGAAGCAAACAAAAAAATACTTTTGTTACTTGTAATGTTAGTAATAAAAATTTTGAGTATTCACATCATTGTTATCAATTTGATTAATGAATACAATCAACAATATTCAATAAAACGTCTCGTTCCATTTCAATAACTATTAATGAAGCATCTGACATTCGAATAAAAATATTTACTTCTCTTTATTAAATCTAAATTTTGCGATCTCTCGCAATGCATGTATGTATATTTTCGGAGGCGTTACCACGAAATCGAGCGTTTACTCATATGGAAGATAAAGCATTTTTTATTTTCCTCATTAAACACATAAATTTTCGTTCGTTATAAATATAGAGTGCGTCGACGCGAGTGCGTAAACAATGTTCGATAGAGGAAAAAACAAGAGCGATATGGATATGTATAAATCGAATTACGAAATCATGATTCAAAAGTAACAAAAAATAAAAATTAAAATAACGTTTAGCAGTTAACTGTTAGTCATATATACATAATTTCTATACTAGAATAAACCAGACAAATAGTATTATACATGGGTTTAAAAGAACGCCACTGTTTGCACACATGCGCGTGTATTATATATATATATATATATATATATATATACATACGAGAAAAAAGGATAGAGAAAAAGATGATATTCAGCTTTCTTATCTTTAATGCTCTTTGAGGTTATAGATAAAGCGTTGGATTTTCTCTACGATGGCTTTGCAAAACATGTTTTGACTCTTTTTCTTTTTTATACGTCTTAAATTTTCATTTTTATCGGTTACGTTCTCGTCTTCACTCCTTTGTATTTTCATTACACACGCTTGGCAATTTAAGCATATATATTGATCTCTTTTTTAAGTAATAATATTTAAATCTCATTTAAAATTAAACTTTATAAATTTATTGTAATATTTCATTAATATACTGTTAATTTCACTTTGCAGAAAATTTAATTATTATGCATTGAAAGTTATGTATTGAAACAGAAACGCAAATGGAAAACGATTGCAATAGATTTAAAATAAATATGTTTTTTAATTTCATTAGTTTTATCAAAGTATTCATATGCTAATCTCCAATTACATGTACTTTATAGCTGAATAAAAATAAACAAATACATTTAAACATTTCTAATTTTAGACAGAAATTTATAATCGAATTTATATTTATAATAACATTATTAACCGCTCGATATTTTAAAAATTGTTTAAGAAATTCTCAACATTTACAGCTTAAATCTAAAATTGGTATATAACGTGTTGTTATTTTAAAATAGATTTTTAAATTAATGTATCAATGATTTCCTTTTTGAAATTTCATTAAGCGCGTCATGTGAATTTTGGCAGTCTAAAATAATTTTCAGCCAAGCCATTCATTCCAAAAAATATTTTGGTAACTTTAATTTAGATTATTACATACACATTTAATCCAAGAGTATAACTCCAAACGTAAATATGTATTTTAATCCTAACATGTTCTTATAAAATTTACGTCACGGATGTCTATACAATACGATCTTAAAATATACACACACACACACACACACACACACACACACACACAGATAAATAATTTGACCGAAAAGACGAAAACTCGCAGAAAATTTTTTTTTTATAATCATGAAAAATATTTAAAAGCTAAATAATTCGTTCTGAAATTTTTTATCTTTAATATAAAAAACTCTTGTTAATTTTGAATGACTTTGACCTACAAACATAATATATATCATATACTGTTATATATTCGTTTATTTATCGGTGCTATTTTAAAAATTTAACGAATATTTAAACGAAGAACGTTTTATTTTTGTCGTCTAAGTGGAAGTCTAAGCACAACTGCAATTTTTTTTTATCAGGCAATAAGATTTTCCATCGCTTCGTCATCGTGTGCACTGCGCATGTTAATTTATTGCGTTCACGGACTTAGTTTAATCCATTTTAAATGGCTTCTTTTTTTTCTTTTTTTTTTTTTTTTTAATTTGATTATTAAATTATTCTTTATGTTGTATTTTATACGCTTACGTATATAAATTAATAAAATCAAAAAATTTTAAATTTATTTTGATCGTATTATTCGCGTTTGATATTTTATTCTGCGGAATAATTTATTAATTTTTTTTTATCGTACTATATAGTATATCGAATTGTAATCCTTATACGATAGTGAGAATTTTTGTTTCTTAATATATGAATATATATATATATATATATATAAACTATTTTCTTTCAACGTACACAAAGTACAAAATATAACGGTAAAATCAGTATTGTGCACGTATTCATTTTATTTCATCGGAAAAAGCGAAAACACTTACATATATTGTTATATAATATTTTCGTTTTGTCGCGTACGCCATGCTTTAAAAACGTCTTCCTTTCTTTTCTTTTTCTTTGCGTAGAACCTTTCTGTAAACATTTTATTACTTTATGACTCTAAAGGGGCAAGCAAGCGCTCGAACGTAGAATTATGGTCCTTATAATAAAAATTCATTAAGACATTGCATTATGTATTATTATTATTATTTTTTTTTTTCTAATAAGTAATTGAAAAAATCAGATTACGTATATTTTATAAAAATTTATCGCTGACACAAGAAATAAAACTACGTAGTGCATCGTCATTGATTAAATTTTTTTTCGTAAAAAATGTTTGCAATTTCCTTGTTTTTACAATTAAATTTTATGATTTTATTTGTCAGTGTAAAATTTGTTTGTTAATTATTAGTAATGAATTATTAGGATAAAAAACGGTAGCTTATATAAATATTTAAGAAACATAATTTAACATTTTTATTAACATAAATAAATAAATTTATGTTTTTTACTTTATACGTATACGAACAGTATATCTGCGTTACGATTTAGTATCAAAGGAAACAATAGAAAGCGAAGCTGTTATATTTTAAAAGATACGCGCGTGTACAGTTAAAATGTTAATTAAAAGAGGAATAAAAAAGGTTTGCGCCGTCTGCTTCCTGTTGTCATAACAGTACATAACGCATTAATTTTTACAATTTTCAACGTTCTCGGTCTAAAAGCATTTAAAAAAAAAAAAAAAAACAGAATACCTCTAATTCATTCGTATATAGTTCGACGTGTACACGCGCATATGTACGCGATGAATTGATTTACTATAATCGGGCCAACCGATTAACCGCACAATCGCTCGGCTATTTAATTTCCCCCGGGGAAGTAGATTGCGCAAGTTCTGCTTTATCTTCCCTCGACAATAATAACAATAATCGAATTCGCTCCTTCGACAATACCGATTGAATTATCGCAAAAATTCGAAGGACGGACAAAAGTCGAGGAAGCATAGTGCAATCGACGATAAGATATGCGTTTATACACAGTGTGTGCCATGGAAAACGGAACTTTTTCAAAATAAAGACAAAAACTTAATATTCCGGCAAATCTCATTTATTTGATTCAAAATAGTCTCCTTCCGCATCAATACAACGTTTTGCACGATCAATTAGCATATCGAATGAGTTTTTGAGATCATTTTTATCCATCGACTTTAGTATGTCGGTCGTCGCTCTTTGGATGGCCTCTACGTCGGCATAACGTTTTCCTTTCATAGGCAAGTGCAATTTGGAGAACAAGTAGAAGTCGCACGGAGCCAAATCCGGCGAGTACGGTGAATGGTTGATGGTTAAAATGGAATTTTTGATCAAAAAATCCGTGATCAAATTCGATCGATGAGAGACGGAGCATTATCATGCAACAAACGCCAGCTCCCTTTTTCACGGTATTGTGGCCGCCGCACACGACGAATACGGTTGAGCAAACGCTTCATAACACCAAGATAAAACACAGCAGTAATCGTTTGACCAGGTGGAACGAATTTACGATGAATAATACCCTCCGAATCGTAGAAACAAATCAACATTGTCTTCACTTTTGACTTTTCAAGACGACTTTTTTTCGGATTGGGCTCGGTTGGGTGCCCATTCCATTCAGCACTTTGACGCTTGGTTTCGGGATCATATTGAAAACACCATATCTCGTCACCAGTAACAATTGAATATTTCAAGTTTGAGTCCTTTTTTGACTCATTTAAAATCAAATCCTTACAATGTTGAATTCGGAGCAATTTTTCGTAGTCGGTCAATTTGTGTGGAACAAAGCATGCACACACCTTCCGTAGATTCAAATGATCGGTCAAAATGCGATGAATTGAATTTTTGGACATATTCAATTCCATTTCCATGTATCGCAATGAAGATTTTGGCTCATTTTTTATAAATTCACGCACTTTTTCAATGTTACTTTGAGTAACCGAAGGAGGTATTCGAAGGACCTGGATGTTCGTCGTCCTGAATGTCTTCACGACCTTCCTGGAACCGCTTATACCACTCATACACTCTGGTACGGGATAGACAATTATCGCCATAAACTTGTTTCAGCAAATTATGCGTCTCAGTAAAGGATTTACTGAGTTTAAAACAGAACTTAATATTTACTCTTTGTTCGAAGTTCATTTTTCGACCGATGCCACAAACACACTGTCACTTTGAGCGCGATATTTTGGTTTCCATTGAACCAAATGTCATACAATTTTGACAGGATGTCAGTTAAGAATGGACCTTTCGATTGCTAACATCCACCAATAGGTGGGGCCAATATAAATCGATGTTTTGAAAAAGTTCCGTTTTCCATGGGACACACTGTGTATATATGCATATAAAAAGCTAAAAAAATGTCGCTTATCTCGCAGACACTCCCTCTTTCGATTATCTTCCAGCTACGCTCGCATTCTCCCATCGTCCGTCTGTTCTAGAAAGATAACCGTTGCATCGCACCGTCCCATAATCAACGCAAGTGGCATTTCACGTATCGTTGCTCAAATAATCCGTAAATCTTTCGCCAACGAGCTAACGCAATTTACACATCGATGAGCGTCGGTGGTGTAATACGTATTTCAATTTTGCTTTTACAAAAGCGAAAGAGCTTCGATTTCGCTTGAAAATAGGACGGATGCATTCGCGGAAGGAAGAGTGTATATATATATGAAACAACTCGCGAACGCCTCCGCAAATTTAAGAATCGTTCGTTTGAAATTACTTTCGTCTTGCGTGGGTGCTGATATTTTATAAGAATTTCGACTGCTAATGTAACTCTCTTCATTGCAGCGGAGAATTTTACGTCAATATAACGATACCTTTTTTTTTTTTTTTTTTATCAACTCTTTTTTCTCCTATTTATGTCATTATTAGAATTACGAGGAACTCAATAAAGTGGAGGCTGTCTTGTATTTTTTATTAATTGCATGTTTTATTGTTTATTTAAATGCATTGTCAACTTTTATTGCTTAACGTATGAACGATTTAATGCTGAAATAAAAAAAGTTTCGTTTAAAAATAAAATTAACGATGTATTTTAAAGCGATTTAAATAATTTCTCTATCCGATGAATAAATTGACTGGATATTAATAATAAGTATCGTCGTTCCAAATACTATTCTTCTAAAAAATTAATAAGAGAGTAAATGTGATTTTAAATTTGTTACGTTAAGAGTAGTTAGTAATTTAAAACTTTTATAAGCAAATAACATCGCGTGATTTGATCTCTCTGACCTTAATTGGTAATTTACCGGTGTATTATACTCCTTTTCCTCATCGCAGTAAATGAACTTTCAATTGCAAACGGAAAGTTGTCATTTACATCAAATTAAAAATTACAAAATGCATAGTTTTTCACATAATTTGATTTTTAAATTATTATTTTCGACGCTCTCTTTTCTACTTTATCTCTCCCTCTTAAATTTCGAAAACATATGACTCAGAATATTCTAGCCACCCGCATAAATGCACAATAAAATTATGAAAGAAAGAAAAAAAAAAAAAAAGCAAACAAACAAAAAAAAAGCATATAATCCATTGGAATATAAAAGAAAGCAGCCGTCGATATGCAATAGCACAGCTGTCGTAATCGATAAAAAAAAATATATAAACAAAACTCGCTAGTCCTCACATACTCGTAGAGATATCAATAATCTCGTAAAATAAAATATTTATGTTTTTTTGCGAGCGTTTCAAAAGTCGCTTTTATACTGATTAATGCTTTTGCCTTACGCAAGATTACGAGTTTGTAAAATATTTTTAGATTAAATGTTGTTCGTTATAAAAAAAATTTTATTTATATCAATGAAAAAGATATGTGTGTGTGTGTGTATTTAAGTGTATATTAATTCAAGTTTCTTCTTTTTAAATAAAATTGATTAAGATCGTTATCTATAGCATTAAAAAATCGTTATTATTATCTGTAACATTATATAGAATTAATTTTTATGCATCAAAGAGTAAGCAGTTGTTTTTACCTTTAAATACGAAACTGAAGAAAGTTGAAATATTACAAAAGTATATATGGTTATTGAATACGCATATATATTTCGTCGAAGAAATAGTTTTGCGTATAATGTATAGAATTACTAACCTTAAAACATTGACTTACGATCCTTTGCAAGCGTATAAAGTAAACTAAAACAGAGTTTCGTTTTCCTTATTTTTGTAGAAGTACGAGCAAAATACGTTTAAAACTGATTCAATATTATGAAGTATAAAAATACGTAGGTGCCTTATCATAAAGCGACTTTTTTTGCTTAACGCATTTATAACATATGCTTCAATAGTAGTTATATAATGTAAATCTGTACTTGTTTCAATATTGTTTTATTCCAATATTATTTTTTTTTTAATATCATTAATTTTAAGTATTTTATCATTTTATTGATTATATAAATTGTATTAATGTTTATTTAAAAATTTTTAATTTTCGTTTAACGCACCGTTTAAAATTGCGAACACGCACTTTTTATCTTGTTTATGTAAAATATTTTACTATTTAAACTTTACACGATGCTTGACTTTGCTTGACTTTTCCAATTCATTTATATCCATTCAATAATTATAAAATTTGCTTATATTGTATAAAATTTAAAATTTAAAAAAAAATAATAATTATCGCACGATTAATATTCTTTTTTCAACGCTTGATTTTTTCAGGACTTAGTGCATGCGAGAGGAAGTCTTTCATATTCCTGCGAAAGGAACTTCCCGTGCGTTTAGCCAACATTATGAAAGAGATTCACTTATTGCCGGAAAATCTTTTGAGAATGCCGAGCGTCGGGATTGTAAATAATCTGTATGTCACGTCGTTTGAGGAGATTATTCACTTTGAAAAGGCCGACGTTAACAATAACACTTTGGATAGGTGCGTTTTTTTTTTTTTTTTATATATATTGCATGAAAAATATTATTTCTCATAAAATAAAGTTTATTTTAAATTTTAATTGTGAAATATTTACTTGAAAAAAATTTATTTTATTGATAAAAAATATCCTATATTGCAGTTACTAATTTCTTTTTATTTATTTTTTATTAATTTATAATTTATACTAGTATTTAGATTTTAGATAACTGTTATCATTAGATAATGATAATGGTAACTTCCTATCTTACACATAATTATTTTTCTTTTCTTTCATTCGATATTTAATAAAAGGAGCTAATAAAAGATAATGGAATAAATAAAAGGTTTAAATATAATAATTCTGAGAAAAAATGCTAATTTTTTTAGCTAAGATTATTAAATAATACGTCTATCAATTGCAATGCTTTTAGTTATAATTTTAATTAAATAATCCTAATATATTCTTACTCTGAAAATGTAATTACACACACACACACACACACACACACACACGCACAGAATAAAATAAAAAAAATTCACAATAATTTTAATCGCATTTATTTTAGATTCTGTCAAGCTCTAGTCAAGATTAGAAATAGACATACCGACGTTGTGCAAACGATGGCTCAGGGAGTTCTGGAATTAAAAGAATCTCACGATGTGGACGCGCAAACGGAAAACAGCATTCAATATTTTCTCGATAGGTTTTACATGTCGCGCATTTCGATAAGAATGCTTATAAATCAGCACAGTAAGTCAATTTTAAATTATTCTTTTTTTATTTTTCTACTTAAAATTTTTTAAAACAATATTTAAAAGTTTATTTCGGGGTTCGGAGTCATAAAGTGGCGGCTTCGGTTAATTTGCAATTATTTTTATTAAGTATAACAGCTGATATTTAAGAAAAAAAAATTTTTTTTCAACTAACATATTATGCAAACCGTAATAAGTATTAGCAATAAATACTGACTTTGTGTTTACGTCTTAACATTGTTAAAGAATACTTCAAATTTGTAAATTTTTAAAAAATCTATCATCCTTGCACCAAAAGTTACGCAATATCATGTTAATTTATTTTTCAACTTCATACTTTCATCGATTAGATACTTTTCACTTCAATAAATGTTCGAATACTTTAAAATTAAATGGATTATGAGATTTTGTAAATTTTATTTTACGAATATCGATAGTCATATTAACATTCTTCTTTTCTTTCAAATAGATTTAATATTTGTTTGTGTAGACTTATTTATTATTTGCATATTTGTAAATTTATAATTTTTAATTATTTTTCTATAAAAAAACATTTTTGTATATTTTTTGTTTTATGCACATATATATATATATATGTATATATATGTATGTACCGTAAAATAAACGAACAAAAGAATAAGATTTATATTTTTATCTTTTCATGAATATTGATTTTTACAAGTAATAAGCTAAGCGACTTATAACTATTCAATAAGAATTTTCAGGCCGATAATTTAAAATTTAATAAGACAGTTTATTTCAAATGTTCTTTCACGCGAAGTTAAAATGACATTTGTAATTTAGACTGATAAAGCAAAGAGAGATTATTGAACTAAAGTGGTTAATATAAAAATGCACACACATTAAGTAAAAGTGTCAAATTTATTAAACCGAGTCTCATGTTGCATTATATAACGTTTTACTTTATTTACTTTTTTTATACAAAATATTCCTGATAGTATTTTCAATTTAAATAAACGTTATTATATCGATGTTCATCATAATATATATATATATATATATATATATATATATATATATATATATATATATAGCGAAAAGAAAAATTAAAAAAAAAAAAAAATACACTTAAAAATAAATTTAAAACGTCGCGAATAATTAAGACGAAATCGTATTACTGCCTTTTACAGCTCTACTTTTTGGCGGAGTGCTAAACGGCCACAACAGACACATCGGCTGTATAGATCCTTACTGCGATGTCATAAGCGTCGTGAAGGATGCCTATGAGAACGCGCGTTTTCTATGCGATCAGTACTACTTGGCCAGTACCGACTTATTGGTCAAACAACATAATGGCAAGTTTGCTAAAAGTTTATTACTAAAATGATTCTTACTTGTAAGTAATTGAAAGTTTAATTTTATGATTAAAAATAAGAAAATACCGACCGGGCGAACCGACAGTAGTTGTAATAGTTTTATTGTAGTTGATTCAGTACGGTAGAATTATTTGTAAAATTAAAACATATTTTTTTTTTTTTCATCAAGGTGTTTGTATTACTATTTTATGATGTAATAATATATAATTGAAATTTTTTATTCTTTTTTTACAGAATTAGAACGAGGAAACGAGATTAAAATAGTTTATGTACCAAGTCACTTGTACCATATGTTATTCGAACTGTTTAAAAACAGTATGCGAGCAGTTATGGAGCATTGCGGTTGCGATGCTGACATTTATCCACCCTTGGAAGTTACTGTTGTTCGTGGAAAAGAGGATATATGTGTTAAAGTAAGACGTTATAAAAACAAATTTCGAAAATATTAAACTTTTTTTGAAGTTCAAAATAACTTTTTCACAGTTAATTAATTGACATTTAAAAAATATTTTTGTTTAAAAACCAACAAAATAAATATATTTATCATCTTTTTTACAAAATATATGAGTTAAAAAAAATATGATCAAAGTCCGTAAAATAAAGTGACAATAAGATTGTGTACGTGAAAATCAGCTTACAAAATATTTTATAAGAAGCAATACTTATCAATTGTGGTGTTAATCTTCTTATCCAAAATAATCATATTATTTCTGCATCCCAATATTTTGCAAACTTTGGATGGTTTTCAATATTTTTTAGACGAGCAGATTAAAAATACCTTTTATCATTGTTTACTTAACATGTTATATACAAGTTATTACTCAAACGACAAAATAAATATTAACATATTCATTTATAGTATGTAAAGTACGTAAATAATATTGGCTAAAAGGTTTTATATTTTAAAATATAATGTTTATATCAAGAAGAAAAAAGTATTTAAATTTAAGGTGATTTAAGTAATTTATTGACCAAACATACTGATAATTATTAAATTATTTTACAATTTCATTTTTACTAAATATTGACAATTATTGCCGACATAAAATTAATTTATTCTCCAATGGTATAAACTTAGAAAATGAATTTTGATTTTAATATTTGTTTTAATCATCAAATTAAATATAAATATAAATTTAATATTTTAGGTTTCTGATCGAGGTGGTGGCATACCTCGCTCGCAAATGGATAATTTATTCAAATACATGTACAGTACTGCTCCTCAACCCAGTAAGTCTGATGCTCATACTGTGCCGCTTGCTGGATATGGTTACGGTCTTCCACTCTCCAGATTGTATGCGCGTTATTTCCATGGCGATCTCGTAATACTCAGTTGCGAAGGCTATGGAACTGATGCCATTATTTATTTGAAGGTGAGATAAAATTATTTATAAATAAAAAAAAGGAAAAAATTGTATTTTTGGTAAATGATATATTTGATTAGCTGATATAACATATTTTTGAAAGCATTTACTTTAAGTTAATAGGTTTATATTTTTATCTTTACATATGATTAACACTACATTATATTCTATAAATTTAAAATGGTAATAAAATATTTTTTAATTTTTGCATTTAATGTATAAATCAGTTAAAGTACAAAAATCTGTACAATTCATTTTTAAAATAGCTTAATTTATTATGAAGAGTTAGTATTTTTGTTTTATATAAAAATACTTTACTTGAATAAAATGTCTTATTTAATTTTCAGGCATTGTCAAATGAAGCTAATGAATTACTACCTATTTTTAACAAGACCTCTTCAAAGTTCTACAAGACTCCAATTCCTACTGCTGATTGGAGTAGCCAATGTGGCAATAGTATGGCAACTAGACAGATGCCCATGAGCCATAATCAAGGACATAGGCTTCCCAACGGTTTACAAGCTAGTCAATGCTAGCTAAACGCTATTGTTATGGTTGTCGATCCAGAATCACTAGACTGAATTAAGCGTATTTATCATATTGTATTTACATTTTTTTATATACTTTCTTCAATATTATCAATTTTATTTTTAAATAATGCCATAATTTTAACATCTAAATTATCTTCTAACTTTTCAATTAAATAATTTTTGCAGGAAATGGCATTTATATTGAAAAAAAAAAAAAAAAAAAATTCAATTAATTTAACTTTATGACATATCACAAATTAGTGTGAATACATTAAGGTAATTTAAACTTTGTTATTTTATTGAAATTTGATAAATTTTAGAAGCAATGTAATAATTTTAAGGCGTATTCATCTTTCTTTAAAATGTTGATTGTAAAAATACTGTTTTTAATTACCGACAACATAAATTGTAATTATTTGAAAATATATAAAAAAAATCTTTGTAGTCGGTGATTATATAGAGAATAGATACAAATCGCTAACTGTGATTATAACATGTTAATTTATGTTAAACAACTGCTATATTTGTTATAGCACATTGTTAATAATTTTTAGTGGACTGTCTAGCCTAACTATTTGTGTTTCCTTGAAGAATTCAAAACAAATTTTAAAATACCCAAAAAAAATTTATTTTTTACTTTAAAAATTAATAAAATTCACATCGAATAAATATATCATTAATAAAGCAGTAAATTATGATTAATGTTATTTGTAGAAATAACTTACAAGATAGTCCAAAGTAGAGTGTCTGATCCTTGAAAATTAGAATATATTATCTTTATACATTTAAAAATTTTGTTAAATTATGCACAGTAATAGTGATTAAATATAGCACAAATTTTTAAGACTTTGGTATTTAAAAACTATCGTTTTTATAATTTAATTATGATCAGTCATTGGAAGAGAACATTTTTGATAAAAATATTTAAGTGCAAAAGTTCTAGGGTTAAGTAGAAAATAATCGCTCTGAGAGCGATAGTTTGGAATAATTTTAATGAATTAGAATAATACAAATATACCTAATAATACTAAGCATAATATTTTTTATTACTGATGAAAAGAGACAAGTTTTAAACAAAGATAAAGATTTATGAAAAAATTTTTAATAAAGCGCTGTCGAAACATTTTTTTTACATTTTTCTATTACCCGTGAGTTTTTGCGTTATAAATATCTTAATCAAATAGATTTGTTGCGTAGAAATCACAATTGCCCTATAAATTTTGTATATATAATGATTTAGCTTCATTTAGCTTTATCGTTTTTAAAAAAGAAAAAAAGTGCTGCGCGCTAAAATATTATGTATGTAAGATATAATTATGTATGTGTTATTATGTAAGTATGTAAAAATATGTTTTTAAATAATTATTTGTGATTAAAAAGTTCAACTATAAGAAATAATTTTTTGATTTATGAAAATAGTTTACCATACATATAATGCAGAAAGTTTAAATAATTTTTATTACACATATAATTGAAAAATATAATTGAACAATTTGGTAGTAATTAATAAAAAATTTTGAATTTTCACGAGTGTCGTTTTAAAGTAAATTAAACAAAATTTTATAAATTCTTTTATTCTTTAATGTATTAATTTTTTTTTTTTTTTTTTTTTTTTTTTCTAAAAATTAGGAAAAGTATAAATTATTTGTTAATTAAATTTAAATTTTATTGATTTTGTAATCGAAAATGCATTTGTTTCTCAAATTATACATTTAAAAAATAGTAAAAAAAGGTTATATTAAAAAAATAATTATTCATACTGAAATCATTTTTATTACATTCGGTTATGTTCTTCAACTTACAATTAATTTCATCTGTAGCTATATTTTGCGCTTAAATTAATAAAAACTCGCGATAACAAGTCAGTTTATAAAATAATATATATTTTAACTTACAAATAGGCATCTAACTTGGTTAATCAGAATTGACTATGAGGAGCTCCTTACTGATTATTGAAAAAAAATATATATCTTTTTAAAATTATCTATTAATAATTTTTTTTAAATTCATTTGACGAACATTAAATATTTTATTGCAAATTATTATCGCAGTTAAAACATAAATTTCTCTTATTCGAAAAGATAAAAAGATTTATAATTTTTAATCTTCTAACCAAATTTTATTGACACACCATTAACACTAGAACTTTTAAATATTTAAATTTGTTCTATTCTAAAAGAAAGTATGTGTGTATGTGTGTATTTAACATGTACATAATTTTTATTAATCTACATAACTAGATTAATAAAAATCTAAGCATGTATATGTACATGTTTAGTTCTATATACAGCATGGCAGTGATTAAATAATCTACGATTTTTCATTTCTATTTATAGTCTACTAAAATCACGAATAAACTCTTTGATGAGTTTTGTCTATTTAATCACATTTTTGCCATTAAATTCTTGTGTTAAATAACGTTTCTTTCTTTGCTTTCATAGATTAATTACCATCATTCGAAAATGGCTTTCGTTAAAATTTACAGAGAACAATTTGTATTTCTTGCTATTGCCATTAATTTACAAGTTTATATTTTTATTATTATTTATTCTCACAATAAATTTTTTTATTGGAACTTGATTTTTTGAAAATTTCATTTTTTTTTTTTTTTTTTTTTTTTTTTTTTTTTTTTTTTTTTATTTATTTATTTTTTTATTTTTTTATTCAAAATACAGAGGACGATCAAAGACGGTTGTAATAGCTGCTGTACTAATAAAAAAATACCTCTGAGTATATAACGTGAAGAAAGGAAGAAAATTAATAAAAAAAAAAAAAAAAAGACATTGAATATTTATAAAAACTTTTATTGTTTATTCAAAAATTTATTTCCAATTCCAAAAATCATATAAATTATTTATATTTTATATTGAGAAACATTTCTTTTATAAATTCTCCAAAAATAATTTCTATAAACTAAACCAATTATGGAATCGCAAATAAATTCGTAAATTAAATTATAATTAAAAAAAAAAATAAATAAATAACACTAAAAGGGTTATAATTATGCATTCAAACTAATAATTTTCGGAAAAAAACACGTACTCGTAAAGATAACAATAAATAAAATTTACAAATGAATGTATGAAAAACAACAAAAGCTCAAATTGATTTCAGAGATATTTTTATGATCAAAAACAGGAACGTTCTTTTTCTGTTAGTGGGTACGCAGAACGCTTTGATAAGCGAATTTTCTTTTTTTTTTTGTTTTTTATTTAATATTTATTTATATATATTTTTTTTACGCTTTCTTTCTCTCAAGTCGCTGAGAAATCGTTTCTTTTTCTACAAAAAAATAAGCATCTCGAATTACGAAAATAACGACGTAAGGCGATGAAATTCGCCACTACAGATTCGGTCGATACAATATGCATAGTTACGTTTTTTCCTCGTTCGACATTAGTAGAATATTATTAATTATACTAAATTTTATACCTACTACGCAAATAGTTACTCTTTAACAGATATTTTCGTATCTATATCAATATATTCATCACAGTGCTATGGACACAAAAAATGTGTTCTTTTTTTATACATGTAAATAATTTGTTTTTATCTTTTAAGGAAACAAAAAACGGGCGCATCGATCGTTGTTCTCGAAAATTTGATACTTCTATAATTTTAAATTTAGTTAAGATGCGTTGGATATTATCTTATTGTCCATTATTACAGAGATATCGCATTTGGAGATTCAACGAGCGATTCATTTTAGTTTCTTCTTCCCAATATATCACTTTTTTTCATTATAGAGCAGGGTGCTACGTACATGGCAGTATCATCCCACGTAAAATATTTTTCGGATGATTTTAATAGACGACTATATGTATGTACAAAGAGTTGAGAAAATGAACTTTACTAATTCCCTTATATAGCTTCTGACAAATTCACGAGCACATTGTTCAAGACACTTTCGAATAATTAAAGCATTTTAGAACTACTGCCAAGAGTGTTTAAAATTCTAATTTTTTTTTCTCATTCCAAAAATTGAATTGCACAGCACAAAAGAATGATTTTTCTTTCATTTTTACGTAACAAAATTTCAATTGAAATAAATTGATCACAATTCATAAGTATTTAAAAGCGCAAATGAAAGACTTTAACGGTATCAATAACTAAACGAAATCAACATCAATGGTAGCATTATATTTAAAAAAAAAAAAAAAAAAAGAAAGAAAGAAAAAACAACGCGTTGATTAAATAAATTTAAAAATTTTTGTTAATTCACAATACTTTGCAACGAAAAAACGTCATTGGGCGATTGAAACAAAATAATCTGCTTTTATATAAGAGTCGATATAATCAATCGATTTTCGTGTTCCCTTTCAGTATGCCATATGCCACTTTGGACCGCTTTCTGCATCCTCGAAATATCCGTTGACGCGCTTCGTTTCAATTTTCTCTCCAATCGATACGATTGAATAATGGTTTACACGTAGACGGGTTGAGGACTGGGCGGTTGAAGTGGTTGACAGCAACCCCACGGGAAGAGCCACGTGGCTCAGCACCTTGGTGAAAATTTTGGATTCGTGGGACCGTAAATGTAGCTACGTAGCTCCTTTGGCGGCTCCGAACCGAAGTCCGATGCGGTATCTACGTCTGCCTTACGGCAGATAATCATTCTTACATCCGTGTGTAAATAAATACGTCCGGATTTTCCAGACATAAATCTAAAACAAATGTAACAATTGATAAATCTTAATTTCCAAACGTAAATTTTTAATAATAATTTTTATGATGATTTTAGAAAATTATAACTAATCGTTCAATGAGAAAAGTATTGAAATATCAAATCAATATTATCCGTAGGACGTTATTACCTTAGGTGAATGAGGTAGCGTAATGTTTTATCGCGTAGAGTTCGCTGGCGCAAAAAGGTATGAGATCGTGGCGGCATGTCGCTCAGGTCATACAGCACAACAAACATTTTAACTACAGTACCTAAAGGATTCAAAAGTGTTACTTGAATCGTTCCCATCCTCGGAATCTGATATCCCTTTTTACCTAGATTTATGTGAGCCTGAAATATAACATAATAAATATTATGAATTCTATTGTAATAAAACCAATGATATTTTTTATTTCATTATTTTATAATAATCGCTTTATAAACATTCAAAGTGAAGTTCTTCAGTATGAAACTAAATATTTATTTACAGAATAAGATAGATAATGTAAACTCACAAGATACGGAGATGAAACTTTGTCATTGTCTCCAAGCGTATAAAAAAATACAGTGACTGGAAGTTTTCGATGTTTTGGACAAAATAATCCACTGGCACCAATTTCGGCAGTAAATCCATGAACTGTCGAAACTGGTTCTAGTCTACCGTTTAGCGCGGATTCCTCAAAACTTCCCAGAAGAGCATGACTCTGTGGTCGATTGCGAGAGGTCGATCGTCTTCTCGTTACCTCTTCGGTATCACAGGCGTTTTCGATTTCTCTATCACCTTCTTCAAGGGACACGGCGCCGGGGCTTGGAGGTGTATTTAATTCAAATAGTGCACTAAAAAACAAGTTGATAATTTTGCAATACTTGTACTTCACGTATAATGACATCTTCGTTTAAAAAAATAATGTAAAATACTTTCAATATGATTTACTAAGTATGACAAAAGCTTTTTTAAGCATACCTTCGTTTTGACGACACACTATTAAGGCTGCTATCAAAGTCGAAGCAGCAGCTACCACGTCTGAGGGGTGCGGGGCTCGAGGTAAGGGGTAGCCCAGTTCTACTGTGGAATACCATAGACGCGGCATTTTCCAACGATCGCCTGAATCTCTCCTGATCCTTGGCCGAAGGCACGAGAGTACGATCGCAGGAATCGGCGGCGCCCTCCTCCTCGGTGCTGCTCTCGGCTCGAGTCTCGGTGCTTTCTGCTTTGCCGGCTACGTTGTTATTGCTGTGATTAACCCAGATGGGCGAGAGATCGCGCTTCTTACCCTTGGACTTCTTCCTCATCGTTTTCTCATCCGCGCAACCTTCCTCGTCGATCTTTTCGGCCTTTGTACCGTTTGATATCGAGTTGGCGCTTTTTTTAACACTGGTCCCCGATAACGCAGACTCGCTACTCTCTTTTTGGTCGTATACGCCGAGCTCCTTCTCTACCTCATCAACGTTACCTTCGCTCCGCTCCGTTGAGAAGTCGATTCTCCTCTTGACCCGAGAGTCGCTCGGTATTACGCCGTTCGTCGTCGTTCGTCGCTGTTGTTGAGCGCAACCGTTCTCTTCCGCGGTGACGAGTTTGTCCTGGTCGCGTTTGAACAGCTGTTTCAAGCGCGAGAGTCGCTTGTTGAAGACATTGGGTAGCGAGGTATCTTCGGGTGGATTGTCGCCGTTCGCCGGACAACCGTTGCCGTTAACCGCCGGCGTTGCTTTGCCGGTCTCGGTCTCTTCTTTGGGTTTGATCGTTCTGGTGCCATTGGAGATGTTGTCAATGTGGCCTTTTCTGGCACTATTATCCTTGCTACTGCTACGGAGGATGGCGCCCAGCAGCACGTCGGCCTTGTTCGACATGTTACCGTAGAGACTTCCTTCGGTTGCGTTGGTGATAGTGGTCGCGGTTGCCACGATGGTTTTGCCGCTCGGTGCTTGTTGGGGCTGCTGCGTCGTTTCGTTCAGCAATCTGTCGTACTTTTCTCTGCGTTTGGCGGTTCTAAAAGCCGTCCTTTTTCTGCTCAGAGGCGTTCTCGCTCTCAGTACGGCAAGGACCTCGTCGAATTCCCGGGGACTGAGATCCAGGTTGTTGCAATTGCGCATTTTGACCTCGCACTTGGGTTGCGGGCCCTCGGTTTCGCTGCCTCCCCCTCCGAGGACTCGTCCGGGAACACGGCTGATCCAGTCGAGGATACCGGCTTGCTCGGCCTTGGCGTTGGTGGAGGTGGAGGTGGAGGTGGAGGTGGAGGTGGAGGTGGAGGTGGAGGTGGAGGTGGAGGTGGAGGTGGAGGTGGTGGTGGTGGTGGTGGTGGTGGTGGTGGTGCTGCTGCTGCTGCTGCTGCTGGCGCGGGTGGCGCTGCCGCTCTCTTTCTTCTGCGAGAAGGAGAGCTTCGACATGAGATTATTCAATTCGTTAGCTGGCACGTCCGTCGTCGTCGTCGACGTCAGAGTCATCGAGGTCTTTACCTTTTTTTGATGTTCGCTGCTAACTGCCTCGACGGCGCTGCTGGCGGCTACGACGACGGCTGCGGCTTTGGCTCGGGCGGCAGCGAGCGCGCTTTGGTCGCTGCAGAACGGATTGACAACTAGGTTCACGTTGTTATTGTGCTTGCTTTGATGGAGGTTGTTGTGCTGGTTGTTGTGATGCTTGCTGTGATTGTTGTTATTGATGTGGTGGCTGTTGTTGTTGTTGTTGTTGTTGCTGCTGTTGCTGTTGTTGTTGTTATTGTTGTGGCAAGCGTTAAGGGGAAGCCCGGCGCTGATCGCCTGGCCATTGGCACTGTAAGAAACCCAAGGTATCACCAAAGGCACGTGCGCGTTGTTGCCTTCGGCGGAGCTCAACCGGCGCTCGGAGGCCCGACTACCCTCGGAGCGCTTGTAGCGCTTTTCGAGGTTGCCGCAGCACTCCTGCTGCTCTTCGATGCTCAGCTGGGCGCGGAAGCTGCGCTCGAGGCTCTCGACGCCGTCGGGGAGGACGGCCACGGGCTGGACGGCCTCCTTCAGGGTGGGCAGCGGGGCCGTCTGCTCGAGCGTGGGCGCGGCGGCGGTGCTCGGGCCTCCGGTGGCGCTGGCCGCTGGGGCGACCTCGGACGGCCGGCAGGGCAGCGAGCGACGGCGTTTGCGCTCCCCGTTGGGTCGAGCCGCGTTGGAGCCGGTACAGTTGGACGTCGGGACGACCGCGATCTCGAGCTCGTCCTCCTCCTCGGCGCAGCGGCAGTGGTGCTTGCCCGGCTTGTCGCAGTCGATCTGCAGCCGGTCGTCAAGGAGCGCTGCCGAGCGGAAGGAACTCATGTAATAGACGAAGGTGGGCGCCGGGGCCGAGGTCGGCGTCTGGGTCTGGGCAGCCAGCGGGGGCTGCGGCGCCGGCTGATGATTGGATGAGAATGGCGCGGGTAATGGCGATGCGTTGGTGATGATGGTGGTGCTTGTGGTTGTGGTGGTATTGGCGTAGTGGTGGTGGTGGTGGTGGTGGTGGTGGTTGTTGTTGTTGTTGTTGTTGTTGTTGTTGTTGTTGTTTTTCGTGATTTTACCGGGCATGTGGTGAGCGGCGAAGACGGGCGCGCTCGAGGTCGGGCTCGCCGGCCCGTTGCTCGTGGGTATGAGGAGTTTGGTGGGGGTCGAGGCTTGATCGGAACCATCGGTGAGGTCGTCGGCGAGTCGGCCGGGAGTGGCGAGGCCGGGCGGCTGCTGAGGGTGCAGCAAACAGTGCAGGCTAGGGATGTCCTCCATCCGGGGCAAGGCCCACACGGTCACCTATAAACATTCACAGCACACATAGTTCGAGCTTCTCGGTTTCGATCCGCCATCTTCGAAAGGGTGCTTTCGCATTTGGTGTGAGCTACATCTTCAAGGGGGTTCTCGGCGAGTTTTAGTTAGCTTCGAGCTCTGACAGTGACAACAGAAGACACTTTGGTGAACAGATTTTTTCAGATATATCGTATTATGTTATATGCGCTCGCACTGATATTGGGTATTTCGATTCGCTGAGCTTTCATTCTTTCATGATTTTCCAATGCATATTTATATTATCGTAACTATTGTCTAAATTTCAACTTGATTAGATATCTAAAACTATAAATAAAGATGATTTCCTGTACTTTTTAACGCGTCTTTCAATGTTTTTAAAATTAACTGGTTTGAAAATAGACACTATTTTTTCTCTAAACTTTTAGTTTAATTTTCGAAAAATTTGGCGAAATATTAAATGCGAAAAATATTTTTATTTATTTATTTATTTATTAATTTATTTATTATTATTATTATTATTATTATTATTATTTTTTTTTTAATTTTACCAATTCTTGATTTTTTTCTGTAAATCAATAATTTTCAATTAATAATATCTTTAAGACATGATTGCAAAGTTTAAAATTGCATCCAATATAGTGGTCTGAAGTATTTAAAGAATTATTTTTATGCGATGGTTTAAATTAACTTACAGCATATGTTTTCATTGAAAAAAAATATTCTAAATTTAAGAAAAGAAAGTGTCTATTTGGTGTAGTAAATGATTAAAATACAAATATTGATATTAATAGTATTTAGATTGCATGAGAAAATCAATCTTATGATTATTATAGTTTTTATAAGAATTAATTAGTTTCACAGCAATTGCAAAAAAAAAAAAAACTATTTATATAATTTATCGTTATTCATTTATTTATTTTTATATTTTTAATAAAAATGCTTTATATGAAAATGATTATGCTTAATATAACTACATTAATGTAATTTTATTTTTGCAATTATTTTTCATATTAATACAAATATCTAAGTTCATTAAATTTTATTGTACTTATTAATTTAAATGTGTAAAAAATTGCTTTAATATTATTAGCAAAAGAATATTTGTGAATTCGATTTCTTAAAAAATTTTAAAATTAATGATATTTTTTGCAATATGTGAAATCATTAAAGTAATTGTATTGGCGGTATAAAGCCGCTAAAATAATTATTCGATTCTCATTATCTTTTATTCATGCAAATTTTATTGCTTTACTTCGTGATTACAAAAGAGGTAATATTATCATCGATTTTTTTTTTGTCTTTTATACAGTTAAAAAATATTACACATTTGACGAAATTTAAATAATAAAATAACTCAAGAAAAATCGTATGAAAGAATGAACTGTCATGATAATGATTTTTTGCATATATAATAAATAGGTTTAAAAATGAATTAAACAATGATTTGTGTTACTGAAATCATTTTTTATATCAATAATGCTTGATCGTAATATGATTAAAAATAATCCCAAAAGTAAAAATATTTTGAAAATGTCCTTTTTTTTATTTTAATAATTTTTACAATTTTATTCAATAGTTTATCTAAAATAAAAATATTACAATAGCGGAATAAAATATTTGAAATACCCAATTATCGCCAAAAAATCCGGTCTTAACGTAACATTCTTTTATTTAATGTACTAAAAATGAAATTTATCTTTTGATTTGAATAATATATTTATCAGTTTTAGATTTGCTTTAGGACACTTTATATAATTTCATAAAAAAATGGTTGAATCATCGAATTTCATTTATTTAATGATGCATTTTATTATTAATTTTAATGCGAGTTATAATTTTTTGTATAACATATGAGACTCGATTAAATGAAAATGCATATAATGAAAAAGAAATTTAGCGATATGTAAGCGAATAACGATTAAAAAATGTTCAATACTTGATTTACATGACCCGAAACTTTAAAAATTACACAGATTGTCGGAACGCGACAACGAGTCGATCGTATATAAATAAACGGATGGCGCTAAAGATAATTCGCGCGTATGATTTCATCAAGACCGGATTGCGTGCACTACGATATATGTATATATACAAACACTTGTATATGTACGCATATGTATTCATGTGTATATATATATATATATTTTTTTTTTTAAATGTATATATGTATAAATAAAATTTTGTAATCGAATAATTTTGAGATAAAAAAAAAAAAAAAAACGCGTCGGGGATCGGCTTACCTTGACGGAATTACCATCACCCAGACCGGCGAGGGGAAAGGTGTGCTCGACGGGAGCCTCGCGGAACCTCCGTAGATGCTCCTCGTTCGTGACGTTAGACTCGACGATCCTGGTCGCGATGTGGCTCGGCCTCGAGCCGCTAGTCCTCGACCACCAGGCCGCCACCTGACTGAAGTGTAGCCGCGAGCGCACGGCTTGGTAGAGACCTTGGGAGTTCATCGTTTCTGGACTTCTGCGTGCACATCGTTTAAGCGAGTTAGTTATCCCTCTTTCTCGCTCTATCACTCTCTTTTACTCATTCTTATTGTACATTATATCCTGACTTTAAGAGCTAAGACCTTACGTATATCTCTTTTATACTTGTAAGCGATTGACGGCACGTTATGTGAAAAGATGGCGACTTTATCAACCGAGCGATACCAGACACTACTTTGTTTTTCTTTATTTTTCTTTTTCCTTTTTATTATTTCATCGTTCTTTCCGCGAATATGTTTTATTTTACACCGCGACGACACGGGTGCAGTGTCTTATGCAAGATAAAGGTTAACGAGTGTTTAAGAGGATGCTCGGGTTACGCGCGGAACCTGTTTTACTGGCTCTTGTGCATGAAAACGAGACGACGAGAACGGAAAGAGGAGAATCGCTAGAAGAAAATTAAATTCTTATCTTTTTCTTTTTGCCTCCATAGATTTTTTCTGAATTTCTTTGAAACGAACTATTACCTTTTTTTTTTTTTTTTTTTTTTTTTAAACTATACTTTTAATGGTTTCGCATTAATAATAATTAACGAAAGAAACATAACGCAATACTCCGTAAATTTATTGCGTCGATTGATTGTTTTATTAGGCGAGAATTCATTTTTACGATTAAAGTTTTTTTTATTTGCCAAAAATTTTTAATAAAGTTACCTTGATAATTGTATGATATTATCGTTATAAAAAAACTTAACGTAAAATTGTTTTATTGAGAAAATATATTATTATCCGAGTAATTGTATTAAATTTTACTTAATCCAATTTATTATTCGAGTAATGATAGAAAAAAAAAAATATATATATATATATATATATATATATCCTTCAATGTAATTTTTTATATTTTTAATGGATTCTTTTTATAAATAAAAATATAAAACAGCAACGGTTTGTTAAGGAAAAAATAAAGATCAAATTCTCCGTATAATATCGTTCGGTTGGTAAGCAGCAACTTTCACGTGACTTTCACGTTACGAGTCAAGAGAATGCGAAAGGTATTTTATTATCTATTGAACAATTACATATAAAAAAATTAAAATTTTTTTCTTCGTTCTTTCTTCTTTTTTTTTTTTTTTTTTTTTTTTATTTCCTTTAATACACGTTACGTGCGCCAACATTAATTTTAATAGACTTTACGATACGCGGATCGCTTAAAAATATTGTTGACAAATATCCAGTAATTGCAGTATTTGCGGGTATAAATTTTTTATTGAAATTGATTGATTGTTAATTCTTTGCTTCGATGGAATATGCTTGCAGCAATATTGTAATTATCAATAAAATGAATATATATTATCAATAAATAGATTTATTAAAGTTCAATAAATTTTCTTTGTCCAATTATTTTTTATTGTAAACAAAATTTTATGCAATAAAATGATTTTTTATGCTTTAAAACTTTAAAATTTTTCATTTCTACATCATCATCATATTCATATTCAGTTATTGCAAAGATCAAAGAAAAAAAGGGCAAGTAATGAAAATTAGAAAGAACGAAAAAAAATTGTCAATCTAATCTTTTATGCGTTCGTTCGCTAACCAATAACTCCTTACGACGATAACTCGCCACTTGAATAATCTTCATTTCTCCGACATCTCACGGGCGAATAAGGACGAGGAGATAATCAGGCGACTTACTTGCTTGGTACGACGCCGATGCACCAGTACTCCAAGAGCATCTCCGAGGTCTGCTGCCATGATGTTATTGGCGGTAAGCTAAGTACCCGATGCTTGCTCTTGGACTTAATGAGACCGCAGGGACAGTCGCTGCAGAGTACGACTTCGACGCAGAGATACGAGCCGCACGAGACGCGCTCCGTTATCTCACGGACCAGTACGAGGTACCTGCAGCACTGTAACAAACCATTTAAAACGTTTTTTATCTTTGGCTTTTACTTTTTCTTTCATTTCTTTTAATTTTCTTAGTTTTAAATTTTCATTTCTTTCTTTATTAAATTCTCTCTTCATTTTTTAACATTATTGCATCATATTCGATCAGTCAATACAATTTTTCGAAAATTTCGCAATGATTTTATTATCCTTTTTTTTTTTTTTTTTTTTTCTCTATTTCAAAATTAGATTTATATACATAAAAAGAAAATTTATCCAATATTCGTTTAGTAATTTTGTAAATCAATAGTTCAAGTTTAGATGTCAAAAATAATACCGAATTACATCGTTAAGTTAGCTCGTAATGATTTATTTTACGGATAAAATTATTATACTTTTATCATTCAAATACTGTTAAGAATAATCTTATTAAAGCTAATCTTATGTCTACGATTTTTCACTTTTATTTTTATTTTTATAAAGAATTACTACACAAACTGTTAATAATTAATTTATACGAAAATTTATACGAAACTTTAGCTCGTTTTACTTTCTATAACCTTGTGAAAACATAAAAAGTAAAGATGTAGGTTAAGTTAATTAGAGAAAAACAAAATCACGCGTTATATACCTTTTAATATTTCGAAATATTTCAAGTAAACATAACATTTATTCAAGATATTTCTAATTAAACCTGTGATAAATAAAGTGTAAAATAAAATTTGAGATGAATGATTAAAAAAAAAAGTTGTCAACCTCATAAGGCAAAATAATAAAATACATTCCTTCAAGAAATTGTTATTGAAAACATGTGATTATGAATATATGTTCTCCTTATACTTGTAATTGTAAATATATCGAATAATGAAAATAATCTTACTTATAAATATTAAACTTTAACAATAATGTTAAAAAATAGAAAAAAAAAAATTAAATAATTTTTAATGAAATTCAACGCATTAGCGCCCCATTATTACTTTAATAAAAATGATAATTTAATAAGCTCATCTATAATCATTCAAAAACTTCAAAATAGCGAATTTAATAATTAATTAATTTGATCGATTGATTCTATCAATTTCGTTACAAATTAGTAAAAGTATGAATAAATTCCATTTTTAACCTTAGATTAGACATATTATTTAAAGATTATTTAATTGAATCCAATATGAGTATTATATTCAAATATTTTTAAATTCAAATTATTTTTAAAACATTAAATGTCTCAAATACATTTATATTTCTAAAAATGTTATACTTTCAATAAATAATAAGAAACAAATATCACATTTTATTTTATCAGAATAAGAGATCACTGAAAATAAATGGAGAATAATTTATTGCACTCAGGAATATTATTTAAGAGTAAACATGTACTAAACATGTGTCTTATTATTAATCATTAATAAAAATTGATAAAAATTCAAATAAGTGTAAATTTTAAATAAATTTTATTATTACAGTCTGTCAAGTAAGAGCGTGGTCGACTTCACCGACAGGTAATGAAAGATTTTGCTCTAATTCCTTCGCGAGCTGATAGAGGGAAGCTTTGTCCTTGATGCATTGTCAACAAAAATTCAGTTGTCGTTGATCTTTTCGAAGAGAATCACGTTAAACGCCATGAGTGCTAAGTACGCGTCGCGCTACGAGGCTGTGTTCCTTTGCATCCACCCGAAAGGTCCCAAAATATCGCAATCAGCGGCTGCTAAATATATGAGAAAGTCGAAGGCATTTGTACAGAAGTGGATACAGCGATATAAAGTGGCTAAAAATGTCGATGATTTACCAGAACGTGGCTCGATAGGAAAAGTGAACAAAAAAGATGAAAAAAGAATAGTGAATCTGTTTTCGCGGAATCCTGCTTTAACACTGCGGCAAGGACAAGCAAAATTAATGGCAAAAGGTTTAGATATATCCTACGAAACTATCTGAACCCATCTTCGTACTCATCATCTGAAATGGCGCAACACAATGAAGAAGCCTCTGTTGACTGAAAAACATGTGACAAAGCGACTCGCTTGGGCGCATGAGAATATTGATAGAGATTTTGAAAATGTCATTTTTATTGATAAATGTTCTATATGGGCACGTTCTGTCCTCACGCGAGCCTGGTCAACTTCCACCAATAGGCTTGTTCAGCGGACCGTAAAACATGGAATAAAGGTGCATCTTTGGGGCTGCTTCTCAAAGCAGGGATTCGGCACTTTGCACCTCTTTACTGACAACCTAAATGCCGAGAAAATGATGAAAATCTACAAAAAGGCTTTACTGCCATCTGCCAAACAATGGTTCATCACAAAAAATGAAGATTGGATTCTGCAGGAGGACAACGATCCTAAACACCGCAGCAAGCTTTGTACTCAGTGGAAGACTCAATCTGGCATCGTTACATTGGATTGGCCGTCGCAGTCGCCCGATGCAAACCCTATTGAAAATGTGTGGGCATATATTAAACGGAAGCTTCGTGGAAGACGCACATACACTTTGAAGCAGTTGTCTTACGAAATTCGTCGGATCTGGAGATCCTTGCCACTAGAATACGCCGTCAAATTAGTAGAAAGCATGCCTCGGAGATGCCAGGCAATTATCGACGCCGGTGGTGACTGGACACATTATTGACCGAATTGCATCATTGTTTGTAATGTGTACAATGTATATATAAATATGAAAGTTTCATCAAATAAATTTTTTTATAAATTAACACGACCACGCTCTTACTTGACAGACTGTACGTTACATCAAATTTAATGATTAAATAATGTTACATATGCAATATATACAAGGTGTGGCAGAAAAGTATTGAGACTAGCAACACTGCAAGCGATCTGGCAACGCTGCGCTCCTTCCGTTAACTACATGATTTATGTGACTCTGCTATTAGTGAAGTTGTGTTTCGGTTGTGCGTCACGCAAAATGGAACACTCATGAAAACGCCCCATGTCACACTGCCCTCTCCGTCACAGAACTTTTGACCTCAAAAGGCATTCCTGTGGTTCCTCCCCCTCCCCCCCCCCCTATTCACCTGACCTCATTCCCTGTGACTTTTTCCTTTTTCCTAAACTGAAAAATGTCCTCAAAAGACGTCATTTCGGGACTTTAGAAAATATCCAAAAGAGCGTAACAGATATGCTGAAGACCATACCGGTTGAAGGTTTCCAGCGCTGCTACCAAAAGTGGGAACAATGTTTCTATCTGTGTGTAGCTGCCCAAGGGAACTACTTTGAAGGGGATAACGTTGATGTTTGAAAAAAATAAAAACTTTAGTAAATAAAAAATCAGTCTCATTACTTTTCTACCACACCTCGTAAATTGTAAAAAATATTAAAGAAAATTTGTGTTAAAGAAAAAAAAATGGCAAAAAATCTACAAATTAAAAAATCCAATTTTATTTATATAAATATGTTTATGTTTTAATCCATTAAATTCTGAGCTGAATCTAGGCTAGATAGAATCAAACTAACTATTGGATCGGTGGCATAGCCGAATAAAAAAGTACCCGTGTTTTTTCTTTTATCATTTGTAATTATTTTAAAAAAATGATTTAAACAAATAGATAATAAATTTATAATTTTGAAAAACTAAAAGCAGCAATCGACTTCAAATTATTAGTGTAAAAATGGTATAAACAAATGCATTATCAGAGGCATAGGTGAAATTATGAGTGATCATTTTCCTGACTTTTGCACTGATATTTTTTACATTTAAAGCAAAATTTCTGAATGCACAGCACCATGATAATCGAAGAAAACTGTCAACATAACCTTGATTTTTGAACGACTTTGACGTGATCTTTTTGGTCTTGCTTCACCTTTGGCACGATATTCGCTCGATTGATCGGTTGTTTCTGGATCGTAGGCATAGATCCATGTCTCATCCCCCGTAATAATGCGTTCCATGACGTTCTGGTAGTCAGAAAGCATCTCTTTGCACACATTAACACGACGCTCTTTTTGAAAAAAATTGAGTGTTTTTGGAACGAATCGAGATTTGATGCGTTTGAGACCAAAATGATCTTTCAAAATTGCTTGAATCGATCCAAATGAAGTGCCAACAGTATCAACAAGGTCTCTGATTGTTAACCGACGATCTTTGAGTACAAGGTTTTTGATTTCTTTGATGTGTTTCTCATCAGTTGATGTCGATGGTCGTCCTGGACGCTCTTTGTCTTCGACGCTGTCTCTGCCTTCTTTGAACTGTTTTTACCACTTGTAAACATTTCTTTCCAAAAAAGTCTGCTTACCGAAGACCTTTTGCAACATTCTGAACGCTTCTGCACAAGAAATTTCATTCCAAGGACAAAATTTAATGCAACTTCTTTGCTCACTAAAATCTGACATTATAAAAATCGCCGGAATCGCTTTTTAATCTTCACAAAAACGAGCGTCACTTGCAAACTAATGAATATATTGACATGAAATTTGACACAGATGTCTCTCACAGTGCTACCAACTTTAAAAAAAAAGTTTCGTCAAATCGATAAACCCGCGAAATTTAAATTAAAAATTGCTCTTACTTTTTGATCATAGTATATAAATAGTTGAAACCTTCCTCGTTATAGTACTTCTCTTTTAGTATTCTACAGATCACCCAATTTTCTCTTTCCTTTTTCTTCCCGACAAATTCTGCATAGTCTATTTTCTACAAATAGCGCAATTTTTTCTTCAAATCTAATTGCTCTAATTCCACACTTTAGCCCTAACTTTTTTGCGTTTCCTTATATACAATGTATTTTGGAGTCCAATAATCTATTTTTAATATCCATCTTATGTAGTTTATTTGTATTTTTTCCTAACTTTTTTTTTGCCCATCCCCATATTTCTACTCCATAATCTATTACATTTCTAACCAAATAATTGAACAGCATCATTCTTCTTTTAAAATCCCCTTTAAACCTTTTAAACCTTTTTTTCCCACCTTTTTTCTTCTAATCCCCAAGTTTTTTTGTTGCTATAATGCTTTTATTCGTTAGCTCCTAAATATGATCTTTGTAATTGGCCTCGTAGTTAAAAATAAATCCTAAATATTTAAAAACTTTGACTTCTTCGATGACCTCTTTCCCCCAATTCTATTTTTTCATTTTACTATTTTTCTCTCTATTAAACACTGGTATTTTTGTTTTTTTCAGTAATAATTAACTTCCTCTCATCTATGAATCTTTTTAAAGTGTCACACATATCTAACAACGCTTCTCTATTCTCTGCCACTAATACAATATCATCTGCATACGTCAAAGACTATATTCTTACCATACCTATTCTACACCCTCCTACATTCCTTTTTCTATATTATTTTCTTTCATAACCCTCGTCTTTCTTATTTTATTTAAGAATTTCCAAACATCATTTTCACATTTTATACTTCTCAGTTCAGCTTCTCCCTTTTCTTTTAGCTCTTGTTCTTTTTCTCTACAGTGTATTCTCCACTATCTTTTTTTCTTCAGATATACTTCTTTTGAACCTTCCTCGTTTTCCATTTATTTAAGGCTATTTTAACGGTCCTTTTTTCTTTTGCGCAACTTCTATCCCACCATTTTTTCATACCTAATTTCCAAATTTTGCATTTAATAATTTTTTTTTTTTTTCTTTTAATAGAAAAACTATAAATTGTAGTAGTAAAGTTTTTATTACATACATATTAATAAATTACAATTTTTCACAATTCGCTTATTACGTTAAAAAAATTCTATCGGTATATATGTGTAAGCAATAAGACTTAACTCTAAATAAATTTTATTTTATTTAAAATTATTATTATAAACAAGATATTACATTATTTTTTCGTTTCTCTAATATATATAAATAATTAACTTTCACTCAGACAGCTATAATACAACTACCGGAAGTAAATTTAATTATTGCCTTAGTTTTTTTTTTCACTTTATAGATTGCCAATATTTAATTTTACTTTCACTTAATCGAGATGGTTGGAAAGTTATAAAACGACGATTTTGTAGCGTCGATAGGATATTTATGTCGATGTATTTTTCACGCGCGTTTTTGATAAATATTATTGTTTTATTTATTGTTTACAAAATAAGTTTAGGATATTTTTAATTTAAATACGCGTTGTATGAAGAGATTACAAAATTAAATATTGTGTAAAAACAGTTTTAACATATCAGTTATAATTTTGCATTTTAGTTTTTAAAGCAAATCGAAATCAAAATTCTTGCCATTTCTTAACACGTCCCCTGCCGCGTGGGGCGTATGTGTCCCACGCTGAACTTTCCGTTCAAGCCATTTGGTATTATCATTGTAAAATGAAGAATTTTTTAAAAATTCATTATGCAGTCAATTATGGGCATCTTAATACTATAATGAATTTTTTAAAAATTCTTCATTTTACAGTGATAATACCAAATGGCTTGAACGGAAAGTTCAGCATGGGGCGCATACGCCCCACGCGGCAGGGAACGTATTAAAAGATAAAAAGAAAAGTCTTAGCATTGTGATAGAAATAGAATAAACTAGTATAAATCTTACCAGGTAATTATCCTTGTCGCAGACATGATTGTTGGGGGCCGATTGAAGAGGTGGCAAACAGTGCGGACCCTCCTTGTAGCCGCGCGGAGGACCCTGAATTCTACCTTCGCATACGAGGACTCCAAGAGCTCGGACCACGCTGAGAATACTACCGCGACTGCCGAACCCGCTAGGGCTGACTTGGCCGCCCGCCCCGGCGCCTAGGCAGTGCATTCCTGCAAAATTTTTTAAATGCAAATTTAATTTATTTATTTATTTATTTATTTATTTATTTATTTTTTCGTATTTTGAGAATTTATATAAGATTCTTATCGCATTTCAAACGAATATCGATACATTTTTTTTACTTTATATAAACATTTTTTAGTAAATCAATTTTTATTATTTACATCGTTTAGGTTTTTTTGGTTTCGAATTTCTTAATAAATGGTGTTACGGTTATTGTTTTTTTTTTTTTATCATATATTTTTGTTCTTATAAAGAACGTAATTTACACAAAATAAACGTTAAATAATCCGTTATTCTATAAAAGTATTGCCTTTGTTTCAAATACAATAATATAATTCTCTTCTTTGGTTACATGTTTCAAATTATTACACTTTTTCTTTTATTATATCCAGCAAATAAAACAATTTTTTGCAAGTTTTTATCAGTAATGATATAATAAAGGAAAAAATATTAATTATTATTTTATTTAAAAACATTCAATTCTTTGAACCGCTCATTTGTACATAAAACATCGATTATAAATATAAATATTTTTTTATTTTGTATTCACTCATATGTCAACGTTATTGCTTTTATTTAATGAGTTTTTACAAATTGTTTTTTTTTTTTTTTCTATTTTGTACTACTATCCCTTGTGTATAAATATATATATAAATTTAACTATTTCAAGCTTTGTAAATCGATTTCTAAATGAAAAAATATACATGCTAAATAAGAAACTAGATTCTCTCGTAAAGATTTATATTGAATACGTTATCCACACTCCCCTAAATTATTTCTTACGTTATTCGTAATCTATTCGGCAAGCGATATACCGTTACTAATCGGCCTTTGTTTCCATCCAAGTAGATGTATAACTTTGCGTTATCCCGCTGTAGTAGCGCGCGCGGGCGCTTCGCGATTTACCGGAGCCAAAGCGAGGGAACGCCGCGACCCACTATTATCCCACGCACGTCTAAAAGAAGCTGCAGTAACAAAGCGAGAAAGTCGAAAATGCATCAAAGTTTATCTCTTTCTCAATCTCGAATACAGTTTCGAGGAAAGAGACAAAGTTTTGGCGGAGTAATGCCGTATACTACCGGAATTGGCCAGAAATCAATGTTCTTCCTCTCCTCGAGAAGACGGCGAGTCTAAAGACGTCAAGCGGCGAGGGTAAGGAAGAGGAAGAGAAGAAGGAGGAGGAGGAGGAGAAGGAGGAGGGTGAGAAGTGAGAAGGGAAAAGAGAGCAATTGAGCATGGGGTCCAAGGCCGTTCATTGAGAAACGTCTCCGCGAAGAAGACGAAGAGCTCAACGTTTTCAAGGTCAATCGTTGAACACGCGCGTGTGCAACAACGCCGCTCTAACTTGCGTAGAGAATCTATCACACTCTCTCTCTCTCTCTCTCTCTCTCTCTCTCTTTCGACGCTTTTCGAACGTATTTTAACGGCTACTTTGCTACTTTTCGCGCACCTATTTCCGTATATACCCCGAGAATGCGTCGACCACACGTGTGCGTATGCGCGCGCGTCTGTGTGTGTGTGTGCACATGCGCCGTTATTAAATATAGAGCGTTACGCGCGGTTTTAAACGGATAGATGGTGAGCGCGACGCCGAGCATTGATTGATGTCGCGTTTGAAAATGCGAAATTTTTTAATTTTACGGAATTTTTGAGGAAAAAAATAAAGGAGAAAATTTTGTTTTTTAATCGTGTGAAATAACGTTGATAAATTCCCGGAAAATTTCGTAGCCGCAAGTCGAATGTAAAATTTATAAAATGGCTTGTAAAATAATAACGTCGAGCGTTTTTATTCTCAATGACGTGAGAGGGGTTTATAAATTTGTAATGTATATTTATGAGATAAGCAAAAGAGTCCAGTGTCTGGTCGGACGACGAATTAGCAAGTTTTCTTTTAGGATTCATGATGATTTGAGATGATTTGAGATGATTTGAGTTGATCTTCAATGATCTTACAATCTACTAATTTTTGTCAGGTTTATTAAATTACGATGTAACTCGTATGTAACATTTAAATATTGTTATAGTATATTTAATAAAAGTATGTCAAAGGTGTATCAAATCTTAACTAAAAAATTTCAAGTAATTTTTTTAAATTAATAAGTATTTTATTGAGGAAATTAATTTATGGATTCGAATCGACTTTTTTACAATAAATAATTTTAAAAAATCTTAACAATAAAAAATAGTAAAATTCTTCTTAAAAAAGAATTTTATTTAAATGTTATTTTCTGCAGGAAATTTATTTATCAGAATCAACAGAAGCGAAAAAACATGTTAAATTTTCATTTCTTTTCTAATAAATATTTACTGTAATTTTTTTAAACTATTAGCTTTAAGATTTAAAAATGAAAAAATAAGGTGGACATATAAGGGAAATAAGGTATACAACTTGGACAAAAACTGTAAAACAAATCGCAATTTTATATTTAGACCGATAAACAAACTTTCTCGGCTCTTCCAACAACATACTCGTATAATTAATTTTTCAATATTTCGTCGCTCTTTTAAACTTAAAATTGCCCTTATAGTACAAAAATACACACACCCACTCATCCCGAAAGCTCGCGGATATCGGAGGTCAGCAGCTTTGCCCCGAAAGCAAATTCCACAATCGCGTTGTGCTATCATTTTATTGGTCGCACCATATAAAGTAATACCGTATTAAAAATATATTGCCCATGAAAATATATAGACGTACGAATATACGTATAAATATAAACTTGAGACAGTATCGTTGAAAAGCGACGGACCTTTCCCTCGTGATTCTTCTGGTCCGTTCGCGGCACTTTGAAAGCAATCACCGACGATCCTCATCAGCAACAGCCTCGCCGACATCGTGTAAACAAACTCTTCGTTCTCGCGCGCAAACGAAGTTGACATTCTAACTCACGAACACGAGGGTTAATAAAACTTTAAAACTTGTCGATCGCGCCCCGTCTGTCGCCGTTATATCCATCGAGCCAAAGGTCGTCGACACGACGACGAAAGGATGCGTTCTCGTAAATCGCATATCGAGGGGATGTTTGCGCGGCGCGTCGTCGCAATATTCGAACGAGGAATGCACGCGGGGGAGCAGCGGCTCCAAGCTTTATATACAAAGGCGCGATAAGAGAGAGGGCGCGAAAGAAAGGGTGAGCGAACTGCGAGAGCGCGCGACATGCGCATAAGCGACGGGAGAGTACGAGCTTCGACCATTGGCATAGCCGAGGGTACGAGAGGGAGAGGGAGGAAGACCGGGTCGAGGGACCGGAGAGACACGAGGCGCGGAGCGAGGAAGGAGGGCGCGGATAGCCACCGAGAGACAAAGAGAAATCGCCGCCAAGCAGCGAAGTGGGAAATGTGGGAGGGAAGGGAGGTATAAAAGGGGCAAGACGAGAACTCAAGTTTGAAGCTCGCAAATTTGCGACGTGGATTTTGGAAGAAAGCGGAGAAACGAACGTCTGATTTCGAAAGTTGTGTACGCTTGAACTCCTTTTTTTTTTTTTTTTTTTTTATTGTCTTCGAGCTTTCAATTGACTCCTGCTACCGATGCTAATCGATGTAACTTTAATTCACTCGTTTTTTTGAAAAATAAAAATAATAAAGAAATTTAACGACACGAATTGCGTTGCTTTGCATATACACACTTTTACTCGATATTTGCTTAATTTAATTATAATTTTTTTTAATTAAATCAGTATTCAATTTACGAAATTAAACGATTAATGAAAAAAATAATAACAATGTAAAATATTTGTACAAGCATCGTGTCACGTATGAATGTAAATAGACTGACAGAATTTTTTTAAACACAATTATTATTATTAATTAACGATTATAGTAAAAAATTTATTAATTTAACTTTTTATTTCTGTCGAAAATAATAAAATTTATTTTCTAAACATTACGTTGAAAATAAAAGTAAATTTAGTTTAAAAAGAAAACTTACAAAGAACAAAGAGCCCCAAGTATCCACCCATAAATCATATCCATCGCTTACCCTTCGCAAATCACCTGATACAATATGGAAAAAAAAAGAAGAAGAAAAAAAAACAAGAAGGGCCATTGGAAACGCGAGCTGAGAAATAACGGCGCCTTTGTAAAAACTTTTGTTCGAAAAAAATCGTTACACATAACTTTTCCGAAAGTATTTTTGTTTCATATCGCGTTTATGCATCTTTTCATTCCCCGCGAGATTTTCTTACGCTTACGCGCTCTTGCTGGCTTTTTTTTTTGTTAAATTTATCGCGGAGTTTAACGTGAGAGTTTAATTAGGAAGTTTCGAGCCGCGCGTTGCGCGCGACGAGTGCGCAGTAAAGCTTATAAGAGTTTTTTGTTTATCGATGACTCGATAGTTCGATTTGTTTTAACTTTATTCATTTAGGCTGGCAATGCGCGATGAAATTATGTCGAAGCGCCATTGTTTATTTCGATGCCGAATTAAACAAATGATAATTTTTTAACGTTTATAAATATCCTGCAATACTTTTATATAACACATCGTTCAATAAGTCCCGAGACTAACCCAGAGATGGTGCTAGTAGTACCAAACTGGCCACGTTTCCATAGAGTGCGAACCTTTACATGAAACGTGTAAAAATTTCACGTCGATCGGATCACAGACAGCAGAGTTATCGAGGTTAGGGTAAAGTCACTTTGTAATTTGTTTGAAAAATGGAAAAAAGCGAGTTTCGCGTGTTGATAAAACATTGTTTTTTAATGGGTAAAAACACCGTAGAAGCCCAGCAATCGCTTGAAAAACATTACCCAGACTCCTCTCCATCCAAACCAACGATTTGTCGTTGGTATGCTGAGTTTAAACGTGGTCGTACGGACACAAACGATGCGGAACGTTCGGGTAGGCCATTGGAAGCCGTTACACAGGAAAATGTGAGTGAAGTGTTAAAAATTGTAATGAAAAATCGCAAAGTGAAGGTCCGTGAGATTGCAGAAATGACACAGATATCATCTGGAAGCGTATTTACAATCCTTCATGAAAAATTGAGCATGACAAAAGTTTTTTCCAAGTGGGTGCCGCGATTGCTTTCAGTGGAACAAAAACAGCAACGAGTCGACGATTCAGAGAGCTGTTTATCGCTATTTACTCGCAATAAAAAGGATTTCCTGCGTCGATACGTGACCATGGATGAAACATGGATACATCATTTCACTCCGGAGTCGAATCGGCAATCATCTGAGTGGCGCATGGCTGGCGAAAGCCGCCCAAAGCGTCCAAAAACGCAACAGTCTGCTGGCAAAGTCATGGCGTCTGTTTTTTGGGATACACATGGCGTGATTTTCATTGACTACCTAGAAAAAGGTAAATCGATCAACAGTGATTATTATATTGACTTGTTGGTACGTTTGAAGGAGGAGATCGCAGCAAAACGACCACACATGAAGAAGAAAAAAATCCTTTTTCACCAAGACAATGCACCATGCCACAAGTCCATGAAAACAATGGCAAAATTGAACGAATTGGGCTTTGATTTGCTTCTCCACCCCCCGTATTTGCCAGATTTAGCCCCCAGCGACTACTGGCTCTTTGCTGATCTCAAAAAAATGCTCCAGGGAAAAAAATTTGGCTCTAATGAGGAGGTCATTGCCGAAACTGAAGCCTATTTTGAAGCAAAGGATAAATCCTTTTATAAACATGGTACAGAAATGTTGGAAAGGCGTTGGAAAGATTCTATCACTCTAAAAGGAGATTATATTGATGAATAAAAATGATTTTTGAAAAAAAATATTGTTTTCGTTGTTAGTCTCGGGACTTATTGAACGATGTGTTAAATTGCGAGTAAAGTTGTAGGAAATTGTTTTATGATATTATTAATAATTTTCTAATTTTTTAAATTACATTTATATAATATTGGTTATAAATTTAAAAATAATAATAATAATAATTGTGTGCTTTTAATCAACAGATGTAAAATTAAAATGTAATTTACAGTAAATTGAAGTGATGTAAAATTTATTTTATTTTAATTAAAAATATTTGACGATAAAAAACTAACTTTATTATATAATAATATGATTTAATTTTGAATCGACTAACTAACGTAATCATTAAAACAGAGTTATTAAAATTAATTTATCAAAGCTTTAAAATCATTATTTTAATTAATTTATTTTAATTTTATGCTTATATATATTATTCATTTGCCTGATGAAATTTGCATTTTTAAACTTATTATTAATGGCAATTTTCACTTCAGTTTACTAGTCTCTTTTCGATACATGATCACAATGTTCCAATTTTCACCGACTCAATATTATCAGATTAATAAGAAGAAAGCTTCGTTAACATTATAACAAAAGAATACATTCGTCAATCTTACGATACGCAGTTGACTAAAGATTTTATTTTCTGTTGAGAGAGAGAGAGAGAGAGAGAGAGAGAGAGTATCGCTCGCGAAGAGCGCGAATCTATTGCAAAAATCAGCTGCGAAGGTTGTAAATTTTTATCGCAGCTGTTGCGCGCCCGCATTATATAAACAAAATTATAGCGCCGCTGCTCCGGCCGCGTCTTTTCGGAAATGTACAACTGCAACGAGCCGTTACGCAAAACTCGCTGGTTATAATAAGCTTCGAGCGAAAAAAATCGGCAAGTCTTCTGGCGAAAAAGTTTTTGCTTATCGCGCGTTAAAATTTATCGAATCGGTGCGTTTGTCTTAACGGTTAAAATAATTATCGGAGAAAAAAACGAATTAAAGCGAATGTAGGCTATTGTTTTGTTGAAATATTTCTTTAACCTCAATAATTCATAAAATGTAAATAAAATTTTATGAAAACCATGAAAATTTTACGAGCTTTGAACAAGAATAACGACACGAATAAAAAAGAAAAATTCCCGCGAACTTGACAATAAAAGAATTTCGTACAGTGGATTGTAAATAAATTTTCCAAACATTATTACGCATTTAAATGCACAATCTACGAAGTCGTATCCAGATATAAAAGTATCTAGCTCATACGGACATTATCATCTGTCCGACGTGTATTGCCATTATTATGAACAAGTTGACAAGCGTATTCCATCGAACTTAAAAGCCTCGAGAATTATTTTTATTGGCGCTCGATCGGTGGCAAAGAATCGCGAGAAGGAGTTAGAAAACAACGACGAGGTAAAAAGAGATGAAAAAAAAAAGAAAAAGGAAATAAAATGAACGAGCGCAAGAGTAAGAGAAACAGACATAAAAAAAGAGGAAAGGAAGCGAAGGGTGCAAGGAGGAAAAAGATTTGCGAAACAGAGAAGGTTCATGTGTAGCAGCAGCAACGGCAAAAGGCATAATTCTTTAAGCTCTGGCATCGAAATAAGCCAAAGAACTCCGAGGCCTCGAATCTTTCTCTCTCTCTCTCTCTCTCTATCTCTCTCTCTCTCTCTCTCTCTCTCTCTCCCTCCCTCTCTCTCTCAAGAGAGCCGGTATAGTGTATCCTTGCAGGCGAGAAGAAGAAAGAGAATCCTCAGCTTCGGAGAAGAAAAAGCAGCGGCACAGCTGTATATATACTTAACTTGCATGCGCTTCGTAAACTTGCTGTGAAAGAAAAAGAGAAAAAGAGGAGAGAGACAAAGAGATAAATAGGGCAGCAAAAGAAAGACGAAAGAAAGAGTTTTGCAAAATACGTGCAAGAGAGAGAAAAAGAATATACAGCGGGAGATAGGAGTCGGGAAAGAGGAGAGCTCCAGTGTGTGTATGTATGTGTACAAGAAGAAAGAGTGAGAGAGAGAGAGAGAGAGCGAAAACGAGGTGGAAAGAGAGGAGGAGGAGGTGGAGGAGAAAAGGCAGAGAGGGTCAGCAACCCGGTTGAGGAGCAACAAACTGGCTGAAGCGACTGTATAACGACGACGACGAACGAACGAGAAGCCTTTGCTATCTCTCTATCTCTCTTTCTCTCCGTCTCGCTCTCTTTCGCTCTCTCTCTCTTTCTCTCTCTCTCTCTCTCTCTCTCTCTCTCTCTTTCCCTCTTACCCGTTCAGCTGTGCTTTTTCTAGACGCGGCGACGCGTCTGGAGCGACGACGACGAGCCGCAACCTGTTCGACGACGTCCCCCGCTGCTGCGCAACTTTGGTAAAAAATAATGTAAGAAAGAGATAGAGAGAGAGAGAGAGAGAGAGAGAGAGAAGGTAAATGGTAAACGATTGTTGGCAAAAAAGAATAGAGAATAAGAGAAGGACAGAACTTTCTTCTCGTGCACACTGGTGCATACGCACATAAACAAAAACAAAGAGAACTCGCGCGATTTAAACGCAGCGCAAAGATGGTTATCGCGCGACCCGCCGACGTTGACTTCACTCTCTCCCGACGAGATATAAAGTACGGAGAAAAAAAAGACTTACGTTACCGTATATGCATATAAACTTTCCGACGATATTAGTCAGGTGTTACGGTTCGGTGATTTTTATTGCGATCGTTCCTCGATAGCTACTACCACGGCCATTGCTTTGATAAGTTATGCATTTTAAGTAACGTTGCATGATTACAATCGTGACAATAAGTCGGTGACTTAATTTTGCGGCGATGCAGTTTTCTATGGTCAGTTCGTGTACATATTTTATCAACGATAAACACGATATTAATATTCTTGTAGTTCGAGTAAACCGTTCGCTAAAAAAATAAACGCTTTTGGTTTGATAAAATGCAAATTAAAGCTAATAATAATATACATAATAAAATATATGAATTATATACTATAAACGTTGAAAATTTAAGAAAAATGATTTAAAAGATAAATGTAAGTCCATGTAAAAACTAAATAATTCAACTTTGTTAACTATTTGATATTATTATCGATTTGTTATTTTAATTGAACTAAAATCGTTGCTTTTTTTGGAAAAACAAATTTTCCAGTTCAATAAATTTAAAAAGCAGTCAATTCTTGGCCAGTAATCTCGTGAATCGTTCGGACGCTTCTTTAAACGAGCTTACGTAAAAACGATGTCTTATAGAAATGACTCGGAAAATAAGATAAATAAAAAAAAGGGTAAAAAGAAGTAAACAAAGGTAGTGAAAGATGTGCCGATGGTGGATTAAAAATACAGGAAAAATCTATGAAAAAGTAACGAATAACCGTATTATCAACAATTTATTATTTTTTTTTAACAAATCTCTAATTTTACCGGATTAAATGGGATATCTTTATTTTACTCAATGTTAACTGCTATAGTAAAATGAATCGCAAGTTATCCTAAACTTAAAACATGAACAAAATACACAGCGAATTTGCAAACCTCTTGTTACAAAAAATTTATTTCATTTAGTTTTTAATTAACGATTCAATTTTATTTTATTCTCTGCGAATTAAAAGCTACTGTTATATATATATTTAAATAAAGTAAAATTTACATCACAGAAAGTAATAAATCCTGTAAAGAAAGAAAAAAAACAATGAATAATCGTTGAAAGTATCCAGCGTAACGTTGTCTTAGGTTTAGTTCGGCTCGTATAGTGGTAGCGCGATACTTTAAAGTTTATACCGATTATAAAAAAATCGTTAATAACAAACTGGTTACAGCGAAGGCTCTCTAAAACGATATAAAAAATTATGCTAATCTGTATAGTTACTTTACCGTTGCAGCTCTCGCTTAATAAAGTAAATTTGAATACATTTTTTTTTCTTTTTCTTTTATTCGCTACTGTTTAACCAGACACGCATAAACGAGCGACACGTAATATTAAAAGAAAATAAATCAAAGCGAAGCCAAAAAAAAAAATAAAAGAAAAGAAAAGAAAAAATTTGGCGAATTGTATTGATTAAACACGCAGAAATTGAAACACGCGAAACACGATATAAGATTTATCCTGAATAATTGAGAGAAGAAAAAAAATCTATCGTCTACGTATATGGAATACATCATTTGTCGCGTTACAATATATCTCAAAGAAGAGGAATCGAAAGGAAAAGAGAGATTGTGGGCGGCTTATCAATAACGGTACTCATGCGCAAAGTTTCTCCCCGCGGGCTGTGCCGAAGCCAGACGATTACGGCTTTCCGAGATCTTCGAGAAAGTGAAGCGAGGGCAATGCCACCACCCGAACGTGACCTCGAAGGAACGGCTTCTTATCTTGATGAAAAAGAGAGAGAGAGAGACAGGAGAAGCAAACAAGTCGAGAGAGGAAGACAGATGTGAAGTTTATACCCCAGCCTTTCTTAATATAAAAACCTTCAATCGTATTCTATACATATGTACACTCACATAGATACAACACCGGTCTAGACGAATGACAAGGAAAAATTGTCATTGATAAGAAAAAAGAAAGCGTCGAAGTAAAAGTCTACGAGTCTGGAAGAAAAAAGGAGCGAGTCTATTGAAATGATCGGTATAATAACGCCGCTTATTATACAGACGTAAAAGCCGCGGCTCAAATTTCGGAGAGTCCATGACCTTCCACTTACTCCTTAGCTCGAGCAGCTTCGAATCCTCGCACGTATGTACATTTTCAGCCTACTAACCCGTACGGCGACTCTTACCTACGGAGCATCCTCAGCACGTAAATGGTTTCCATACGCGCAAGCGCCTCCTCGATCGTATTAACATTTTTCTATACGTCCTCCTAGGCTGTATGTCATTCTATACGTCCTCTTAGGCTGTATAGACATTCTATACGTCCCAGGAGAAAAAAACATTAACAGCGCCACTGCTATGTATTTGTCGCTTCATATAGCCTAGCATGTGAGTCTTCATCGAGACATATTTTCGGAACGCGTAATAAGACTTATGTACGTTGAGCGAAGGAGATAGAACGAGATAGCGATAAGAGCGCGCGCACCATTGCACCCACGTGACCACCCTATCTCCGTCTCGCTCTCTCCTTCTCTCAACATACATTCAAGCGACCACGGGGGCTGTGGCTTTTCTTCTGTTTTCTTTGTGTAATTTTCTTTGTATCGTTGTGCCGGTAATGTACTTTCTTAAAGTGTGATAAGAGGAATAAAAATGGACGATTTATTAAATAATAAAAATATGACGAGTGATAGTGACAGTGATGAAGAATGTAAACGTGAATTAAATAAACTAATAGAAAAAGCCAAGTGTAATATAATCCCGCAAAATTCAAAAAGGTTATATGAATTACAGTATGAAAAGTTTCAAAACTGGTGTTTACGAATGAAAATAAAGAAAATAGATGAAAAAATCGTATTAGCGTATTTTGAAAAATTGTCTCAAATTTATAAAGCGACAACTTTATGGGCAACATACACTAAGTTGAAATCAATGCTCATATTTAAACAAAATATCGACATTATTAAATACATGGAGGTGCAATATTTTCTAAAAACAAAGACAAAACATGACATAGTACAAAAGTCAAAAGTATTTACAAAAGATGAAATCAGGAAATTTATTATCGATGCATCAGATGATGAATTTCTTTTACATAAGGTAAGTCAAAGTAAAAAAATGCTATTTTTTAAATACAAGGTATCGTTAAACAAGAATCTACTATACTAAAAACTTATTTTTCGACTTATTTACATGAACAGGTAGTTTTACTTATTGGGTTGTATGGCTGTCTACGTAAAATAGAGTTGTTAAATATAAAAATAGATGATATAAAACGTCAAGGGTCGCTTTACCATATCTCAATACCTGTTACAAAAACAGGTGTCAGCAAATCGTTTGTAACATGTGAAAGTGCTTTTCCTATTATTGAAAAATACATAAAGCTACGTCCTGAAGGCATGAAGCGATTTTTTCTTCAGTATAGAAACAAAAAATGTACTCGCCAGGTAAAATATACTTCCATTTCAATTTATTTATGAAAAACAAAACTAAATTAATAAATAACTTAATTAACGTTTATAGAATGTGGGAAAAGGAAAAATTGGCATTATTCCGCAAGAAATAGCTAAATTTCTCAATCTTCCTGAAGCTGAAAAATACACAGGACATGCCTTTAGACGAACTTCGGCTACTTTAATCACTGACAAAGGGGTAGATATATTGACACTTAAAAGACATGGAGCATGGAAAAGTAGCTGAAAGCTACATAAATGAATCAATGCAAAATAAGAAGGATATAAGTAATTTAATTTCAACGTCTATCCAAATAAATAATAAACAAGTTATTTCTGCAAAAAGAAATGCTTTTTCAAACATAGGTATTAATGCAATAAATTCTATGCAAGAATCGCATTGTGCTGATCCATCTACTTCTAAACAAAGCACGATTCTATCACAAATCGAAGTGAATGAGATAAAAAAAATTACACAAGACGAATTAGAAGAAGTTATAGAAACTGATTTTTATTCAAATAAAAAACTTAAAAGAAGCAAGTCAAAGATTAACGATAATTTAACCGATGGCTTAGAAAATATTAGCCAGGAAGAGTTAGAAGAAGTACTAAAGACTCAATTTTCTTTGCCAAAGAAAAAAATGGAAAAAGACAAAAAGCAACTTAATAGCAATATTGAAAATATTATTACCCAAGAAAAAATTTTATCTACTGACTTTTTAAGTAATATAAGCAAGAAAGAAAAACCAATTTATATTTTTACAAATTGCAATTTAACTATTAATAATAAGTGATTTTAAAGTGATAATTTTTTAGTCTATAATTTTGTTTGTGATTTAGATAAATAAATAAAAAGTTTCTATTTTTTCATGTTAAATAAGCGACTAAAATTCATTGATTATATATGTGTTAAACAAATATAGTATTTTTATGTTAAAAATAACATAAGAAAGTATTTTGTATTAATTATAATAGTATTAATATTATTTATAAGTCTTAAAATCTTATAAAAAAAACTTTTGTTCAAAATGTTATTTTATATAAATAGTTAATAAATATATTCAAGAAATTTATATTTTTTAATAAATAATAATTGTTCAAGAATTAATCTTGTTTTTAAATATGAATCCATTTACTATTTTTTTTAATTTCATAATTTATATTTATATTTAAATTATGTTGTCTGTCACTTTCTGACACTACATGTACATGCACGCGTGTGTGTACAAAATGCGCATGCGCTAACAGATGATATCTGTAGTTTACGAATTGTCAGTATGGGTTAGAAATTGTATTTTATTGATATGCAACAAAATAAAATTAATTATTTTGTTAACTAAGTAAGAGTCTTCGTACGGGTTACAAGGCTGAAAATTTTTTTAAGCACCATGAGTGAACCTCGCGTCATTAAAGCTTTCGGCTCATCTTTTGTGGATAGATAGAGACGCCTTAGTATCGGCCCTACTATCCATCCACAACATATTTCTCCTCAAGCTGTAATGACGCGAGGCTCGCCCAAGATACATAAATAACTAATATATATATATATATATATATATATATATATATATATATATATATATATATATATATATGTATACGTGGTGGCCTTCTTTTTCCGTTGTTTTTCACGCAAAGAAGAAGCGCAGCAACATTGTAAAAGGATGGAAGCGAGTGTATGTGTGTGAGTGAGAGAGAAAGAAAGGTAGACTTTTACGGCAAAAGCGAAAAGAAAACTGAACGATAAAGAAAACAAGGGCAAGAGAGGACAGTATAGCAACAGTCATTGAGGAAGACAACTTTGTACACATAAAGAGACATATATATACACGCGGTTAGTACATAAATGTATAATAAAATACGTGCATGTATATACGAGCCGTGCGGAAAATGTAGGCCCTCACCTGGTTTTTGAAAGAAGCCAAAACTGTAGTTAATAGACAGGGCTATAGTAGCGGTAGACGTAGCGTAAGAGGAGGCTCGACTTTGTTGTCGAGGTTACCCAGGGAGTAATATAAAGAAGAGAGTGAAAGAGCGAAGGAAAGAATAAAAGAATTTATATATATACTAGGTTGTTCAAAAAGTTTTGAAAGCGACATCTATAGAGCAGTAGAAGAACCAACATTTTTACGCCATTTTAATATTTTATCTTTCATATAAACATACCAAAAGTTTCATTCCACTCTGTCAATTCATTGTTTGTTTACAAGCCATTTGAAGTTGACATGTCAGTGTATTTTTTTTACAATGGAAAAAACCGAATATCGTGCAGTGATAAAATTCTTTGTTTTGGAAGGTTTATCAGCAACGGAAATTCATACAAAAATTGTGAAAGTGTTAAAGGAATCTGCTCCTTCATTTCCAACTGTGCGTCGATGGGTTTTAGAGTTTAGACGTGGTCAAAAAAGCGTTGAAGACGATCCACGCTCAGGACGTCCAAAAAGTGCATCAACACCAGCATTCATAGCAAAAGTACAGGATATGGTTTTGGAAAATCGTCGACTGACCGAGAGAGATTTAGCAGAGGCCCTAGACATCTCATTAGGCAGTGTGAGTCATATTTTAAATGAAGTTTTGGGTTTCAGAAAGCTCTGTGCACAATGGGTGCCGCATTCGCTCACAATGGAACAAAAACACGTTCGAATGCGACTTTCTGAGCAACATTTGGAGCGTTTTCGAAAGGATAAAAAGGATTTTTTGCGTCGATTCATCACTATGGATGAGACTTGGGTCTACCATCATGACCCTGAATCAAAACAAGAGGCTAAAGAGTGGTGTCAACCAGGCACTTCGGCACCGAAGCGAGTTCGTGTCCAGAAATCGGCGAAGAAGGTGTTAGCGTCAGTTTTTTGGGATGCAAAAGGGATTTTGTTGGTGGATTATCTCCAAACTGGCAAAACAATAAATTCTGAATATTATTGTAACCTTTTGGACCAATTGGATGAAAAAATTAGTGAAAAAAGACCCGGTTTGCACAAGAAAAAAATCATTTTTCATCAAGACAATGCACCCGCTCACACAGCTCAAAAAACCATCACTAAAATAACCGAATTAAAGTACGAATTGTTGCAGCATCCACCTTATTCGCCTGATTTAGCTCCCTCTGACTTCTGGCTGTTTCCACACCTCAAGAAATTCTTTCGTGGGAAGCATTTTTCATCAAACGAAGAGGTTATAGCCGTCGTAGAGGAGTATTTTGCAGGCCTTGCAGAAAGTCACTTCCATGATGGGATAAAAAAGTTGGAAGACCGTTGGACCAAGTGTATTGAACTTATGGGAGATTATACTGAGCAATAAAAGTGATTTCACCAACAAAAAAAAGTATCTTCATTTCCGCTTTCAAAACTTTTTGAACAACCTAGTACACTGCCGTTTAAAAGTTTGGAAACACTATGATAATTTGAATGAAAACGACAATAAAACACGTAAGTCATGATATATTATATACTTAAATCTTAATCAAACGTTAGATTAACATTTAGTAAAAAATATTCAGTAAAAATAAATGCAAAAATAATATATCTCATTACCTTTGTGGTCATAAAACACGTGTGCCGGTCTCTATTTTGAAGATAAGGAATAACTGCTAAAAAATAAGTAATTTTGTTCATTATTGTTATAATGAAGGTCATAATAATCAATAAACTTCAATAATAACGTGTTTATTTTAAGATTTATTTACGGTATTTTTTTTAATCTAATAAAAATCGGGTGTTTCCAAACTTTTGAACGGTAGTGTTTATCGTACAGATCGCGTACCTTCTTTAAACTCCATAAGCCGTCACTTTTTACATGTACACGTACACGCACACTTTGTAAAAAATTAACCTCGAGCTTGTAAAAGATTTACAATGGCATTCGTTTTCCTTCTCTCTCTTTCTCTCTCTGTTTCTTCCTCTCGCGAGTCTTTGTAAATGTCGATGTACCCAGAGAGTGTTTACTTATGTACGCAACGCGAAGTTTAGCGTGTCAATTTTATTTTCAATTTTTTTTTCTTCTCTGGGTTTTTTTTTTTCTTATGATTGACGTGTGTGCTTTATATAAAGCGCCTTGACGCGGTTCACTAACCTTTCAAGTTTTTCATTACTAGAGTTAACAGCTTATATTTTGAGCAACCTGCGAAGTTTAAGACGATTTTTTGTTTTATTTTTTTTTTCGAATTGAAGCTTCTGCCAAAGACAAAATTTAAGAAACCGAAATATCGATTTGTGTAATTTTTTATTTATCGTATTTTTGTTGAGAAAAACATATATAACCATGGGTTTCATTGTGTATTTTTTTGGTTAAATTCGTAATCATAGAACAATACATTCTCATTATTTATAAGTTGCAATATTATCTTATTTTTACAATGAATATTGTATCAGAAATTTGACTGCGCAGCATTATAAGAATAAATTAATTGAAGATTCCTATGACAGAAAATGAGATACTAAATAATTATTACGAAAGAAAAAAGAGTAAGTAATAATTGATAAAATTTTAATTGAGATTTTAAAAAAGTCAGTGAAATGGTTGGTAAACATCCGATCTATTATATCAGTTTCTTCGGTTGCTTAAAATTTAGATAATTGTGTTGAAAGTCATATTAATCAATGATCATAATACTATAATCTTAATCTACACGTTTATGTTATTCATGTGAATTGAATGAGGTTTATTATTCATGACAAAAATGTACATGTACAATAATTTTATTGCATCAGTTTTAATCTTTATGTAAAAGAACATTGGATATATTAATGGAAAAATTGGATATATTATGACAACGATATTAACCTTATTTTTTATCAATCAATTAAATTTTCTTTTTATATTTTTTTTTTTACATTATATAAAAAAATCAAATTTTACTTAATGAAAAACAAATCATTGGTTTTAAAAATTTAAATTTTGCCATAAACGGTGATATGTGATAAACGCAATAAACGACTAAAAATTACTTCCAAATTAAATATTTCAATTTTCGTACATATTAATTTTGAATGCTAAAAAAAAAAAAAAAAAAAAGTCAACCGCAATTAGATACTCATTCTGATAGATTCAAGTTATACCGAGCGACTAATGGTAAAAATAATCAAACTATCTATGAAAAGGACAATGAGGATGGCGTCGCTTCTCTCGACTCTCGCGCACGGAAAAATCATGTCGTTGATAAATCTATGCGATAAATTAACGCATCGAACGGACATTTCCACTTTAAACCGTAAGCGTAAACGCTGTGGGTGCGGTCTATGGATGCGCTAGAGATCCGATCGAAGAGATGCGTATCGAAAAATATGATATCGAGGCAATGCGAATCGTAGCGCGAGCAACTGCGGTTGCTTCGAATTAATAACAGCGGGGATGGTAGGCGGGTCAAGTGAGTTTTGTTAATTTTATTATAAATTTCAAGCTCGAGTGGTTGTTAAATCGTTAATTTAATAATTTCGAAACGACCGACTGGATTATTTGTTATTCATCGTCGATGCAATTTTTAAAAGGATATTGTGAAACGATCGACTCGCATTGTGCAGTATAAGTAACGAAACGGGAATTATGATTTTATTATACCGACTTCCATTATCGTTGATTAATAGATTTAAAATAATATTATTAACTTAAAACGTTATCGCATTATCGCCGGTAAACTATTATTTTACATTTGCCAATTATGCGCCGATTGAGCAAATTAAATTATTTAAGTTCAATACGATTAACGATATTAAAATACTCCTCGTAATAAGCAACGATGAATTATCTCAACGAACTACATAACTGCAATAAAAAAGATGATTAACGCGACTGATGAAACGATAAAGTAAACAAAATTCATCTAACGGTCTATTGATAAGACAACGTATACTCAATATAAATACAAGTTTACGAACATCAAAGCACCCGGGCGATAAATTTGCGCGACGTCATGTTTATTTTCGGAGCGCGAATCTGTCTCCGTATTTGGATACCGAGCGACGCTTTACACCAGAGGCTTTCTTCTTCATCTTCTTCTACAGTCTGTCAAGTAAGAGCGTGGTCGACTTCACCGTCAGGTAATGGACGATTTTGCTCTAATTCTTTCGCGAGCCAATAGAGAAAAGCTTTGTCCTTCATGCATTATCAACAAAGATTCAGTTGTCGTTGATCTTTCAAAAGAGAATCACGTTAAACGCCATGAGTGCTAAGTACGCGTCGTGCTACAAGGCTGTGTTCCTTTGCATCCACCTGAAAGGTCCCGAAATGTCGCAATCAGCGGCTGCTAAATATATGAGAAAGTCGAAGGCATTTGTACAGAAGTGGATACAGCGATATAAAGTGGTTAAAAATGTCGATGATTTACCAGAACCTGGCTCGATAGAAAAAGTGAACAAAAAAGATGAAAAAAGAATAGTGAATCTGTTTTCGCGGAATCCTGCTTTAACACTGCGGCAAGGACAAGCAAAATTAATGGCAAAAGGTTTAGATACATCCTACGAAACTATCCGAACCCATCTTCTTACTCATCATCTGAAATGGCGCAACACGATGAAGAAGCCTCTGTTGACTGAAAAACATGTGACAAAGCGACTCGCTTGGGCGCATGAGAATATTGATAGAGATTTTGAAAATGTCATTTTTACTGATAAATGTTCTATATGGGCACGTTCTGTCCTCACGCGAGCCTAGTCAACTTCCACCAATAGGCTTGTTCAGCGGACCGTAAAACATGGAATAAAGGTGCATCTTTGAAGCTGCTTCTCAAAGCAGGGATTTGGCACTTTGCACCTCTTTACTGACAACCTAAGTGCCGAGAAAATGATAAAAATCTACAAAAAGGCTTTACTGCCATCTGCTAAAAGATGGTTCATCACAAAAAATGAAGATTGGATTCTGTAGGAGGACAACGATCCTAAACACCGCAGCAAGCTCTGTACTCAGTGGGAGACTCAATCTGGCATCGTTACATTGGATTGGCCGTTGCAGTCGCCCGATGCAAACCCTATTGAAAATGTGTGGGCATATATTAAACGGAAGCTTCGTGGAAGACGCACATACACTTTGAAGCAGTTGTCTTACGAAATTCGTCGGATCTGGAGATCCTTGCCACTAGAATACGCCGTCGAATTAGTAGAAAGCATGCCTCGGAGATGCCAGGCAATTATCGACGCCGGTGGTGACTGGACACATTATTGACTGAATTGCATCATTGTTTGTAATGTGTACAATGTATATATAAATATGAAAGTTTCATCAAATAAATTTTTTTATAAATTAACACGACCACGCTCTTACTTGACAGACTGTACTTCTTCTACTTCAAGATCATCGCGGCTTGGCTCGGTTGCAAATAGTGTCACAGCCGAGTTTAAATATATATATATATATATATAATGTGTAAGTCCAAGCAAGAGTCACGACCTCGCACTTGATGTGCCATCTGCCTTTTCCGGTAGTTTGATCAAGCTAACGATTTGCGTGCAGGAGCGTTGCAATTTTTTTTTCTTTAATGATAACTAATTGTTTGAAATGTTTGTTGAGAGAGATGGGGGGGAGGGAGAGTATTACGATTGTTGTAACAATTTTAAAGAATTTTTTTTATTAGTTTTGAAAATTATGAAAATTATTTTAAACATAAATATTAACGAAAGAATTATTGATATCGATTAAAACTTTAGAATGTAAAAATATATCTATTTTTATTATTAAATTCATAGAATATTATTCAAGTTTTTTAACTTTTACTAAAACATAAACTTAAGATGATTAAATATAATATTTAATTTAAATTATGACCCAAATAAACAAAAAAAAAAAAACTAAGACATATTAAAAAAAAATCAACAAATCATTCCGCAGAATAAAATATCAAACGCGAATAATACGATCAAAATAAATTGTAAATGTTTTGATTTTATTAATTTATATACGTAAGCGTATAAAATACAACATAAAGAATAATTTAATAATCAAATTAAAAAAAAAAAAAAGAAAAAAAAGAAGCCATTTAAAATGGATTAAACTAAGTCCGTGAACGCAATAAATTAACATGCGCAGTGCACACGATGACGAAGCGATGGAAAACCTTATTGCCTGATAAAAAAAAATTGCAATTGTGCTTAGACTTCCACTTAGACGACAAAAATAAAACGTTCTTAGGGGAGGTTCTCATCAAGCACGACCAAAAAATCGATTTTTTTTTTTTTTGCTTAAAAAGTTGGCAAATGTCTCGTAGAATACGCTCGTGAAACCCGTTTTGCCGAATTCAATTTATTTTTAAAGTTATAGTCAAAAAACCGAAGTCGTTTTTTTACGTACTAAATCGCGTAGTAAAACTTTAAACGCGTTTTTCTCGAAACCATGTTTTTTGAGACGGGCGGCAAGATATCTCAAAAACTATTATAGATATCGAGATGAATTTTTTTTTATTTTAAAGGTAATTAAATTTGCTGGATCTTGACCTAAAATCATAATTTTACAATGATTATTTTTATTGTTATTGCACTTTTTAGAGCAAAAAAAAAAAAACAAAAAAAAAATTTTTTTTTTGCAAGTCCGCCATTTTGTTAATTTTTAACTTTTCTTCGTGATTTTAGTTCAAGATCCAGCAAATGTCTTCTAGTTTATAAAAAACTTTGATTTTTTGATTTCAGACAAAAATTGGATGAGTTACCTTGCCGCCCGTGGAGGTGTCTTTTTTTACGATGACTATTTTTCAATGCATATAACTAATAAACTATTCGGTATTTTTGTTAAAAAAAATTTGTAAAAGTAGTTAATAACATACTTAATAAGTACCAAAAAACTCGACTACTTTATTTATTTCCTTCCATGAGAAAAAAAATCGCGAAAATCACGTAATTTTTGGGTCGCTAGATGAGAACCTCCCCTTAAATGTTCGTTAAATTTTTAAAATAGCACCGATAAATAAACGAATATATAACAGTATATGATATATATTATGTTTGTAGGTCAAAGTCATTCAAAATTAACAAAAGTTTTTTATATTAAAGATAAAAAATTTAAGAACAAATTATTCAGCTTTTATATATTTTTCATGATTGTAAAAAAAAAATTTTCCACGAGTTTTCGTCTTTTCGGTCAAATTATTTATATATATATGCGTGCGTGCGTGCGTGCGTGCGTGCGTGCGTGTGTGTGTGTGTGTGTGTGTGTGTGTGTGCGTGCGTGTGTGCGTGCGTGTGTGCGTGTGTGCGTGTGTGCGTGTGCGTGTGCGTGTGCGTGTGCGTGTGCGTGTGCGTGTGCGTGTGCGTGTGCGTGTGCGTGTGCGTGTGCGTGTGCGTGTGCGTGTGCGTGTGCGTGTGCGCGCGTGTGTGTGTGTGTGTGTGTGTGTGTGTGTGTGTGTGTGTGTGTGTGTGTGTGTGTGTGTGTGTGTGTGTGTGTGTGTGTGTGTGTGTGTGTGTGTATTTTAAGATCGTATTGTATAGACATCCGTGACGTAAATTTTATAAGAACATGTTAGGATTAAAATACATATTTACGTTTGGAGTTATACTCTTAGATTAAATGTGTATGTAATAATCTAAATTAAAGTTACCAAAATATTTTTTGGAATGAATGGCTTGGCTGAAAATTATTTTAGACTGCCAAAATTCACATGACGCGCTTAATGAAATTTCAAAAAGGAAATCATTGATACATTAATTTAAAAATCTATTTTAAAATAACAACACGTTATATACCAATTTTAGATTTAAGCTGTAAATGTTGAGAATTTCTTAAACAATTTTCAAAATATCGAGCGGTTAATAATATTATTATAAATATAAATTCGATTATAAATTTCTGTCTAAAATTAGAAATGTTTAAATGTATTTGTTTATTTTTATTCAGCTATAAAGTACATGTAATTAGAGATTAGCTTATGAATACTCTGATAAAACTAATGAAATTAAAAAACATATTTATTTTAAATCTATTGCAATCGTTTTCCATTTGCGTTTCTGTTTCAATACATAACTTTCAATGCGTAATAATTAAATTTTCTGCAAAGTGAAATTAACAGTATATTAATGAAATATTACAATAAATTTATAAAGTTTAATTTTAAATGAGATTTAAATATTATTACTTAAAAAAGAGATCAATATATATGCTTAAATTGCCAAGCGTGTGTAATGAAAATACAAAGGAGTGAAGACGAGAACGTAACCGATAAAAATGAAAATTTAAGACGTATAAAAAAGAAAGAGTCAAAACATGTTTTACAAAGCCATCGTAGAGAAAATCCAACGCTTTATCTATAACCTCAAAGAGCATTAAAGATAAGAAAGCTGAATATCATCTTTTTCTCTATCCTTCTTTCTCGTATGTATATATATATATATATATATAATACACGCGCATGTGTGCAAACAGTGGTGTTCTTTTAAACCCATGTATAATACTATTTGTCTGGTTTATTTTCTAGTATAGAAATTATGTATATATGACTAAGAGTTAAATGCTAAACGTTATTTTAATTTTTATTTTTTGTTACTTTTGAATCACGATTTTGTTATTCGATTTATACACAGTGTGTCCCGAGGAAAACGGAACTTTTTCAAAACATCGATTTATATTGGCGCCACCTATTGGTGGATGTTAGCAATGGAAAGGTCCATTCTTAACTGACATCCTGTCAAAATTGAATGACATTTGGTTCAATGGAAACCAAAATATCGCGCTCAAAGTGACAGTGTGTTTGTGGCATCGGTCGAAAAATGAACTTCGAACAAAGAGTAAATATTAAGTTCTGTTTTAAACTCGGTAAATCCTTTACTGAGACGCATAATTTGCTGAAACAAGTTTATGGCGATAATTGTCTATCCCGTACCAGAGTGTATGAGTGGTATAAGCGGTTCCAGGAAGGTCGCGAAGACATTCAGGACGACGAACATCCAGGTCCTTCGAATACCTCCTTCGGTTACTCAAAGCAACATTGAAAAAGTGCGTGAATTTATAAAAAATGAGCCAAAATCTTCATTGCGATACATGGAAATGGAATTGAATATGTCCAAAAATTCAATTCATCGCATTTTGACCGATCATTTGAATCTACGGAAGGTGTGTGCACGCTTTGTTCCACACAAATTGACCGACTACGAAAAATTGCTCCGAATTCAACATTGTAAGGATTTGATTTTGAATGAGTCAAAAAAGGACCCAAACTTGAAATATTCAATTGTGACTGGTGACGAGATATGGTGTTTTCAATATGATCCCGAAACCAAGCGTCAAAGTGCTGAATGGAATGGGCACCCAACCGAGCCCAATCCGAAAAAAAGTCGTCTTGAAAAGTCAAAAGTGAAGACAATGTTGATTTGTTTCTACGATTCGGAGGGTATTATTTATCATGAATTCGTTCCACTTGGTCAAACGATTACTGCTGTGTTTTATTTTGGTGTTATGAAGCGTTTGCTCAGCCGTATTTGTCGTGTGCGGCGGCCACAGTACCGTGAAAAAGGGAGCTGGCGTTTGTTGCATGATAATGCCCCGTCTCATCGATCGAACTTGATCACGGATTTTTTTATCAAAAATTCCATTTTAACCATCAACCATTCACCGTACTCGCCGGATTTGGCTCCGTGCGACTTCTACTTGTTCTCCAAATTGCACTTGCCTATGAAAGGAAAACGTTATGCCGACGTAGAGGCCATCCAAAGAGCGACGACCGACATACTAAAGTCGATGGATAAAAATGATCTCAAAAACTCATTCGATATGTTAATTGATCGTGCAAAACGTTGTATTGATGCGGAAGGAGACTATTTTGAATAAAATAAATGAGATTTGCCGGAATATTGAGTTTTTGTCTTTATTTTGAAAAAGTTCCGTTTTCCATGGGACACACTGTGTACATATCCATATCGCTCTTGTTTTTTCCTCTATCGAACATTGTTTACGCACTCTATATTTGTAACGAACGAAAATTTATGCGTCTAATGAGGAAAATAAAAAATGCTTTATCTTCCATATGGGTAGGTATAGATCCATGTCTCATCTCCCGTAATAATGCGTTCCATGACGTTCTGGTAGTCAGAAAGCATCTCTTCGCACACATTAACACGACGCTCTTTTTGAAAAAAATTGAGTGTTTTTGGAACGAATCGAAATTTGATGCGTTTGAGACCCAAATGATCTTTCAAAATTGCTTGAATCGATCCAAATGAAATGCCAACAGTATCAACAAGGTCTCTGATTGTTAACCGACGATCTTTGAGTACAAGGTTTTTGATTTCTTTGATGTGTTTCTCATCAGTTGATGTCGATAGTCGTCCTGGACGCTCTTTGACTTCGACGCTGTCTCTGCCTTCTTTGAACTGTTTTTACCACTTGCAAACATTTCTTTCCGACAAATTCTGCTCACCGAAGGCCTTCTGCAACATTCTGAACGTTTCTACACAAGAAATTTCATTTCGAAGACAAAATTTAATGCAACTTCTTTGCTCATTAAAATCTGACATTATAAACATCGCCGAAATCACTTTTTAATGTTGAAAAAACGAGCGTCACTTGCAAACAAATGAATATATTGACATGAAATTTGACACAGATGTCTCTCACAGTGCTACCAACTTTAAAAAAAAAGTTTCGTCAAATCGATAAACCCGCGAAATTTAAATTGAAAATTGCTCTTACTTTTTGATCATAGTAGTAAAAAGTTTCAATAAACTAGTCACTTTATTACAAATTTATTTTAAAAGTTTTCTTAAGACTCTTAATAAATTTATCAAATAAAGTTGCAAATTTCAAAGAGATGGAAACTTATAATTTTATGACTTGCAATAGTTATGTTTTATTTAAAAAACAAAATAATAATAATAATAATATTGTAAACTTTTAATAGAAAAGATCTAGTAGATGTTAATATTGTACATCGTGAAGTGTACGTTATTTAACTATCTAAAATTTTACATTATCGATACGAATCCATAAATTTATTGTAAAAACATCATAGATTTGTAAGTTTAAGATATTTTTTATAAAAATATCTTTATTTTTACAAGGAACATTAAAAATAACGCAATTGAAACTTCTTACTTGAGAATATTTTTCGTTTCCAAGAATCTAATACCGCCAAATGCCATTATAAAAGTTAGCACGCAATGTGAAAAAAAACGAAAGATAATAACGCTACCGTGTCTAGAAAGTGTATGAATTTTAATCCACCTTTAACGATATCGACAAATTGTACGGAAAACGAAAAGAAAGGAAGCAACAAAACGATACACAACTTCAACGTGTATGCATCGTCCTAAATTCCAAATAACAGAACTCCTCTCTTTAACGCCCAGCTTCCATATATATAGAAGAGACAGGGACGGATGCTCTACGTGTCCGATGAACGTCGGGTTCGAAGGTAAGCCCGTGCGTCACACGCGCTTCCCTCTCTCTCTCTCTCTCTCTCTCTCGCTCACTTTTTTTTCTATCTTCCTCGGTCTTTCGAGTTTCTCTTGTCTCATTCACGCTAATTGTATCCCTCCCTCACGGGCGAGCTATATTGCACGGACGAACGCGGGATCGGCTTTTACGTAATGCTGTCGCGCGTATAAAATCACATTTTATGTAACGAGCTTCATAGAGATACAGATAGAGATAGAAAGTGAACATACGATATACACCATGCCCGCGTTGACGTCGTTTCCTCTATGCGTTTTACGGACACGTTGCGCGCGACGATCCTTTCTTTATTCTTTCTCTCTTTTCTCTCTCTCTCTCTCTCTCTCTCTCTTTTATTTATTTTTTTTTTTGTTAACAGTTTTCTTTTCTCCTTCCGTGTTGAGCTTTATAGTATTCGATTGCACAAATCGGTGACAATACGATGTACGTACGAACAAAATATACTATTTTTGTATCCTATTTTATATGTATTACATTGGGATTGCATACCAAAAGTATAAAAAAGAATATTAGAAGAATGGAAAATCAAATTTAATATATTCTTCGTCATCGAAAACCTTGAGTTATCGATCTAATATTATGTGCCGTTGCGTATGACGACAGCCATTTCAAGGAGACGAAATCGTCGGTGCATTTTATCTTGTTTTTTTTTTTTTTTTTGTTCGTTCGTTTTTGCGTTACCTTCGACTTTGTTTGAACGCCTCGGATGCGATACAAAAACTGATGTTGAAAAAGGTCGCTGCATCCACGGATTAAGCTATACGGATGAAAGAGAATATTTCATAAGGTAGCGTGTATATATAGCGTTTTGATATATATTTTTGTCTTTTTCTCTTGACGTTTTTAGCAGTCGAGCGCTTAGTTTGAGCATCTAAAATAAATAAAATTTTATTTTTCACTTGTTTACCGCTGTTTTGAATAAGTCGTGGCTTTGCTAACGCGTTATTGCCGTTTTACTTGTTTAAAGAAATTCCGAATAATTGTTTGATTTGATATTCGATCCTATAACTTAATGAAAATTTTATCTTTCCGCGTCCTTTTGATTTTCTTCAACGCGTTAGAAATCAAAAAAAAATAAACCACTTAACGCTTTGACGCTTATTTATACAAAACATCGAATGCATTAAAAAAATGCACGATACGAGAGAGTTTCCTTAATTTTTTTACTCATTATTCTCGTTTCTATATATATATATATATAAAATTTTTTTTTATTTTATTTTGATCAACTGAAAACAAAGAAACAAGATCGAAGCTATCGTACGCGTGAGTTTGTTTTTGGCTTATTAGCGCAAACCGATGCTCAACGAGTGCACAGTAATGCAAAGCGAGATTTATTTGTGTTTATGTACATAGCAAGCCTCTATTTACAAGGCGCGCCTGCAACTTACGCGCTCTCGCGCACTTTACGCGTTTCTACGCGTTTGCGATTCCTTTTGTTGCAAAGCGCGATTATTAATTTGCCATTCGGGGGACAGAGTCGATATCATCCATACGTTATTCTTAATTTTAAGCATATGCATACTTTTATTCACATTCACATTATCCGTGTAATCTTATTCACAAATATAACAAGCGTTCGCAATCCACGATACGAAACGATGACAAAGTTCGATTGAATAATTATATTCGTGCTATTGGAAAAGCAAAAAAAAAAAAAAAAAACAAATCAAAATTATCTATGTCTTGTTATATCTCTTTGTTTAAAAGGAAAGACAAATATTTATACTACATGGACAGCTCGAGTGATAACAATTACTTACTATAACTCGAATATGTATCGAAAAATAAAGGATATGTAGAGCGACGATAATTGGTAACCGTAAACCAAGATAATTTATATATACAGAAATATATATATATATATATATATATATATATGTAAATTACACGTATCGTTAATCAAAGATTTCCATGAGGATTCGGTTACGGTAAAATATATTTCGTTATTGAATTACAGTTTATACGCGCGCAGTACAACGCGAGTATATATTGATCGACGAATAGCTAAGCAAGGACGGACGGGATAATAAAATTTCGAGTCATTGAATTTTCAATGCGCGATCGTTTTTCTATTTTCTTATTCTACTTTAAAATTGCTTTTAGCGAACAAAAGTCGTTGTGTTATATCCTCGATGGAAAAATATCAAGAAGTTACGAGGTTATAACGGCAGCTGTTTTTTTTCTTGACTTTTACACAGTCGCGAATTTTCCACGATGAGTTTTTAAGATTTGTTATCGTACTAGCAATCAGTTTTTTTTTTTTTCATAAAATTACTTAAAAAAATCTATTATTTCGGAGCGATTAAAAACTAAACGATTACGTTTTTGTTGTACAATTATTTCGTTTAAAAATTTGAATGCATTAAAACTTGATTGTCGATTTTGTTACTGACTTGATTGAAAATTTATTTTTAGAATAAAAACATGACAAGAATAACTATTTTAAACAATAGAGCTTCGGTAGATCGATAAAAGCTTCAAAAATTTACCTCCGCTCTGTAAAATTTACTAAAATTTATCGAAAAATTTTTTATCGCGAAATATATTTCAAAAGCCACGCATAGAACTAAACGATATATCGACGCTTTCAATCTCTTATACTTTACCTCAAAAAATATAATATATTTATATCATATCAAATGTAAAAGGATACGGTTTATGCGTCGTTATTCCGTAAAGAAAGGAGCATAAAAATCAAAAAACATCAAATGGAGAGAAAGAGAAAGAGAGAGAAAGAGAGAGAGAGAGAGAGAGAGAGAGAAAAAAAGTAAGAAAGGCATAAGAATGTATATATCGTGTCAAGGCTAATGTTTATGGATTGGGTAATATACGGATACGGAGGAAGAGAGGAAAGAATCATTCGTTGCACGTCGTGCACGAGACATGCGTGTGTTTATCGACTGGATTCGTATATTGAGTTCCCTTCTTCCTCTTTATCTCGGCCATCGTTTGCTTCCCTATACTTTTTGCGCTTTCCTACTATGCATACATACACATGATTTTTTTTTTTTTTTTTTTTTTTTTTTTTTTTTTGCTTTATATTTCAACTTCCTTTGCGTTTCATTTTGTGCGCAAGTTTGTATGCTTGTATGCTTCATGGACATTTATTCGGAATATCATCGGTTGTTATACATCAGCAGTTTTAACCGCTATCCAATGCAAAAAGAACAATCGAGCTTATGATTTAAATGTCTTGCAGATTATTTTGGAACGTTAAATATTGATGGAGAACTGGGTGATAAAGTTAAATCCAAAAATGTACTAAAATTTTTTCGCCATTAAAAAAAAAAAATTGCGTTGCTCGTAATAAAAGAATTTGAAATTTGATTTAACGTTACGGCAACCTTATTATTTTCCAACGAGGATGACAGACTTGCGCCGTGACTAACAAGACAATTTACGTACACGTAACACCTAACGAATCCATATATACATGTATACATAGGTGTATACCATACACATGCATAACTCGTGCGAGCTTTGTTTTGCCAAAGGGGAACGAGGAGGAGGAAGAGGCGAAAGGGGAAGTTGTACATAAGGAGGAGTTCGGGATGTCGCGGCGATTGAATTTCTTTCGCGAGTTCTCTCTCTCTCTCTCTCTCTCTCTCTCTCTCTCTCTTTCTCTCTCTTTGCTTGAAACGCGACGCCGGTGTGCCGAAGCTTTAGAAAACTTTCGGAGCGCTGCTGCAACGCCGTGTGCAACGTTTCTCTGCACTTGTTTTTTTTTTTTTTTTTTTTTTTTTTTTTTTTTTTTTTTTTTTTTTACTTAACTCTTTTCTGCAGGTACGTGTATTCCTCTACTTCTTGGCATTTTTTTTACCCTCTTTCCTTCAAGCCAAGAAGACATCTCAAATTTCTTGGCCCGTCTGATGTCTTTATCGCGAAGTTGAATGATTTATTTACGAATGAATTTTCGTTGATACGTAGATGGAGGGAAATTGAAAGCAGTTTGTAATAAATTTATTTTTTCTTCGAGGTTTTTTTTGTAGGAAATTCAACGGTTTCTTTACTGAATGCAGTATGCATTATGTTAAAGAGATTAGTGGAATTAAAGAGGTTAGCGAATAAAGGAAAGTTAATGAAAGCTTTAAAGTTTCATTTTTCTTTTATACAATTAGAAAAGGAGAGAACTGAATAACAAAGATTTTATTCCTTTGTACGGTATAATTGTGTTTATTTCAACAAAGGCGTAATCTTAGTCATTATTAAAGTACGTCGGTTTACGCAACGATAAAAAAAAAAAAATATACATAAAACTATATGTCGAAGTTGACATTATTTTTTTAATTTATCTTTAAAGAATTAATTTGTTTAAACATTTCGAATGTTATATTTAATAAATTATTTTATTTTAAAAATCAAAAGGTTCGAATTTCATTTTGTAAAAAATTTCAATATTAAATTATTTTTTTTTCTTTCAATATGATTTTAATGATTTTGATATAAAAAATGAAAATTGTTGTTTTATTTTTATGTAACAAAAGCTTTCATTACTTACTGTTGTCGTTTATCAATATCCGATAATATCATGATAATAATATTTCATGACTTACCTGAAACATAAAAGAAAATAAATGTTAAAAAATAATAAAATCATCATATGTCTTTTTAAACGGTTAATATAATATAATTCATTTTTATATCTGAATGGGAAATAACTTTGATATTGAGATATCGAAGATAATGCAGATCCCTACTGTGACGACGTCATTCTTCATTCTATTTTAATTTTTCAAAGAATTCTAAATTAGCAATACTCTTAAATAATATCGCGACTAGCGATTATTTTTTTCGTAATCGCGCACAAACAATGAACAGTTTTATTTTAAACACAAAACAAAAACCGTAATTTACAAAGGCTGGAAATCCTCTTTTTATCTGTGAAAAAAAAAACCGAAACGCAAACATTTTTAGAAAAAGAAACAAAAAGAATAGACACTAATCAAGGCTTTCGCTTTTAGCGTTCGTAATGATTAAAAAAAAAGATAACAGAACTTGCGCGCGCGCGCACACACGCACACACGTAGTACTAAATACAAAGAAAGAGAGCGCATTCGTGCAGTAATAATCAGTGCGAACAGTCCGCGAGCGCGTGTATACACACATACATGTAAGAGCGATATACTTACATACACATATTCATCGCTTTCAAGCCATCGCAAGCGTAGCGTATACGCAGGCACGTATATACGTATACACACGCGCGTATATATAAGCAACGGGAGATGTAACCGCGGGTAGGAAGGAGGCGAGAAACGGTCTTGTGCCGATACTCGCAGCGAGTGTCACAGCTGAGCGGTCGAGCCCACACAGCTGGGAGACAAGATGGCGCAGAACAGCTGATCGCTTTGGTTCGGCGCTTGCGCCCTCGTCTCCTCGGCAACCGAGGTCTCTTTTCCGCCGAACCTCACCGCAATGTGTGTGTGTGTGTGTGTGTGTGTGTGTGTGTGTGTGTGTGTGTGTGTGTGTGTGTGTGTATATATATACGTGTGTATGCAGTCCTCTCTCTTTTTCTTTCCTCGTGCGGCTCGCACTGATCGTGTTTCACCTCGGATCCGTCGGCGTGTACAGCAGGTACGCGTGTTCGAAGAGAAGTGGAGTGGGGAAGAGGAGGGAGAAAAAATATGATAGGTGAGGTAACTTTACTGTCCCTTTCGATCTTCGTGGCTTTTGGTTTTGCACGTAATTGGAGATATCTGATTATTAGTATGACTCTCGCATCGATTGTAGATATATACATTATATGGACACGTGCGGGCTAAGCAACGACTGTTTTGACCTTTTACTCTTTGATGATTTTACTTTAAATATGTAAATGAGAAACTATTCGAAAAATATTTAATGAAACAAGATTAAATCTTCGCTTTAAATATTAATAATTATTTTTACGACGGGATGTTTGTCATACAATAAAGATATAACTTTTTAAGAGGAATCGAAACCCAAAATGTTAACGTAGTAACATTAACTTAAAACTATTTATCGTTAAAATTTCACTTACAGCACTTTCTAATGTCAAATTAAACGAAATGTTTCACCGTTCAGCCGTTGTCTGCGATCAATATTTCATAGCAAACCTGGAAATTTTATTTAAAAAATTTCATTTTTTTCATGAAAAATCAATTGTCTTTGAATAAAACTTCTTTATTTGACATTCATTGCTATTTTTAAGGATCAAGCCTTGATTTTTAATAATTTCAATTTACGTAAATTTTCTCATTACAGCAAATTTTTAATTTCGATATAATTAATAATTTCCAAAATAATAATTAATCGGCATTGAAACTTTTAATCACTATTATTATAAAATGTGAAACTTTGTTACATTGTCGAAATATTAAATTTTATTAATTAAAGTACTTTTCAAATTAATTATTATATCTCTGATAAAGCTTATCAAATCAGTGATTGTAAAAATAAAAGCAATAAAATTTAATGAATTTCAATATTGATTTTCATTAATTAAATATGAGTATTTATATTGGTTTGTTAACAAAACGCAAAGAAAAACATTATTTCTTACAAATCTATCTTATTCATGAATAATTGGAAACTCTATGAACGATGTAACTTTTACAGTATCAAAATTAATTTCAAACGAGAAAATAATTTGAAGTAAAAGCACAATCAGTATTCTGAATTTACTTTTTAAAAATTCATTATAAAATGTTTAAAATACAGCAATCGTAAATCATTTTCCAATTCTTTCCTCCTGAAATAATTAATTATATCGGTTCAACACTCAATGAAATAGTGAAATTTCAATTTTACAAACGTTTGTCAAGAAATCACACGTTAAACTTCAACGACATAAAAAAGCGACTCGTAAGAACTTTTAAAATTTACGCAAAACAAGCCCTTATTCCTCCTAGTCTTAAATAACAAGAAAAGAACCAAAAAAAAAAAAAGAAAAAAAAAGAAAAATCGACGTTCCGTTAAAATACGCAACCATGTGTGTCTGCACGTACTTCGTGCAGCAACAGGAGAATCCATACACATAACGCGCAAACCGACTCGAATAGATATCGTTGGAGAAATCGAGCGAATCCGAAAGAGCGAGAAAGATATATATATATATATATATATATATATATATATATATATATATATATAGAGAGAGAGAGAGAGAGAGAGAGAGAGAGAGAGAGAAAGAAGCTTAAGAGCTGATCTATTTCCAGAGAAGAAGAGGAGGAGGAAAGTATCATGGACGAGCGCAACCACTCGCCCGTCTCGGCACCAAAAAAGGACGAGTTAGTCGCGCTTGCATATCCCGCGAGCTCCGGGAAACGCTGGCCTCGATAACCTCGAGGGAAAAAGGTCGCTCCGCTTGCGTCGTCGTCGCGCTTTCCGATGGAAAATTTTCGTTGCTAGTATACGTATAATATGCTTTATATAAGTTATTCGACTCAACTTCGCGATGGACAAACGTCGCGCTCGTTATAACGACGGTATATACAATACGGTTGTTCGGAGCGGCTTCGAAGCGTGAAAAATTACGAGGGACTTTCGAGGCGCGTATAACCTTGAATTGTTAATTTAAATTTACTGTAACAATTGAACGTTAATTTAAATGGGAACGTTGAATAAGTTGTTATTTATATAAATATATGTTATTTTTATCCTAGAATTATAAGCCTACGAATTTCGATACGAAAGAATTATACATTTGTACAAAATTTCAATTATTTTCATTGTTTTACTCGTTAAAAGTTGTATCGCTGTATTTTGATAAATTCAAATGTACGTTCCTTCCTTCGATGATCGACGTCTGATTAAATCGATACTATTTATCTTTTATTAATTGTCCTCGTTTAGTATTGCTTTTAAAAGACAAACGATGCATCGTTGATATAAGTACACTTATTCAATACCGTATTTATAGTAGTTCACGTGTTTATTTACTTACTTAACTTATTTCTTTTATTTTTTTTACGACCGATAATTTTCATTTCTAAAAAATTAAATTTTGAATTTGTCATACTGTAAAATACTTTATAACATTTTACTAAAAATTTTTAACGTTCAATGGCTTGCATTCATTAATCAATCGTTAACAAAGCAATTATTAAACTACTTTTAATTCACGGAATAGAAAACTACTTAATGAAGCGATATAATGTATAAAAAAATCAAGGCAATAGGATCACTTGGAAAAAATACTTTACTCGAAGCTTTGTTATTATTCGATTACAAGTATTATATAGCAACCGTGCGATTATCAAAAGATAAAAGCTCGTACAAATACAGAGAGAGAGAGAGAGAGAGAGAGAGAGAGATTGAAAAAATTATAAATGCGCGTTTTGTTAACTAAGAGGTGTGGGACATAAAACTTTCACTTGTACGTTGTTGTATTGCAAAATTGCGAGTAAACAAGATAAGTCGCACGTCGTGCAATCGATTTACCACTGTTTTATTGAAGCTGATTTCTTCTCTTTGAAACTATTTACGATGAAAAATTATTGATAAATATAATGATAAATAAAAGCCTAAATTTTTTTTACATCCTATTTATTTATTGCAATATTTTATCGAATGATTTTTTACTTATTTTTTTTTTTTTAATTTAATTACATCGTTTGCATTAGAAACAATTAGTATTTATTTCGAAACGAACGTGTACCTTGTCCGACCTTCAACCATTAAATTAACATTCTAGAAGCTAAAACGAGATATCCCAAAAAAAGATAAATATATATCAAAAAAAGAAGAATCTAAGTCGAAGCTTATCGACGATTAGAATGTTTTTATATCGCCAAGTGGAACAGACATTGCAAATAAATAGGATCTTTTGTTGGAAGGAAATGTGGAGCAAGAGAATTATTAGGTGATCGAATGATAAGGTCGTTTGCGCAATAAAACATATATATATATACAGCCTGTCCCACTATCTAGTGAAAATATTCATAACGCCTGATGCAGGGAGAAATTTTATAAATAAAAAACCTTCTTACATTAAAATCGGTTGATTAATTACTATTTAATTAACAATAGATTAACGGCCAATCAGATTTCTTCGCGATCAAGTAGGCGGGCCTTGAGAGAAAAAAAACCAAAAAAAAAAAAACAAAAATGGGCGGAGCTTTCGATTTTCAACTATACATCGATATGCGGCGATGTGTGCGTCGCACTGCTATGTTATTGTTTATCCCCACACGCGAATTTTAATTCTGATCTTCTTTTGTCTTCTCATTCATCTTCTTATTCCTCTCATTTAGGCTATAGCACTGACGGTTTGGGTTCTAATCCCCAGTACAGATTTTTTTTTTTTTTTTTTAGCTATTGCAAGTCTTTGTAAAATTCAAAAAATTAAATTAAAGTTTTTCTAGATTAAGTTTTCATTCGTTTGTATGCGTCTTTAAATATGTGTTCAAGAAAATTATGAATTAAGTATTATAATTCTTTATTACAGTCAGTTGTTTCATAAATACAATAAAATTTTCATAAACTAAGATATTAAAATAATTAAAATTTTGTTTTCACACGAGATTTTAAGCTGTATACCATTATTCGTTACACCAAAAAAAAAAAAAAAATGCCTTTTAAAAAAATATTTAAAAAAAATTCATCGATGTTACAATTAAATAATAGTGTGTAAAAATCATAGTTAATTAATAATCTTAAGCATCAACAATAGAAAAAATTAAAAAACCTTTAGATATATTGGCTTTCGTCGAAATACATAAAAAAAGTTCTTTTACAGAAACTATGCGAATAAGTTAGTGCATTAAAAGTTACGAACTGAAAAAAATCATATCGTATTTGCTATAACTTTGAGTATTTCAAATTTAATTCGTTTAAATTATTATTTTATAAACGAAAAATTTTTATTTATTATGTTTCTTAATAATTTATGGAAAGTTAAAACAAAAAAAAAAATCTAAAATTAATCATTAAAACTATAAACGAAATAGAAAAAGATAAATTTTATTATACAATAATACAAAATATTATCAGTATTTAATTGATTTAAAAAAAATCAGGAAAAAATTCTAAATAATTAAATAAAGTATTATTATTATTATTATTATTATTATTATTATTATTATTATTAATTTCAAATTTAATTAAATTTAATTTAATTTAATTAATATTATTTTTTGAATATTACAAAGACTTGCAAAAGCTAAAAGCTAAAAAAAAAAAAAAAAAAAAAAAAAATCTGAACTGGGGATTAGAACCCAAACCATCAGTGCTATAGCCTAAATGAGAGGAATAAGAAGATGAATGAGAAGACAAAAGAAGATCAGAATTAAAATTCGCGTGTGGGGATAAACAATAACATAGCAGTGCGACGCACACATCGCCGCATATCGATGTATAGTTGAAAATCGAAAGCTCCGCCTATTTTTGTTTTTTTTTTTTGGTTTTTTTCTCTCAAGGCCCGCCTACTTGATCGCGAAGAAATCTGATTGGCTGTTAATCTACTGTTAATTAAATAGTAATAAATCAACCGATTTTAATTTAAGAAGGTTTTTTATTTATAAAATTTCTCCCTGCATCAGGCGTTATGAATATTTTCACTAGATAGTGGGACACGCTGTATATATATATATATATATATATATATATATATATATATATATATATATATATATATATACACACAGTTAAATCTTTACAATCAAAAGTACATTTAAACTATTTAAACGCGATTAAAATTTATTTTTAAAAGAAAATTGATAAGATTTTATTTTCGATATTTTTTAGGTTTGATATAAATCTTAAACCAAAGAGTTCTTACGTATCAATGCAAATCTTTTGATAAGATTGTTATATCCTTCGTATTCGTACCATTGTTTATAATTTATTATATATAGAATATTATCTGAAATAATGTTTTTGTAGGTCTCGCAGCAATTTTTTTTAACTCAATATAGACTACAAACAAATATTCTTCAGGTAAAAAAGTGAAAAAGTAGTTTTCCTTAAACCACTAACCTACAACCACATAATAATATAAAATTTCGATAAATTATAAATTATCCGTGTATTAAAAATAAATTTTTATATTTAACCGAAACGATTAATAAGCAGTTTCATGGCGTACCGATAAAAAATTATCAAAAGCTACCGAGAAATTATAAAATTTTTCAATTCGACGAATTACATTATCGAAAAATGAACTTGTTCCACTTTTCTTACACTCGTAAATTGCTCAATTTGCAGTTTTGTAACCGGCAACGAGAAAATAACCTAATGCCTTCGAGTTGTTTTAAATTCATTAAAATATTAGAAAGTATATATGCGATAAATACTGGTAAACGAATAAATTTTTCTATAATTTTCGGTATTATTTTTTTTAAATAGTTCACGTATTGCGTTAGATATAAAATTAGGCGTGTCATTTTGAAACGGGGTTTATCGAGTTTTTAAAAAATTGATGTTTCGAATAAACGAAGACAAAAAAAAAAAATTGGTATCGAATGTTATCTATTTTATCATCTCTACACGGCAGCGTAAAAATTCGCTTCGCTCTATTTTTTTCTTTTATACTTCCGTTTCACAATGCAATATTAAAAATACAAAAAAATTCTTATCTGTCGCAACGATAATTTGATATTCAACTCGAACGATAAATAAAAGACAAACGTTAACCAAGCCAAGTATTTATTTCACGAATAAGACGACAACTTCTCAAATATAAAATCCCGTAATCTTTTTTTTGCACCAAAACCTCGGAGGGTTTACGTAGAAGATGAAATTGGAGCCAATCCCATCGACTTCGTGATCGCGACAAGTTTCGGTATCGAAAATCGCGCTGTATACACAACGATGACCAAAAAGTTGTGTATCGCCACATGGTGTGTGTATGTGTATATACGAGTATATACACATAGATAAACCATATAAAGTTTACATATATATATATATATATATATATGGCCTTTCACTCGGGTTTAAGTTAGATAAGTTAGATATGTATATATGCATATAGCCTAGAAGTTGTAAGAGAGTAGCAAGAGCAAGCTAACGGCTAACTGTTTCGCGTGCGCCTATATGTACACAGAATTATTATATTCCATTTGAGATCTTACTCTCCATTAGTTCAGAGTCAATCTGTACCGAGCTAATACTATTTAAGCTACACTTACTTACTACTTTTAGCTAAATCGAATCTTTCTTTGTGCAAGCTTAAGCGATGATCACCTCGAATTGTGTACATATATACACGTATATATATATATATATATATATATATATATATATATATATATATATATACATATGTACGCATGTATACATTAACCTTAGTTTCGAAGGGCTACTACGTATACTTATCGGTTTATTGTTTAGCGAAGGCTGACGATGCGTTATTTATGGTCGCGCACGCCGAGCGCGCTTAACAATGCGCGTGCAATTTCACGTCCTCAGCTAATTGGCGCACGAATGTCGAAGAGAACGGTATTAACGTTCACGTTTGCATCTATATATGTATAAGTGCATATGTGTGTGCTTTCGATTTTGTTGGGAAACGGTTATGTTTAGTTTAAGTAGGTTAACGCAGGATTTCTATTGAAATTTTCGTGCTCTAGTTAGTTGTATTTTTTTTTTTTTTTTTCCTCAAAGTCTTTTCATATGTTAATGTCATTTTATTTCGTTTTTTAATGTACACTAATTTCATAGAGTGAAGTAATATTCTCGAGTGTGGTCATGCTTAATCAACTAAAAGGTTGATTAAAAAAAAAAAATAAATAAATTGTAAGCTCTAGATATTGTGTTTTACTTTTTTCGAATTATTCAATTATTATTCGTAACAAAGAAAAATGCTTTAAAGAAATCTATGACTCTTATGAGCATTAGCTGGAATAAAGACTAACATAAAAGATTTTCTCCGTTCGTCACAAAAGTCAATCGTCAACCTTGACGTTGTTAAATTAATGAATAAGAAATGAATATACCATATTCGACATTAGATAAAGCCTTAACTTCTATATTTTACAAATTCTTATTTTATTTTTTAAGTATGAAATCTAACTATTATTTATCGATACAAAATTTTCATCATTTTCATGATGTAATCTCGTTGAATTTTTACTATTAAGACCTTGAATAAATTCTCGCTGTTTCTTCAAAGATGGTAGTAGCAGTACTCCGTGCATAGAATTGCGAATGGTGACGCACCTGCAAGGAAGTACTGCATCTAACCTTAAATTTCAATGTGTGATAGTTCACTTTAGTGTAAACGAAGTATATTTTATTGGTTCTGAAAATGTCTACTTTTGTGCCAAATAAAGTGTATTTGCGGGGAATTTTATTGCACTATTTTATTTAAAAGAAATCTGCAGCTGAAGCACACAGAATTCTTGTTGAGACTTACGGTGACAATGACAACTCTGTCGAATACAACATGCTAAGACTGTTTTCGACGCTTCAAAAATAATGATTTTGAACTTGAAGATAAAAAACCATTTGGCGCACCGAAAAAATTTGAAGACAAAGAATTGGAGAAATTACTCGATCAAGACCAATGTCAAATGCTAGCAGAACTTGAAAAAATATTACAAGTAGATGAGTCAACAGTTTCAAAACGTTTAAAAGTGTTAGGAATGATCCAGAAGCAAGGGCATTAGGTGTCGTATGAATTGAAGCAGAGACGTGTAAACTATTGCTTCAACGGCAGCAAAGAAAAGGTTTTTTGCACCGTATTGTGACTGGCAATGAAAAGTGGATACACTACGATAATCGAAAGCGTAGAAAATCGTGAGGTAAGCCCTGCCATGCATCAACATCGTCCGCAAAACCAAATATCCATGATTCGAAGCTTCTTCTCTGCATTTGGTGGGATCAGCAGGGTGTCACTTATTACGAGCTTCTCAAACCGAATGAGACTATCACGGGAGACCGCTATCGACTTAAATTGATGCGTTTAAGTCGAGAAACGGCCTAAAAGAAAAACGGCCGCTATATGAGCAGAGACGACACGACGAAATGATTTTGTTACATGACAACGCTCGGCTTCATGTTGCAAAACTAGTGAAAATCTAGCTGGAAACGCTTCAATGGGAAGTTCTACTCCACCTGCTGTATTCACTTAACCTAGCTCTTTCCGATTTTCACTTATTCCGTTCGATGGCACATGGCTTGGCTGAATAGCGCTTCCATTCTTACAAAGAAACTAAAGAATGGATCGATTCTTGGATAACCACAAACAACATATCGTTTTTCCAACGCGGAATTCATATACTGCCAGAAAGATGGGAGAAAGTGGTCTCTAGTGATGGGCAATACTTTAAGTGAAATGTTTTTATGCCTTATATTTTAAGTAAAGCTTTTATTTAGTAAATAAAAACAGCGAGGACTTATTCAAGGTCCTAATATCATTTTAATATTGAAAACGCATCATTTCAATATTAATAATTATTTCATTTAAAATAGCTCTCGTTAAATTTACCATTCGCTCACCCTGTTGCCAAAATAAAAGCATATACATTTTCATTTTATAAGGTAATATACATAATACTCTGATCCATATGTATATACCGGACTCGCAAAGCACGCAATCAAATTTTACAAATTCAAGCCCGTCGTGAAATAATAGCAAAAAAAAAAAAAAAAAAAAAAAAAAAAAAAAAAAAAAAAAAACCGCAGAACCTTGCGTCAGTCCCCCTTAAGAACAGAAGCCTCCCTAACGACAACAGAGAGAGTTGCTTTCGGAGAACCCTTGGCAAAGACGACGTCAGTCTTTACGTTGCCACTCCACTCGGTAATTTTCTCCGAGTGGCTTATAGCCTCCCATCTACTCCCCAACTTTCTCTTTATATCTTTCCGTTGGCTTATCTTTCTACCTAGCTATTGTAATTGCAGAGCTGGCGCTCTTAGAGACTCGAAGAAAGGTGAAGGAAGGGAGACAGAGAGAGAATGAGAGAGAGAGAGAGAGAGAGAGAGAGAGAGAAGAGAAGAGAGAGAGAGAGAGAAGAGAAGATAGAGAGAGAGAGAGAGAGAGCTCAAACGAAGAGAAAAAAGCAAATGTACGAAAAAAGCTGAAGCGTGTATATATGTGTATATGGTGACGGAGGTTACGAAACGAGATTCGACCGCGAAAGAGAGAGAGAGAGAGAGAGAGAGAGAGAGAGAGAGAAATAGAATGGATAGAGCGGATAGACGGAAGTCATCTTTCCGTTTGAGAGGACACACGAGAACTGTACAGTTGAGAGCGATGCAAATTTTTTGATTTTCGGTCTCTCTCTTTCCCTCTCTCATTCTTGTTGCTAGTGGAATGTCTAGCATAGAGTGTGTTTAATTTTCGTCGCAGGATTTTAAATTTAAAAGGAAATAGGTCTTTGCTGATTCGGTCGTTGATATCCATTTATAATGAGAAAATTTTTACGGCATTATATTTCTTATTCGTTTTATTACTAATTGCGTAACAGATGAAAATTTTATTTGCCGATGTAAAGAAATGAAAATTGTTATATAAAGGAATGTTGTTTAACGTGCTTTTGACACACATATATATATATATATGGACATATCTAACAGTTATATCTCGCGTATTATGTCATCGTTTATCGGCATATGGCATTGCTTATATTAATTATCCAATAAAGTTGATGATATAAATTTTAATAATGTATATTAATATAAACGATCGCTATAATTGTTGCATAAATATTCTCATCCTCTTTTCTTATTTTTCTGTAAATATTTTTTTTTTTTTTTTTTTCTAAACAACCATATAAAACATTTTTTTAGTAAGCCAAAAGTAAGTGTTATTTTTACATGCCTAAAAACCTGCGAGTTACATGAAAATTAAAAGATCTAGAAACATTTAAAATATTTAATAAAATTAAATATATGTAGACAAAAAGAATACAAGCAGAACGGGCGAAAATTATCCATACAGTTAGTCGAGAAACTCGACTGGCGGGCGCACGCGCACGTGGAGAGAAAGTCGGAAAAGTCGTCGGGGCCCCGTTCGAGTTTACCTACATCGCTGGTTGCGCCGAGCGCGTTGCGTCATTATTAGAAATCAAATCGCTTATGTTCTATGCAACGATACACAGCGCTCAGCCTATGCGATGTGAAAGGTGTATTATAAACACACACACACACACACACACACATACACACACACACACATACAACGTACGGTTTTGTATACGTGTACGTGTAAGAACTCAAGCGCGTACGTACGAGTCGAAGGGCGACGTTCTCCTCCCTCCCCCTCTTTCTTCTCGTCGTCACCCGTTAACCTCAAAAAAGCCTAACACGCGCGCGCGTGTGTGTGTGTGTGTGTGCACGTAGATACGATACTTTTTAGCGTTGAGATTTAAAGCCGAGCTCTTGAAAATTCGCTGATTTTTCAAGTTAACTAAATTTTGCAGATCCTCTAGCGTTTGCGAGGAAACTTTATAAAAAGAACATAGAAGTGCGTTTATAAAAAGTTTCTTTTGAGATTTCACTTCGATGCTCGTTGAATGTACAACATGATGAATTTAATTACGTGAGGTTAATTCACGCAATCTGAATATTTTTTCTTTTTACTTAAAATTTTTTTTATAATTTTTTTTTTTCTTTTAATGAAATTATAAAAGTAAGAAAAAAAGTTTCAAATTAGTTTATAATTTCGCGCAGAATGCTAATAGATATTTTAAGGATGTACTTTTTCTATTCATTTTTACAATAAATCGTATGTAATTCATGATCGGTAATAGTTCGATCGAATAAAAGAAATAATTACGAGAGCGTATTTTTAATTTCGATAATTAAATATCGCAATATTTTTATACGTAAAGATAGTGATTATGAAATTGTTATATATAGTAATAGATGTCATAATTAATGTGCTATCTAATTACCTACTTTTGGCAAACCATTAAGCAAAATAACAGCTAATTATTAGCATCGGTAATCGACATCTGTATAATGTTGTAATTAAAATGCATTGCGATTATTTTATATTATAATTATCAGCGATTCGGAAAATTTTTTTCGTTTAAAATACTTCGAGTGACGGTAAGAATATTAAAAAAAAAATTTGTGTCAACTATCGATATTTAATCAATTTTCTAATTATTCATTACATTATTTTCTTTTTTAACACAGTGACTCGGATATATATTTATCGACGGAATATAATCTTCATTTTAAAATTATTTAAGCGGCATCATGAAATCAATCGGTGCGCGGGGAAATTTATTGTAACATTTGAAAAAATCAATCTTGAAACGAAGGTCAAAGTAAACCAGTGAACGTGTCGTTGATTTATTGAGATTCCGTTACAAATTTCAAAACTGCGTGTGTACTGCTTTAGATTTTAAATTTCAATTTGAAATGCCATGTCATCTGTCAAAGATACAAATATATCTTTTATCTATTTTATAAATATGTATAAATGCATCGAGCTCTTTATTTTTAAGCAAGAAGAAGTGAGATTAAACAACGTTTGAACGAAAATTAAACGCTTCGATAAATATATTCTACGTAGATTTTTATCATTTAATATCCGATAAAAATGTTAATTTATTTATAATAATAAAGTTAAAACTTGAATAAATTATGAAAAATTATTATTATTAGCTTCAAAAAAAATTATATAAATTTTTCTATCTAATTATGTTATCGGCATCAATCAGAAAAGTGTATTTTAAAAAAGAATTTTCAACGAAACGTCGTTAACGATCTCGCTTTATCAATTACGCCACAAACAGCCAGTATTCTAAAGATAACAATTTTACTTCGTCCAAGTTTAAAAGCTAATGGTTCTCTCTCTCTCTCTCTCTCTCTCTCTCTCTCTCTCTCTCTTTCTCTTCATTGTTGCTGGTCCAATTCACGTCCGAGTCGTTGCACAAACCGCGCCCATTGTATATATATACACACACACACTATGTATAAGAAAGCGCACTTCTCAAAGGAGAAGAAGTAAAAGCAAAATGCAAGATTTGGCGGCGCGGATCGTAAGGAGACGCTCGGTCTGGCGCGACGAGTCGCTTTCGTCTCGCAAAAAAAAAAAAAAAAAAAAAAAAAATAGAAAAAACGCGAACGAGTTGCGTAATCGTTCGCGTTATCTTCGATCTTTGCCAATTGTAATGAACCTGTAAATTTTTTTTTTTTTTTTTTTTTTTTTTTTTTTTTTTTTTTCATTACGAATCTTGCGTTGAACTTGACGTTATACGCCCGAGGTTAAAAGTACATCGGCACAAAGTGAGACGCGTTAACTTTTGACCAGGCAAACGATGATAATTTGCCGAGGATTCGATCGAGGCTAAGACTTGACTCGCATGCAATCGTAAGTTAGCGCGAAGGACGGATTCGCATTATATAGTTTGTTGCGCGCGCGAGGCCGAGTCATCTCTCTCTTTCGTTGCGCAAGTCTTATGTAAAAATTGGCATACTCCGATTGTTTTCCTTCTTCTTCTTTTTCTTTTTCTTCTTCTTCTTCTTCTTCTTCTTTGCGACTTTTTGGAAAAACCGCCTCTATTTTTTTTTTTGATTTATTGTTTGCTTCCGTCGAATAGAAAAATGTGTTACGATTCTTTACGGGTAATCGGAGTTTTTTAGGGAAAAAGAAAACAAAAAGTTTGTATGATATCATTGTAGTAAATATTAAGTTGCAAAATAATTTTTTAATAATTAAGATTAACGTTTCTTTTATAGATGAAGCCCTACTTTAAAACATGCTTTATTTTCTTTTAATCGTTTCAAAATAATTTGATGAAAATATATTCATTTTATCTTAAAGATATTGACTCAAGTGGTTAAATCAATACCCTATATAGCATCTTTAAAAAATTTTGACACACGATCATGGACAGATAATGGCCATTAATTAAAGTCATTGCGAAGCATAAATTTTTTTATTTGCTTTTTTACGATACTTCCTATATTTCGCGGAGGTCAATAAATCGAACGATTCATTCGAGTACTCGTACAAAGAATTTCACGCGTTCTCGGCAATCGTAGTTTAATGGTAATTAGAAATACTGTGAATTATCATAAAAATGATATTTTGATAAAAACAATTTCATAACCAACAGTTGATTATATTTATTTAATTTATAGAAATACATTATTATAAGAAAATTTTTTATATTTTTTATTCTCAATGTAAAGTAAAGATAAAAAAAATTAAATTATTTTGAAATAAAATTATTACAATTATCTCTATTGTATAACAGTATTTTTTTACAGATTTGATATTACAGATAAAATAGATTTCATTTATTTTCAAGCTAGTCTTTTCACTCTTAAAAAAATTGTTGAATTCTTTTTCTAATAAATTAATTGTTTGGGTTTCATTAAATCGTACAAATTTTTAATTACCATTTAAAATATTAAAAAAAAAAAAAAAGGAAAAAACAATTAAAGTTTAAGAACGTACGCAGATGTTGACTGATTAAATTCAAATCAACGTTTATTCATTATTTATTTTTCATGTTTTCAATCCCGCATCGTAAAAAGCGATAAGAGACGCAGCAAATTACGTTGTATTAATCTATCTAACGTAATCTTCGAACGTACATAAAGCAGATTTCGAGAAAAATTATATCAGACGGAAGAAAACTGCCGCGTGTTTTGTAGACATATGCGCTTAAAATTCGATCAAGCTGATATACGAGTATATACACGTGATATCGCAAAACGCGATAGTATGAATTTTAAGTACGTATCTTGTCAATTTATGATTAAATCTAAACTACATTACTCGGTCTAATTGCACAAAAATCTCTTACTTTGAAGAATAATTCGTTAAGAGAAAGATAAAAGTCATAACTTTCTATTAGATGGAATGTACATCGTCCAAAATATATTCTTTCCTTCATTAAATGACAATAAAATGGAAGCAGTTTTCACTAAACATTTACGACGAATGATATTTTCACAAACAGGGCAACGATAAGACTATGAAATATTACCCATTATTTAAATTGATATATTACGAAGAAGAAAACAATAGCTTATACGGTATCTTTATAATAGCTTTCTTGATCTACGGCAATTTAGCTCGCTGTAAAATTTCTTACAACTTTAACGATTTTTCGTAAGAGTTTCTTCTTTGACGTCAGTTGAATTAATTGACGTGATCGTTAGATTTTAGTATGTCAACGACATTAAGAATACGATGAAAACGAATTTCACATCTTTTTTTAAATTTAAAAGAAGAAAAAAAAATAGACATTTTTCCATGGAACTATTTACAATTTGTGAGTAAAAAACGTATTAATCAAGAAAAACTTTTGTGCTTACTTTCGCGAAACACAAATAGATTGAGTAACTCGTTCTTCGCGCAACGCGAAAAGAGATTGCGCATATTTGCACGAGTTACCCTTTCACTTTCAAAATCATACCTAACAACAAAAAGAAAAAAAAAAGAAAAAAAGAAAGAAAAAAAAAGCACGAAAGTTTCCGCCTTTCATGACGATAATAGTCGTGAAATAATTTCGACGTCCAAGTGTAACGATTTCGCACGAATTGGTGGTGGACGCGTTATTTATATATAACCCCGGGATAACATATCCCGTACGTTTTTTTTCGGTAAAGAACAAAGACGTGCTTGCGTTATGAATATCGATCGAAAAGGGCAGAGAGGTGTGGGAGGAGAGGGGGAGAGGAAGAGGCGAGGAAGAAAGTCGGTCAAGCCGCAATGACCTAGTTAAGGTGACCGACGATTTCGGTGAAACTGGGTCGACTCGCCAAACTGCATATCCACAAGGGGGTGTGTATACCATGTACGCTTCTCTATATAAGTGTCTTTCTCTCTTGCTTCGTGTTTCCGGACGAGACCATCCCTGATTCTTATTCGGGCCGCTTGTTTCCAAGAGCGCCGGATCCAGATTTGTCTTTTCCTTCTCTCTCTCTCTCTCTCTCTCCTTGTTCCCCTTCGAACGCAATCATTAAAGGGGAAGATGTACCGGTATGTATATAAGAAGCAGCCTTGGTTTCATTCTCTCTCTCTCTCTCTCTCTCTCTCTCTCTCTCTCTCTTCGTTCTTTTTCCGTCTTTCTTGGGAGATCTCTTTTTCTCTCTCTTTCTCGCTCGCTGCTCCAGAATGCAACGACGAAAATAGTATCGCCGCGGCAAGACAACTCTGCTGCTTTTTATCTGTTTCACTCTTGTGAAGCAAAATTTGTTCGAGATTAAATTCCACCTTTTGTTCTCGACTTTGGGCTTCTTCGCAGATTCGATGGCTTTCTTCCTCGCTTTATCAATGATTGATAAAACCTGTTAAACTTCTAAAGGTCCTGCATTTGTCTTTAATGGAAAACCGAGGAAAGGTTTTTCTCCTCGAAATCATTTATGTGCTTCTTCGATAAATTTTTAATACGGGGTTACAGAAGGACGTAATTCATTACCGTTACGAGGAAATTACATTAACGTTGATTAAGCGCAAAGTTGCGCTGACGAGTTGCAATAACTATGTATGTAAATACTGTGCGCAAGTGGAGCAACTTTTACGGTGTAGTGAGAAAAAGGAAAAAAATACTTGATTGTATTCTAAATATAACACGAAAGCATTTAATTTTATTGATTGTACGATTAGAGTAAAATATAACGCATTAATATTCATGAAATAATCAGAATATTAGCTATAAATTCCCTCGTTTAAATTGTTAATTTCAAATCGAATACTATATGCATGAAAGTGTGTAACAGCACGTGACATGTAACACTAACACGCAAAAAGGAAATATTATATTCCAATCTGCATCTTGTCTACGTTTTATTTAAGCGATTTAATCAAGTCCACTTTGCTATTCAAACGTTTATCAAATCTTTGGCGTGAGTTTGACGAAGGCTATTGTTGTTTCGAACATTAAATAAAAACTTTATGCAATATTTTTGTGTATACATCTATTGTTAAATATATTTTATGTAGAGTTTACGGTAAGAAACAAAGTATACATAATAAGGATTTCATAAATAATCGTAAATAATACTGGCAACATGATATTTCCATAATCTTTCTTAACTAACTATAAAGTAATGTCTGTAAAAATATCCTCCTTTTCCCATTCCAAGTCTACGTTTACTTTTATCTCTATTTCGTAAGCCGAGAGAGTTTCACGATAATGTATCTCACGAAATAAAGAATGAAAAAAAAAAAAAAACGAAAGAAATATTTAACACTAATATTTTCTCATTGTCGGCTTCTCGTTAACCAGAATTTGAAGTTTCTTATTGTTGTAAAGTAAGGAAGAAAGTATATTTTATCTTTTATAACTTCAACTTTACAATATCTTTCAGAAGTGTCGTATGCTTGCTATTTAACAAAGAGAGGAAAAAAAATTAAACCAAAACTCAAACTAAATCGCGTACAAAAGCTTAGTAGAAAAATGAATATTTTTTTATCTTTTGCATATTCCGTTATTTTCAAATGATATAAATTTTCAAAGCCTCGTTAAGTTTTTTGCGTAAACGTATCAAGATATTATTATTATTAGTTTTTTTTTTTTTTTTAACCAACAAAGCTCGCGAAACAAGAACGAACGACGACGATAAAACGAGTCCGCGAGTTTACAGCATTTCCGACTAATCAACGAGCGACGTGGATAATGACGACGCGGGAAAGTCGCCAATTTTAAATCCGACGGATGCGCAGAAAAGGAGAGCAAATAACGCTCGCGGAAAATCTCGTTACCGATTGATTGAATGAAAGCGAGTCGAGTTGATGAAACGCAGGGAAGCGCTGAGTTTTCGCGAGGAACGTGAACTAATTAAACATTTGCGAGGATCAATCGTTCGTCTCGATGAGTGATTAAGCAGTTTCTCATTGTATTGCTATTTTTTTCGTGAAGACATTTTACTCGTTTTACTTCTTGTAGGAAAGATTTGATTGTGCGGCATTCGGAAAGGAATTGACGGGAGCTTTGTTATGGGTCTTGATTGATTTTCGATGTACTTGTGTATTTTTGGAAAAATGACTAAGTCATCGTAATTTATTTTTCGCGGGTGAAAAATTGCTAGATTAAATAAGATTGTGGAACGCTTTTTTGATAGAATTCACGTTTCTATCTAGAATAAAATCTACGATATAAGTTTACAAATGCTTTTGTTAAAAAAAAAAAAAAAAAAAAGAAGTTGGCTTTGATAGTTTCAAATTGTTTATCTTAATTAAATCTTCTATCGACATCTATTAAAGTACGTCTTATAAATCGTCCAATATTTCTTCGAAAGTTATTCGGTAAATGAAAATAGAGTTGTTTTTATTGCACTTACGTCCGCGCGTTTTTAAAATAAAATGACTTCGTTCTATTTTCGTATTGTTAGCTGCAAAAAGTTCTGCTATTGCTTCAAATTGTTTATGTGAGCTTTATTTATTTCTTTATTTATTCAATTTTTCGTGATATTAATACAAACCCGTATGCAAGAAATTAAAATTTATGCAAAAAAAAAAAATGAATATATACAAGGCTGCGCTCTTCTTGTAAATCCTCTGTATTAACATTAAAATATTTATCTTTTTATTAATCATTTAAATATTTATTGACGTCAATTTTCAATTTCATTTTCAAATATTTATAAAATGTTAAACTTACGAGTTGATAAGACGATTCGTAACTCACCTGCAACAAACAAAAACATACAAAGATATTTAGATATATATATTTAAATATTTTATAGAATAAAAGAAAATTAACGACGCAAACACTTCGTTTATTTATTTTCAATAAATCCAAATAAAATAAATCAGTAAAAAATTAATTATAGCAATAAAAACCACTTTCTATCTCCTACAACAATTGTTTTTTTTTTTCAAAACTTTTTCACAAAAATGAAGATGTCAATTTTCTATTGCGTTTTTCCGCTCGCAACCGGTAATCATTTTGAAAGATAAACAAAAATAAAAAACCAACGGCTTAATCGAGTACACGTTCGCAAGTGAACGTTGCGCAAAGCGCTTTCCATGCAGCTCAACTGCCTTTTTCAATTCTAGATCATAAATAATTTACGGAAACGACTCGCCGCGGTTGATACACACACACGCACGCAGGCACGCGCGCGCGCGCGCACACACACACACACACACACACACACACCGCAGCTGCACTAATCATCGACGACGCAAACATAACAAAGCACCGACTTCCTATGATACTTGCTGTACAAAACAATCCGTATAGCGTTATTCAATGCTGCCCCTCCTCTCCTTTCTTTTACTTCCTATTTCGCATTCCCTCTCTCTCTCTCTTTCTCTTTATAATGAACAAACTAAGCGCATAACGGGCCAGGTTGAAAATGGTGAACGCATAAGAGCTTTTGCAAAACTTAGAACGGTTGGCTTACCATGGGAGCGAAATCGCATAGATGTGCGAAGCTTATAAGGCATTATGGTGTGTATATTTAAATCCTTTTTCATTAATCAATTATGTATATTTGATTTTAATCGTTGATAGTTTATGCTTGAAAATTTTTCATAGATTGTTAAGAATTTTTTTTTCTTTATAATATTAAACCAATTGGAAAAAAAATATCGACCAAATAAAATTTGTTCTTAATTTAAGATAACCTTTATAAAGAGTTTTTAATAACATTTATTAATATTTAACTGTTGAAATAAAAAAGTAAAAAAGCTTAAGCTTCATTACAATACATTAGTTTTTGCGAAATCCGTATAAAAATTTTTATTAGAATTAACAATATTGAATCTTTCATTATTTCTATCATGTTTACATTCGCAAAAATATCACATAAATATAATAATGTACAACTAAATAAAGATAAAACTAAACAAAGAGTCAGAAACTAATTCAATAAAAGTATTGGCAATGCAAATCAAATATATAATATCTAAATTTATTTTAATTTATAATGATGCAACAAGAAACTAAAACAATGAAAGCTGTATCCAAATAGTAAGCTACATTTTTTTTTATTATTAATTACGTTAAATATACTTCAGCAACCTTACATTTATTTAAACATTCTTATACAATATTTATATTTGTATTTAATAATAATTGCGTGCGCTTATAATCATTTGTAACATAAGACTTAGCTGTGAATTTTTAGTTTGTGCATTCGCGTTAACAAATAAAACGAGTAAAAAAGGTCGGCTTTCAAAACTCATTTTCATTCGACCAATCTCTCTCTCTCTCTCTCTCTCTCTCTCTCTCTCTCTCTCTCTTTCTCTCTCTCTCTGTATCTCTGTATCTCTGTCTCTGTCTCTCTCTCTCTCTATCTCTCGACATGTACATATGAGTCCATGGAAGAGGAAGAGGCGCATTATGCCTATATACTCGCAACAATTTTAAAGAGTAAAACGGTGAAAGTCTCTTGGCTCTATGTATACGAATTTTTCAGTAGTAACTGCTGAGCAGTGTTTAGCCGCGATATTCTCAGCAATGGTAACCAAAAAAAAAAAGTAAGACAAAAAGAGATAACGGCGCGATATAAAAACGGGTAAATAAGAATGTACATAAAACAGGAGGAAATGACTAAGAAATAAAATTACACGTGTGGCCACGGCTGTTGCCTATTCAAATACAGGTACATATGTATATATATATATATATATATATATAGATATAAGCGAGGTCGATAAGTGAACGAAAGAGAGGTGAGAGAGAAAGAGAGCGTTACACAGAACCGAGTACATATCTCAAAGGGGTAACGAGGACGGCGGGTGGGAAGTGCCAGTCGCGGATCTGGGTTACCTGTATATTATGCAAGCGCAATGCCAGCAGCGACTAGAAGAGAGAGAGAGAGAGAGAGAGAGAGAGAGAGAGAGAGAGAGAGAGAGAGAAGATAGACCGTCGCGCGCGCAGTTACTACGTTGCCATGCACCCAAAGAGCTCGATTTCCGCGAGCCTCTCTCTCTCTCTCTCTCTCTCGCGCGCGCGCGCTCTTTTTCTCTGTCTTTTTCTATTCCCGCGACTCCTGTCTTTTCCTCCAGCTGGAATGACTTTTACCCTCTGGCGCGCACGAGATGTGCGCCTATGTGAATACGCGCGCGCTTCTTTCGTTAACAAAAAAGAGGACACCGTGCAGTGAATAGTGGAGACAAAAAAAAAGATGGAGAAAGAGCCGCGGAAGGTTTTCGATTCGTCGCCAGTTGTCGACGAGGACATGCACATTGAGAGAAATTGTATGGTAATTTTAACAATAAAAATAGGATTTTTTGCTATTTTTCAATATCATAGTGAGGACATACTTTTTACACAGTAGGATTTACAAAAAAAAAGTAGTATAATTTGCTACGGTGGATTTAAAAATATTACTGAAACTCGAAATAATATTTACTATTTTTAATACTAAAATTTGTTACAATAAATTTAGAAATTATACTGAATTTTAATATAATTTTTTCTATTTTTAAGCAGTAAATTTTAATTTTCCAATACATTAAATATTTATTTTTTAAGGAAAACGGAAAATATTTTTTTTTTTCTTTTGCTTTACCTAATAGTTCGGCTGAAAAGTTCGTAGGCTAACATAGTAAAACACATTTTTTTGGTAAAATTCGATTTTATTATTCAATATAGTTACTTATCTTCGAGGGCGGTACAACGATTATAGCGGTCATATAATTTTCCGATATCATTTTTATAGTACGATTTTCTTTAGCCTCAAAATAAGCCTTAGTTTCGGCGATTACCTCTTCATTAGTCCTGAATTTTTTTCCAGCAAACATTCTTTTGAGGTCTACAAACAGGAAAAAGTCACTGAGGGCAAGATTTGGAGAATACGGTGGTTGAAGAAGCAATTCATAGCCTAATCCATGCAATTTTGCCATCGTTTTCATTGATTTGTGACACGGTGCATTGTCTTGATGAAACAGCACTTTCTTCTTCTTTAAATGGGGCCATTTTTTCATGAATTCATCCTTTAAACGCTCCAACAATCCTATGTAATAATCGCTGTTGATGGTCTGGCCCTTTTCGAGATAATCAATGAATATTATACCATGCGCATCCCAGAATACTGATGCCACAATCTTGCCAGCTGACTGTTGCGTCTTTCCACGCTTTGGATTCGATTCATCGCGTGCAGTCCACCCGGCTGACTGTCGATTGGACTCTGGAGTGTAGGGATGGAGTCATGTTTCATCCATTGTCACGAATAATGTTTATCAAGCCAAGCCTTGGCTTCAACGGTATTTTTTTTCACCAAAAAGCAATATTTCATTAACATACGAAATTCTTTTTTATCCATTTTCTTCACAATAACAAAAGTTGCTTCACTCACAATGCTAACTAAAAATCATATGGATTTAATTCTAGTAACGTCATTTATGTGTCAACCTACGAACTTTTCAGCCGATCCGTTACCTATAATAACTAACGCATATGAAAAATATAAAAATGTCTCGTATACATATATACTAATCAAGAATATCGCCAGTTACTTGCGAGAAAGCACAGCATTGATGTAGGCACCTGGCGTATGTTTTATTAAGCTGAATAATTTAAGTAAACCAAATATGCTAACCTAAAAAGTGCGCATTCATTTTCACACGAAAAACAAATGAACGGTCGCGGGCGACGACTGCGCGCTGCGGTATATTATTTCGTGAATTAAAATTTTTACTATTTTTTTTATTACATTTTAAAAACTAAACATGTTTTCATAAATTTTTCTATTGAAAATAGTAAAATATGCTACATTATATAGAAAACTTTTTTTAATTTAGAGTAACATTTAAATTCAGTATATATTTTATTTTTTTAAATTTATCTTACATTAAATAGTAAAAATTAAAACGCCAAATTATAAATGTTACAAGAAAGCTAGTAAAAGATTCTACATAAATAAGAAAAATGATTATTTTTAAAATGTGTCCTCTATATATATATATATGTGCGTATGTGCGTGTGGTTGAATAAATAATTGAAATAAAATTTCGAAAGTATTTTTTACTTCAATAACATTAAATCATTTCACGTTAAATAATTAAAAATAAAAAAAAAAGAAAACGAATAACGTTTAGAAAGTTGTCGGTGTGGGACCGCAAAAGTATCGATTTAAGTTTACGAAACTAGTTGTGTGAGGAGGAAACTCGATTTAAAAACTTAATCTGAGAGCCGAACGATATTAAAGACATTAAATTTAACGATATTATTGCATTTATAACTCCGAGCTAAACTAATTCGTTACAAATTTTCACGTCGATATTGATTTTTTTATAAGTTTTATATTTTAATTATGAAAATTCATCAACGATTTTATAATAATTTTCAACATTATACTTATGAACAATTATAATGATAAAATTATAATACCTCTTTTTATAAATTAAATACTATAATATTTATATTAAAATACTATAAAGAGAACTATGAAGAAGAAACTAAATTTATCAAAATTCTGAGCGCTAAGTATTTTATAACAAATGATTCAATAAATCTATTAGTAAAATCATCATTTATAGTAAAATCATAATTTATTATCATAAAATTTTCATTTATTAGTAAAATAATTTCCAAAGTTGTTTTAATAAATAATTATTTATTGTAATTGCATAATTGCTAAATCGAGTAAATTTGAATAAAAATTTGTATGCCTCCGCGCAACTCGCAGTAAATTGGATAAAAAATTTTATCGGGCAAAAAATTTACATGCGGTAAAAAAATAAGCAAAGAGTGTACCACCTTATTATAAATGCATAAGATCTACAGTCTGTCAAGTAAGAGCGTGGTCGTGTTAATTTATAAAAAAATTTATTTGATGAAACTTTCATATTTATATATACATTGTACACATTACAAACAATGATGCAATTTGGTCAATAATGTGTCCAGTCACCACCGGCGTCGATAATTGCCTGGCATCTCCGAGGCATGCTTTTTACTAATTTGACGGCGTATTCTAGTGGCAAGGATCTCCAGATCCGACGAATTTCGTAAGACAACTGCTTCAAAGTGTATGTGCGTCTTCCACGAAGCTTCCGTTTAATATATGCCCACACATTTTCAATAGGGTTTGCATCGGGCGACTGCGACGGCCAATCCAATGTAACGATGCCAGATTGAGTCTTCCACTAAGTACAGAGCTTGCTGCGGTGTTTAGGATCGTTGTCCTCCTGCAGAATCCAATCTTCATTTTTTGTGATGAATCATCGTTTGGCAGATGGCAGTAAAGCCTTTTTGTAGATTTTTATCATTTTCTCGGCATTTAGGTTGTCAGTAAAGAGGTGCAAAGTGCCGAATCCCTGCTTTGAGAAGCAGCCCCAAAGATGCACCTTTATTCCATGTTTTACGGTCCGCTGAACAAGCCTATTGGTGGAAGTTGACCAGGCTCGCGTGAGGACAGAACGTGCCCATATAGAACATTCATTAGTAAAAATGACATTTTCAAAATCTCTATCAATATTCTCATGCGCCCAAGCGAGTCGCTTTGTCACATGTTTTTCAGTCAACAGAGGCTTCTTCATTGTGTTGCGCCATTTCAGATGATGAGTACGAAGATGGGTTCGGATAGTTTCGTAGGATATATCTAAACCTTTTGCCATTAATTTTGCTTGTCCTTGCCGCAGTGTTAAAGCAGGATTCCGCGAAAACAGATTCACTATTCTTTTTTCATCTTTTTTGTTCACTTTTCCTATCGAGCCACGTTCTGGTAAATCATCGACATTTTTAGCCACTTTATATCGCTGTATCCACTTTGTACAAATGCCTTCGACTTTCTCATATATTTAGCAGCCGCTGATTGCGACATTTTGGGACCTTTCGGGTGGATGCAAAGGAACACAGCCTCGTAGCGCGACGCGTACTTAGCACTCATGGCGTTTAACGTGATTCACTTTCAAAAGATCAACGACAACTGAATCTTTGTTGACAATGCATCAAGGACAAAGTTTTCCTCTATCGGCTCGCGAAAGAATTAGAGCGAAATCTTTCATTACCTGTCGGTGAAGTCGACCACGCTCTTACTTGACAGACTGTAACAAATTTTTCTTGCGCATTCGATGTTGACTATTTTAAACGGATAATGCTTTAATAACGTATTCATACCGAGAGTATATGTATATGTATAAAAATGATAAGAGTTTTGTTACAATAACATAGTTGCATAAATTTTGAGATGCAAAAACTTAAACACGACTTTTTACTTGAAATTGTGTAGAACCTTAAATTATTTATCATTTAAATCAACGTTAGTTGCGCATAGTAAAAGTTTTGTTTAAAAAATGTATAAAAATACGATAAACAAAAATTAAATAAAATAAAAATAAAAAATTCAAACGACATTTGAGACAATTTTGCAGCCTTTTTTTATTTTTTTCGTATATTCATCTCAAATTTTTTGCCTCTTTGAATCGAAAGACGGCGAGAGAGAAAGAGCTTTTGTTTTTTAAAGAATTTCTCCCCGCAAACTGACACACTTCCGTCGAGCTTAAAGAAGCTCTTCTTCCGTGCATGGCCTAAAAAAGTCGAAATATACGGTATACACGCGCGCTCTCGGTTTTCAAAACGAAGAGAGGGAAGAAAAAGATGTTAACTCGGCGTGAAACAATTTTTTTCTTGTTTTTTTCTTTTTTCCCCGTTGATCTAGGTCGCGATATACATTTTAATGTAAACATTATATTTGACTTTTCAAAGTTGTAAAATGATTTTGAATAAATTCTCTTTTATTCGATTTATTAATGAAGCGCAATACTTCTATGAAAAGTATATAAAATCAAAGATATTATCTAATTTCAAACGTTAAAAATGTCGGTAATTAGTTACGTTTTGAAGTTAAAACTTTTTTTATTTTTTTTTTTTTTTTTTTTTTAATAATAAAATCAATTAGTAAATTTCCTTTGTGATAATTCGCTAATTAACAACCCATTAGAAAAATATATCATTAATTTTTTAATGCAAAAATTATTATTGACATTAATAATCCTACCATAATAGTGGTTGATTATGTTTAAGAAAAACCATAAAACAAATTTTTATTATTTTACATTAGCCGAAATTTTGTGATTCAAAATACTACAATATAATGCGATTGTTTTATTTGTTTTATTATTGTAAGTAATGTTTCTAACGAAATACTTTACTAAAATGTCTAAAAATTTTTATAAAAAGGTTCAAAATTCTGGTTAATATATTTAAAAATACAAAATTTATAATCTCAATATTGTATACGCTTCTTATATGTGAAAAAAAAAAAAAAAAAAATATATATATATATATATAAGGCTTGAAAAAAATGAGCAGATACCCATAACAAAATAAAAAAAAAAATTTATCGAGTTTTTAAGATATAATAAGTCGCTGCAGATCTTACAAAACCAAAAGTACCGTAAAGAAATTGGAATAAATACATACGAAATGCGCATGGCTTTTGAGGCCGTTGAACTTCGATCCACGCGGCGAAAAGAGAGAGAGAGCGTAAGAGAGAAAGATAGAGAAAAACAAAAATAAAAACGTTTAAGGTAAAGCTCTATAATATACGGCATTAAAAGCACGGACGATGATTCTTATAAGCCTGATTCAAAATAAGACACCGACGCTATGAATATATACGTGTGTATATATATATATATATATATATATATAATGTATACGATGATGCTTCGATTGTTGTATCGTCTACTGGCACGTTTATAAATTAACAGATTTCCTATTGGCTGCGCGCAATTAAAATCGCCGCGTTAAGTGCAAACTTCAGCAGCGCGGGTAAACGTAGAATCATTCTTTTTCTTCTTCTGATTCTGATTTGTTATATTTTAATGAATGTATGCGAAAAAAATCTAAGGATTATTTCGACGTTACGAAGACTAGATTTTTAAATAATTTATATGTTTATTTTATTTATTTATTTTATTATTTAAATTTTTTATTTTATTTTATTTATTTAAATATTTTAACGAATATATCCAGTTTTATTTACATTATATTTTATTGACTGGAAATTATTCACTCCATAACGATACGCTAAATTTTAATCAATCAATCAAGTAAATTACATTAATATTTATAAACGATGTATTCGATAATTTTCTAAATTAAATAAAACTATTTTCAGTTAAATAAATTCAATAATCGATTTAATTCACTGCAAATAAAAGAAAATTGTTTTTTCGATATAGGCCATTTCTCGAGGCAATGCTCAAAGTTAATATTGAATAATTAATTAATATTTAAAACAAATTCATGTAAGACATAGATAAAAATAAATTTAGAAATAAGTTTCGTAACAAATTCCAATCCATAAAGATTAGAATTCCTCGTGGAAAATTACACAGCACGGAGCGCAGGAAAATTTTTGTCGAAAAATGATTACCATTTATTAAGCATTTTTGTGAATACACAAGCGGAGGGAAAACTTTCGAATACCTGACCGCAGATCAAGTAGCAAGAATAGAGCTTCGAAAAGGATTACAAGATCTCTTCATAAATTAACTGTGTTCAGGGATATATTGGCTTAGAAAATTAAAATTATCACTAAAATAAGTATTTAAATATATTAACAAGCTGTTATTTATTTTTACCCACAATTTTCCTTACAATTACAAGCCCTTATTATACAACAGAAATTTTAACGAGAAACAATAAAACACAACAATTTTCAATTTACACTCATACATACACTATGTATGGTATGAACGTCGATAACCGATTGTGACGGGAGATTCCGAAGTTCAAAAGCGGATTAGAACACACGTCACGATATGAACTAATTTGTTATAATGAAAGAGAACATTCGTACGTAATGAAGTTAGACCAACTGGTGATATGTTATAATTAAAATAATATCGCGGACTATAAATTTTCCTCGAATTTGTTTACTCAAGTTTTAAAACACGTATAATTATAAGTTTTTACAAGAAAAATAAAAAAAAAGAATCAATGTTCAAGTAAAAAAGTGAGAATCTAAAGATAGAAAAATGTTCGTAAGATTTTAACGCAATAATTTTTTTTAATTTTTTTCTCTTTTAACGCTAAATCCTGTTTTATCGACGTGTATACAGTATATATATAATAGAATTATACAACAATCATCGTAAATTAAGTTTGTCGTGGTTTTGTCACCGATATAGCCACGTCAACCTATACGTCGCTTTCGGAAAGAAACAAAATCCGGAGCAAAGTGGAAATTATCAGACGTAAGCAGAATTTGCCCAAGGCTTTTATATACAGGGTGAGCCATTTTAATCTATATAAAATTGTTTGGACGAAAGTTGTGCAGGGCTATAGGGGCCATCTTTTTGCAATATCGGTTTTGACCTTGAGATCATTTTTCAAGGTTATTTGAAGGTCAAAGTGATTTTTTTAATAGAAAACCTTATTTTTCACATTGAATTTTGAAAGAGCGGGAAATTTTACGTCCGAAATGATAGTTAGGGTAAATTTTAACAAGGTTAAATCAAGGTCAATTTCAAAAAATTATCCAGAAAATATTTTTTTCTTCTGATGACGTCTGGGCAACAAAAAGCTGGAGTAGACTTGGGACTAACGACCTTGATTATCTTGACCTTGAGGTTAACTTGGAAGGTCATTCGAAGGTGCGTCCACGTCGTTGTTTCTGGGTAACTCTAAAAGTAAGCATTTTTACTTAGAAAAATCTTCTTGACCTTTACATAATCTTCAAATCTAAAGATGAACGTAGTCAAAGTCATCGACCTCTGAACCTACTCGAGCATTTTCCATTTATAAATCCATTAAAATTTGCAACAAAATAGCTTTTCGACAATTCTTTCATATTTGACCATCTAAAAGTCAATCTAACAGATTAATAAACATTATTTTTCTACAATAAAATGTCTCCATGCTTTCGAAATCCGAAATCGAAGGTAAGTGTTCTTATTTACAAAAACACTTTGACCTTCGAATGACCTACCGAATTGACCTCAAGATCACAATGATCAAGGTAGTTAGTCTACTCCAGTCTTTTGTTGCCCAGACGTGATAAAAAAATAACTTTCTGGATGATTTTTTTAATTCGACCTTGATCTGACCTTGATCTGACCTTGTGAAAATTTACCCTAACTATTATTTCGGACGTGAAATTTTTCCGCTCTTTCAGAGTTCAATGTCAAAAATAGGAGTTCCCGTTTAAAAAAATTACTTTGACCTTTAAATAACCTTGAAAAATGATCTCAAGGTCAAAACCAATATTGCAAAAAGATGGCCCCTATAGTCCTGAGTAACTTTTGTCTGAATAATTTTCTCATATATCGCTTACTTTTCGGAGATTTCGAGGTGGATAGATTAAAATGGCTCACCCTGTATATGTATGTATATATTGTTACACCTCGCGAAAATGTCATCTAGCGAGGTTATGTTGCACATCAAGGAATGTACATCAACAACGCTTAACGACGTCCATAGTTTTTGACAAACAAATCAGTTTATCTCAAGATCTTATAATGAATTGACATATTATTGATTTGTTGTATTTTTCAAGTTGATGCATTGAGTTAATAAATTAAATCTTTGTATTTTTAAATATATAGTTTATTCTATGATATAAATATAACAAATAAATATAAATATAACAAATATTTATGTACATGTATACGTAACGTTCCACCTGTAACGTGTATACATATAAATCAGACCGAGAACCGCCAAATATTCTTTGTTCTTTTTATTTCATATTCTTTTTTTTTTTTTTTTTATATACGACGATCGATTACGTGTTCGCAATGTTTGCGCTTGAGTATTAATTATGCGAGACACACGAGGTGCATGAGGCCAACGAAAGAAATGTTTCATCCGTTTGATAAAAAAAGGTTACCGAGTCGCCCCAGAGTGCTTGTGAGTAAATGAAAACAAAAACGCTTGACGTTGTATATATATATATACATATAATATGTACCTGCGCGTATGACTCATTGATTTATGAATTATTCCACCGAACGATTATACATATTCAGCCTTTTAATTTCTCTGAAATCTAATGAATTTTGGCATTAAGTGGTGTAATCCTTAAATCGGCTCGACAATTATTTAAGAATGTGATTAGAAAGTTTATTTTTTATTTTGTAAATAAAAATACGGCTGCCACTCATTTGTTTTCTTTGTAACCATTTTAATTTTCCTCGCTCGTATAATATTTTCATATTTACAACGTTTTACGCATTACACACGAAATGTACAGTATTTTACCGTATCTGCAGTTTTCTCATTTGCTTCTACCACAAGGATCGAGATAAATAAATAATGAATAGATTACGATTAATCTCGAGAAGTCTACGAGATATTTATTATATATTTATACGATGATAACTCACTTATTAATATCTCTCTCATTATTTATTATATTTACATTTAACTTCTTTATCATAAATATTCATTTTCTTATAGAATTCAATGCAACGGGGAATTATTCTTATACCGCTTGTTTATTATTGTCGTCGCTTTTTTTCTTCTCGTAAATATTATTGTAACTTTAACTTTAACTTTATTAACGTAATTTTTTTTTTAATTTTGTAACCATAAGGCCGTTACATGTGTTACCGTTAAGAGGCCTTATTAAAGTTATAACATTAAGTTACTAATTTAACTTATGTTTGTTTTGATAAGAATACAGTTTTTTTAATATTCCAACGGATTTGCATATATAATTATGTAGGTATAAGTAAATTATGTAATTTCTTTTATCAAATTATTATCTTCAATTTTTCATGAAATCATAAAATTTTGAAACACCTAGGAAATTTCTTAGATAATATAATCAAATAAAATCACAAAAAAGCAAAAAAGTTTACATTATAATTAAAATGTTGTTGATAAACTGTAAACCTGTTAATTATTATAAATTATACATATATGTGTGTAAAATTAAATTATCAGAAGCAATATGATAATAGGTATTAATTGTATTATTAATAATGCATTGGAAAATATGTCAAGTAGAGTGACTAAAGTATAAAAAAATATGTAAATGTTAGGAGGAAAAAATTTTGAATTTTATTTGCTATTCTACAACCTTATTAATATTAATAATGATCTTGAATAATAACAAAATTTAAAATCCGTTTCGTTTTCAAAATTACAATAAAAAAAAAAAAAAAAAATCTAGGTTAAAATCTCAACTATAAATAAGCGATAATATGTATACTGATAAAATAAAAATTAAATGTCGTAAAGAAATTTAACCATTACATTTAACAAAGATGGAACAATTTTCAACGAGCGAAATTAAACCACTAAAAAGAACCAAACAAAATTCCATTATCACTTGGAAATCGTTATCAAAGCGGAGCGTACCAGTCGCACATGGAAATCGTATATCAGACTCGCGACGATTTCTTTGTCGGAGAACCTAACAACCAAAGCGGAAGGAAAGAAAGAAAAACAGCAAAGCTCGTGGTAAAAATGAAGCGAGAGAGAGAGAGAGAGAGATAAAGAAAGAGGGAAAACGTTTTCAAGAGGAAGGCATTAATTTTCCGGGACTGAGAAGTCTCACAAGTACTAAGAAAGAATGAGACAGAGATAGGAGCGAGTTAAGTGCGCGCGGAAGAAGAGGCAGAGCGAGAGAGAGAGAGAGAGAGAGCT